>OX457044.1:25661459-25761459 GCA_949752735.1 Lumbricus terrestris | reverse complement strand
TTTAGGTTAGGCGTCGCGTGTTGGTAGTTAGGGTTTAGTTTAGGCGTCGCGTGTTGGTAGTTTAGGGTTTAGGTTAGGCGTCGCGTGTTGGTAGGGTTTAGGTTAGGCGTCGCGTGTTGGTAGTTAGGGTTTAGGTTAGGCGTCGCGTGTTGGTAGTTAGGGTTTAGGTTAGGCGTCGCGTGTTGGTAGTTAGGGTTTAGGTTAGGCGTCGCGTGTTGGTAGTTTAGGGTTTAGGTTAGGCGTCGCGTGTTGGTAGTTAGGGTTTAGGTTAGGCGTCGCGTGTTGGTAGTTAGGGTTTAGGTTAGGCGTCGCGTGTTGGTAGTTAGGGTTTAATTTAGGCGTCGCGTGTTGGTAGTTAGGGTTTTGGTTAGGCGTCGCGTGTTGGTAGGGTTTAGGTTAGGCGTCGCGTGTTGGTAGTTAGGGTTTAGGTTAGGCGTCGCGTGTTGGTAGTTAGGGTTTAGGTTAGGCGTCGCGTGTTGGTAGTTAGGGTTTAGGTTAGGCGTCGCGTGTTGGTAGTTAGGGTTTAGGTTAGGCGTCGCGTGTTGGTAGTTAGGGTTTAGTTTAGGCGTCGCGTGTTGGTAGTTTAGGGTTTAGGTTAGGCGTCGCGTGTTGGTAGGGTTTAGGTTAGGCGTCGCGTGTTGGTAGTTAGGGTTTAGGTTAGGCGTCGCGTGTTGGTAGTTAGGGTTTAGGTTAGGCGTCGCGTGTTGGTAGTTAGGGTTTAGGTTAGGCGTCGCGTGTTGGTAGTTTAGGGTTTAGGTTAGGCGTCGCGTGTTGGTAGTTAGGGTTTAGGTTAGGCGTCGCGTGTTGGTAGTTAGGGTTTAGGTTAGGCGTCGCGTGTTGGTAGTTAGGGTTTAATTTAGGCGTCGCGTGTTGGTAGTTAGGGTTTTGGTTAGGCGTCGCGTGTTGGTAGGGTTTAGGTTAGGCGTCGCGTGTTTGTAGTTAGGGTTTAGGTTAGGCGTCGCGTGTTGGTAGTTAGGGTTTAGGTTAGGCGTCGCGTGTTGGTAGTTAGGGTTTAGGTTAGGCGTCGCGTGTTGGTAGTTAGGGTTTAGGTTAGGCGTCGCGTGTTGGTAGTTAGGGTTTAGTTTAGGCGTCGCGTGTTGGTAGTTTAGGGTTTAGGTTAGGCGTCGCGTGTTGGTAGGGTTTAGGTTAGGCGTCGCGTGTTGGTAGTTAGGGTTTAGGTTAGGCGTCGCGTGTTGGTAGTTAGGGTTTAGGTTAGGCGTCGCGTGTTGGTAGTTAGGGTTTAGGTTAGGCGTCGCGTGTTGGTAGTTTAGGGTTTAGGTTAGGCGTCGCGTGTTGGTAGTTAGGGTTTAGGTTAGGCGTCGCGTGTTGGTAGTTAGGGTTTAGGTTAGGCGTCGCGTGTTGGTAGTTAGGGTTTAGTTTAGGCGTCGCGTGTTGGTAGTTAGGGTTTTGGTTAGGCGTCGCGTGTTGGTAGGGTTTAGGTTAGGCGTCGCGTGTTGGTAGTTAGGGTTTAGGTTAGGCGTCGCGTGTTGGTAGTTAGGGTTTAGTTTAGGCGTCGCGTGTTGGTAGTTTAGGGTTTAGGTTAGGCGTCGCGTGTTGGTAGGGTTTAGGTTAGGCGTCGCGTGTTGGTAGTTAGGGTTTAGGTTAGGCGTCGCGTGTTGGTAGTTAGGGTTTAGGTTAGGCGTCGCGTGTTGGTAGTTAGGGTTTAGGTTAGGCGTCGCGTGTTGGTAGTTTAGGGTTTAGGTTAGGCGTCGCGTGTTGGTAGTTAGGGTTTAGGTTAGGCGTCGCGTGTTGGTAGTTAGGGTTTAGGTTAGGCGTCGCGTGTTGGTAGTTAGGGTTTAATTTAGGCGTCGCGTGTTGGTAGTTAGGGTTTTGGTTAGGCGTCGCGTGTTGGTAGGGTTTAGGTTAGGCGTCGCGTGTTGGTAGTTAGGGTTTAGGTTAGGCGTCGCGTGTTGGTAGTTAGGGTTTAGGTTAGGCGTCGCGTGTTGGTAGTTAGGGTTTAGGTTAGGCGTCGCGTGTTGGTAGTTAGGGTTTAGGTTAGGCGTCGCGTGTTGGTAGTTAGGGTTTAGTTTAGGCGTCGCGTATTGGTAGTTTAGGGTTTAGGTTAGGCGTCGCGTGTTGGTAGGGTTTAGGTTAGGCGTCGCGTGTTGGTAGTTAGGGTTTAGGTTAGGCGTCGCGTGTTGGTAGTTAGGGTTTAGGTTAGGCGTCGCGTGTTGGTAGTTAGGGTTTAGGTTAGGCGTCGCGTGTTGGTAGTTTAGGGTTTAGGTTAGGCGTCGCGTGTTGGTAGTTAGGGTTTAGGTTAGGCGTCGCGTGTTGGTAGTTAGGGTTTAGGTTAGGCGTCGCGTGTTGGTAGTTAGGGTTTAGTTTAGGCGTCGCGTGTTGGTAGTTAGGGTTTTGGTTAGGCGTCGCGTGTTGGTAGGGTTTAGGTTAGGCGTCGCGTGTTGGTAGTTAGGGTTTAGGTTAGGCGTCGCGTGTTGGTAGTTAGGGTTTAGGTTAGGCGTCGCGTGTTGGTAGTTAGGGTTTAGGTTAGGCGTCGCGTGTTGGTAGTTAGGGTTTAGGTTAGGCGTCGCGTGTTGGTAGTTAGGGTTTAGGTTAGGCGTCGCGTGTTGGTAGTTTAGGGTTTAGGTTAGGCGTCGCGTGTTGGTAGTTAGGGTTTAGGTTAGGCGTCGCGTGTTGGTAGTTAGGGTTTAGGTTAGGCGTCGCGTGTTGGTAGTTAGGGTTTAGTTTAGGCGTCGCGTGTTGGTAGTTAGGGTTTTGGTTAGGCGTCGCGTGTTGGTAGGGTTTAGGTTAGGCGTCGCGTGTTGGTAGTTAGGGTTTAGATTAGGCGTCGCGTGTTGGTAGTTAGGGTTTAGGTTAGGCGTCGCGTGTTGGTAGTTAGGGTTTAGGTTAGGCGTCGCGTGTTGGTAGTTAGGGTTTAGTTTAGGCGTCGCGTGTTGGTAGTTAGGGTTTTGGTTAGGCGTCGCGTGTTGGTAGAGTTTAGGTTAGGCGTCGCGTGTTGGTAGTTAGGGTTTTGGTTAGGCGTCGCGTGTTGGTAGGGTTTAGGTTAGGCGTCGCGTGTTGGTAGTTAGGGTTTAGGTTAGGCGTCGCGTGTTGGTAGTTAGGGTTTAGGTTAGGCGTCGCGTGTTGGTAGTTAGGGTTTAGGTTAGGCGTCGCGTGTTGGTAGTTAGGGTTTAGGTTAGGCGTCGCGTGTTGGTAGTTAGGGTTTAGTTTAGGCGTCGCGTGTTGGTAGTTTAGGGTTTAGGTTAGGCGTCGCGTGTTGGTAGGGTTTAGGTTAGGCGTCGCGTGTTGGTAGTTAGGGTTTAGGTTAGGCGTCGCGTGTTGGTAGTTAGGGTTTAGGTTAGGCGTCGCGTGTTGGTAGTTAGGGTTTAGGTTAGGCGTCGCGTGTTGGTAGTTTAGGGTTTAGGTTAGGCGTCGCGTGTTGGTAGTTAGGGTTTAGGTTAGGCGTCGCGTGTTGGTAGTTAGGGTTTAGGTTAGGCGTCGCGTGTTGGTAGTTAGGGTTTAGGTTAGGCGTCGCGTGTTGGTAGTTAGGGTTTAGTTTAGGCGTCGCGTGTTTATAGTTAGGGTTTTGGTTAGGCGTCGCGTGTTGGTAAGGTTTAGGTTAGGCGTCGCGTGTTGGTAGTTAGGGTTTAGGTTAGGCGTCGCGTGTTGGTAGTTAGGGTTTAGGTTAGGCGTCGCGTGTTGGTAGTTAGAGTTTAGGTTAGGCGTCGCGTGTTGGTAGTTTAGGGTTTAGGTTAGGCGTCGCGTGTTGGTAGTTAGGGTTTTGGTTAGGCGTCGCGTGTTGGTAGTTAGGGTTTAGGTTAGGCGTCGCGTGTTGGTAGTTAGGGTTTAGTTTAGGCGTCGCGTGTTGGTAGTTAGGGTTTTGGTTAGGCGTCGCGTGTTGGTAGGGTTTAGGTTAGGCGTCGCGTGTTGGTAGTTAGGGTTTAGGTTAGGCGTCGCGTGTTGGTTGTTAGGGTTTAGGTTAGGCGTCGCGTGTTGGTAGTTAGGGTTTAGGTTAGGCGTCGCGTGTTGGTAGTTAGGGTTTAGGTTAGGCGTCGCGTGTTGGTAGTTAGGGTTTAGTTTAGGCGTCGCGTGTTGGTAGTTAGGGTTTTGGTTAGGCGTCGCGTGTTGGTAGGGTTTAGGTTAGGCCTCGCGTGTTGGTAGTTAGGGTTTAGGTTAGGCGTCGCGTGTTGGTAGTTAGGGTTTAGGTTAGGCGTCGCGTGTTGGTAGTTAGGGTTTAGGTTAGGCGTCGCGTGTTGGTAGTTTAGGGTTTAGGTTAGGCGTCGCGTGTTGGTAGTTAGGGTTTAGGTTAGGCGTCGCGTGTTGATAGTTAGGGTTTAGGTTAGGCGTCGCGTGTTGGTAGTTAGGGTTTAGGTTAGGCGTCGCGTGTTGGTAGTTAGGGTTTAGGTTAGGCGTCGCGTGTTGGTAGTTAGGGTTTAGGTTAGGCGTCGCGTGTTGGTAGTTAGGGTTTAGGTTAGGCGTCGCGTGTTGGTAGTTAGGGTTTAGGTTAGGCGTCGCGTGTTGGTAGTTATAAGGTTTAGGTTAGGCGTCGCGTGTTGGTAGTTTAGGGTTTAGGTTAGGCGTCGCGTGTTGGTAGTTAGGGTTTAGGTTAGGCGTCGCGTGTTGGTAGTTAGGGTTAAGGTTAGGCGTCGCGAGTTGGCGGTTAGGGTTTAGGTTAGGCGTCATGAGTGTCGGTTAGGGATAGGTTTAGTGTCGTCATTCGGTCCCCGGTACTATAGTTTTGCCGTGATTTTAAAAAAAAGTTTTTGATGTGATTGAATAATGTGTGTAGCGCTACAATTTTTTCTATTATTCGGAACTAAACTTTTGTAATTTATTTATATTTTTAATACCATATTTTTGAATAAGTTATTGAAATTTGGAGATTTCTATTGCGCCATTGTATTTTTCACGTCTTTTACATTTGTTTGTAATTAAAATTTTATATGTAGAGGTTTGAACTGTGAGATCGTAAGACTTGTGACTTTTGTAACTCTGCAATGTACATGTATGTTAATTTATTTGTGCTTTTTTAATTTGAAGTTTTGTAGGTCTGTTTCAATGTTTTCGATGTCTAAACAGTTAATTGTAATTGTAGTCGTACATTTATATAGCGCCCCTTAATAAACAGTTGTATATTAAATATATATGTTATATATATAAATATATGTTATATATTTTATATATAAACATATATTTTATATATACAGTTTACATATCGATAACATTTAGAGTCAAAATATAGGCTATATATGTGTTATTTAGACTCTATACATGTATGTTAAATATTACTGAGTTGCTTATGTCTTTTGTGAGGAATGTGGTGACCAAATGCACCGCGTTTCCTATACAGGATTAGCATTGCTTGGAGGTTTAGCCTTGCATTTGGGTAATCCCTTCATCTCAGGCGTCTCTGGCAGTGTTAGTTTCCATTTTGTCATTTTTGTTTAACCTATAGCCTACCTGTTACGCGAATAAGCAGACTATATATTATTGTCTTTGCTTTGTGTAGCCTACTCCTCTTCTCTTGTCCCTGGCTCCGGGTCTCTCACGCTCACGTGATCTCTCTTGCTGCGCGTTGACATGCTCTTCCTCTGTCTCGGCAAGCTCACATTCTCTCTCGTTGTTTCTCCCACATTCTTCAGCTTTCAGATTTCTTTCTTTCAGTCTTGAGAACACGTAACGTTCTCTCAATCTAACTGCGAGTTTTTGGTCATTTCGCACTTTTAATCAATCCTTGTATACTGTGTGCCTCTCTCTCTCCGTCATCTGACTATCTATCTATGTGACTTAAGTTATTGCCTGTCTGTATGTGCATCTCTGTTTGGCTATCTCTCTCTCTCTGTCCATCCATTCATCCAATGCTCTTATTAATAGATTGATAATTTCCGGTCTTTTGTTCTCAGTCTTAAAATTATTTGTCTCTGTCTCGCTCTGTCAACATCGCTCTTGTGCACTCTCATTTACTCTTATTCCATTTCACTCTTATAATACATGGACCTTGTTTTTCGTGCGCTCTCGATCATTTCTTCTGCTTGTCCTGCATTCCCATCCAAGTAAAAGTAACTATAAGGTCTACTCAAAATAAGAATATTTCTAAAATTGGACTTTCCGTGGGTAGGTTATTTATGCAACGAAATTGGGGATGAAATTCCACTGCCTCGTGAGCCCTGAGATGAACGGACTACGGAGACCTTTGCCAACACCTCCTCGTGGTGGTCTCTGGGCATGTGGTTTACCAGCTACTGGTTGACTACATGGCGAAGATTGGCAGCTTTATAGATGACAGTATAAGCTACGTATATAGACTATATATATATAGAATTATGTACATATATAGCCTATTATAATTGATAGTTTATAATTCAGAAACTCAACTAATTTTCATATTCAATGACTGAGTTTGTCGACAAAGCAACTATAATAATGTTATAGACTGGCAGCGAAAAGTAATAGCTATTTCGCAAGTCCATTGCCCTTAGCGATGTAACCTATTATTATGTACTAATAATGCATAGCCTATGTTAACTCTTAACTCTCTACTGCTCTTCTATCTATGGCTAAGAGACGACGTTGCAAGCCGACGAAGTCGATCGAGTCGATCGTCGGCTCGAAGCACACGACTCGATCGACTGCGGGGTATAAAAGCTATATGCGCTATACTATAAGCTTAGATGAAGCAAACAGCCTGGCTTCCATTTCGGACTTGATGTGATATAGCGACGGTGTATATGAACTGATGTAGTTTAAAGCGGCTCAGAGAGATTTATGTGGTTTTATATTCGTCGATGGAACCCGTTGAATAATAACGAAATTACGATATATCTCATTACATCGGCATGATGAAATTTTAGGGGTGCAAGGGGTACCCGTAAGTATAGGTCCTACTCCACTTTTGGACTGGAGAGTGCCGTACCCCTACTTTTTATACCCAGAAGAAATAATGCCCAATTTTATTTTCTTGAAGGAAGACCTTCGATCATTTGAGCCATCAAGAATCAACACGATAATAAGACTAACAAGGCAATAATGTTCAGGTTTGTTCAGGTTTAGATTTGACGACTTACATGACTGTATGCTAATAGTAATGCCAGTCCTGTAGGCCGTAATTGCATACAGGAATAACAAGGAGGCTCTTATCAGGAAGTGAATGTTATGTTTTGAGAAACTGGTTCTAGCTTCTCCTTTCAGCTATAGCCACCAACCTGATTGCCTGTAAGTGTCCAGCAACAGGCCTATACTTGAGAATAATAATATAATAAACGGCCAATATCGCTGTCTAATAAATGGCACTTGAATTATCTAATAAATGTCACTTGAATTATATATCTAATAAATGTCACTTGAATTATCTAATAAATGGCACTTGAATTATCTAATAAATGTCACTTGAATTATATAATAAATGTCACTTGAATTATATGCTAAAACTAATAATACCGTTGATTCGTCAAGAATAACATTGAAGTCAGCGCTACAGGGCATAGGCCTACGTGTAAGGAATCAGATTACACCACTGAATGAATGGGGAAGTAGACCAGTTAGCCTACTGCTCACAGAGTAGCCGGGATTTTTTGGGGACGGGGGGCGTGGAAGCCGACAAGCAACAGAATCAACTGCCTGAGAGGGTTTGAAGAAGCGTCGTCAGCTCTCATTTTGGGTCTTTGGCGGACAACATAATTTATTACACATGGTAGGCATAGGCCTACATGTATATTGGGCCTACATTATCATAACATTCTTGTGCCCGCACATAGGGGCAAGAGGGGGCACTTGCCCCCCTGGAAAATTGAAACCTATTTTTCTCACTACTACTTTTGAGGTTTATAACAAATTTCTTCGCATTAAATTTTTTTTTAAAAACTACTTTTGACTAACACTTTTCGATTCACGTGCATTCGGTTGGTTTACCAGTAATGCCCATACATCCGCGTATACCAAGGACATTTTCTTAATGATACATAAGCTTAGGCCTAAAAAGAACGTGTTGTAACATCTCCGTTGACATCCTAGTTGCGGCATTAAATCATGTGTAGTGTAGGCTATATATAGTCAAGCATCTCTAATACCATATAAAATACTTTTATTTCCATTGAACGAACAAATAAAATCATTGAAACAATGATTAGTTCAATGACGTAAAGCTCATTTGAACAACTTTCTTCCTATAATAAATCCCAATGTAGGCCTAGGAAGTAAGTAAAAAGATATGCACTCCATGCAGAGTGTAGGCCCCAAAGCCTAAATTTTAAGACAACTGCAATAGCTATATCAATACGAGTACGAGTTTTTCTTTGTTCGTGGTTGGCCTGGGAGCGCCTCTGAGTAGTTTCTCGAAGGGACGCTATATAAATGCCCAGAATGAATGAATGAATGAATGAATGAATGAGTGAGTGAACAACATTCTTCCAATAAATGTTTCACTCTATTGTAGGCAATATATACATAGGCCTATAGAAAAATCCTTAAAACTCAAAATGACCTCCTAAATGGAGGTAGCCTACGATTTGAATCGACACTTCGTCATAGATGGGGAGATTCCATTCCAATGGGGAGGACCGCGAGGTTCTTTCGAAGCTGTCTTCGAGGGAGAAATTATTCAGTCCGCGGGGTGAGAATACTGCATGGGAGTAGACTCTATAAGATAATATCGCGATAATACCGGCTGTGCTTATCTTTTACCATGGCAATCTGACCTTGACCTACTTCTGAATGTCTGTTGGACAATCCACCTGAGGATCTGACTCAACACAGCGCTCGTGAATAAGCTGTTGCCCCACGCTTAATTGCTCTGCACTTTTGGAGTTTTAACAATTCCGATCATGTGGACACCTCTGTAATGCTATGTAACCCATAAAAATTTTCTCTTTGAATAAGCCTAGGCCTACATGCAAATTCCATGGGAGATATTTCTGCAGGATGCATGGGCAAGACACACAGGTCATGGTTAGCCTTAGGCCCTACAGTTTTTATCAAGAGCTTGAAAGTGCAATTAAGGCAGGAAATTAAGACCATGGACATAATTGTTTCCTAGAGATTTTTAGGGGAACGGACAGCGGCGCCCCCAGGATTTTTTCTTGTACGCACAACAGGAGGGGAAAATTTTCGACAGGGTCGTCGAAAAAACTGATGACCTTTTTTTTCTTTAGTCATCTGCCACGAATTTCCCAAAAACCGTACCTTCCAACCGCCGAAAAACCCGATGACTTTTTTTAGTCACCTGCCATTTTTTAGCCTTTCCGCGCTGTACGCACTTGCGTATGTGCGTACGCCTGCGGGCGCCGCTGCCATGGGAACGGACATTTACCCTGGACATAATTTTTATCTCTACATGATATGAGCGGCTATAGGTCTTTAAGATCTATAATTGGTCCTATTCGATCGAATGAGCAATTGAGCACAGGACCTCTTCAATTACATGCACGACAGGATCGGCCAAACTAGACTTGCCTGCATGCACTGATCGAGTGTACATGTCTAACGACCGTATTTACCAAACCTCTCCAGTAAATAATGACCTTAATTACGCTTTTGATTGCTATATACATGTCGTACATGCAAATTAGTTATGCTAATACAGAACAGGACATTTGCGTTGGCGAAGTTTGATACACAGCCTATGTGGCGGTAAACGGACAATCGTACAGACAGAGCATAATATGGCCTATAATATTTATATGTATTGTATAGCCTATGCCTAATTATAATACACAGGCTCTTATAATATAGACTATATATACATGCGTGCCTAACCTATGGCAAGCGTCTTAACTCTTAATGCTACATAATTTTGTCGAATCAGGTGTTTTAGTAGTTTAGTAGGCCTACGCACAACTTCTGACGTGGTACAAGTGAAAAATCCTCGAAAACATTAGTCCGGGATAATTTTTCGAGGATTTTTCACTCGTGCCTCGTCAGAAGATGTGAATACTAAATTACTAAAGCACGTAACTCGTGAAAATTATGTAATTATAGGACGCTTGCCATAGGTCATAGCCTATAATATATAGGCCTATATATATATATATATATATATATATATAAATGGTATAATGTGCATAAATATTAGGCCCTATGTAGGCCTACTCTGTTACTATGTCTGTAGTCGATGGTCTCCATGGCATGGCCGCATGGACCAACCATGGCTTCCCCTTAGTCCTTCCAATGCAGAGCTGCACATCGAGCAACGCAGTTTCTTCATTCCCTCTGACTCGGCCAACTACTAATCTATTGCGAGCACGGTCCGAACTCCGAAGGTGGAGTGATACTGTGACCGGTTCCTTTCGACAACCTATTTTAGCCTGTGACAATTGTATAAAAGTCTGCGCCCCCCTAGAAAAATTCCTGCGGACGCCCATGTCCGTAGGCATATATAGCGAGTCAACAACTTGGCATGTGGCATCTACCTCATCCAATAAGCAGTAGGCCAATGAGAATTGTAGAAAAATAACTGAGGGGTCAGACGTTTATTTATGTGGACTTGGGGTGTGCAATGAAGACTTTACTATGGTGTCCTAAGAAAGACTACGGTAGGGTGGGGGTTGAACCCCACGACCCCGCAATTCTCACCCTGCCAATAAGAATCTAATAATATAATTAACAAATAGGCAGGATCGAAAATTCGAAACCGTAAGGTCGCTATAGAAATACGTGTGCATCTATTCATAGATTTTCATATTTTAATGCAATTATTTCAGTTTAAGTTTAATATACTTCGTTCGTTTTATTACCACTCCCCCTTATGATCTGATGTAGGCCTAGGCCCATGGAGCGCTGTTTAGAGCAGAAACTTCGCGTGGGCAAACGCTGTCACCACGCACCACTCACCATGCCGAGCTGAAACCGCCAGACGGGAATAGATATCGTGAATCAGCGCTGTCTTACGTCATTTTCATAAATGATGCTCTACTGCCATCTAGCAGTTGGTGATGCAGTGATATCAACGACCTTACATTACTACAGCGCAAAGCGCTCATTAAAAATCAAAAGCTGTGTTTCTTCCAATACTAAGTATGGCAACCCAGAACTTAAACTTTCACGACCTTATTGTAGTTTTTTAAATATTATTTGTGAAATGATTCGACTGGCGCGTGTATTTACGTTCGTTGTGTGGCCTCAACCATGCTGAGTCTATGACTACAGATGCTGGTAAGATGCGGTTCTGGGTCGTGAGAAGTGGCGTGTTAAATACTAATAACGCTTCAAATTAAGAAAGAGAAAGAAAGAAGGAAAGCGACAAATCCGAAAGCCTTTCTTACGTTGAATTCTTCAACACAATGGGACAGCAGGTATCGAAGAATGACTTCGAGTGGGTCTACACTGAGGAACCCCACAAGACACGGCGCAAGGAAATCATCGGTAGGATCTCTCTATTTGAAGGCTATTAGGATACTCTGCATTTCAAGGGTCAGTTGCGGTCCGCGAGATATAATATTGGAATCACATGTTTGATCTTACTCAAATAAAGTATTAGTAGTCAGAGATGTTAGAGCATTTTGGTGATGCAAGCCAAAAAGATATTTTTGTGTTCATAAATAAATTCTGAAAAATCTTATATTGCGCCATTAAAAAATTCCATTTGAAATTTGTTACTCAAATTAAAAGTAATTGTTTCCTATCATTCCTGCTATTCCCCCATCAAGCCACTCAGAGGCTTAACATAGCTGCACTATATTTTACATATTTTAGTTGCATATTACATTTTATGAACAATAGTTATGCATTAACACACCGAAGCTCACAGAGTAAAAAATTAACAACAGTAGTTAACATCAACAGGAGCAATTGAAGAAATGTATAAAATTGTTGCTGTTGACAACAGTTATCTTTTACTCTCATGCCAACAAACAATAACTGCAGTATGAGCATTCCAATAATGGCATAAGCCAACAAACGGATATCCACACATAAATATTCCACTTGCATAATACACTGTCTTCCACTTGCATGATACACTGTCTCTTCCTTTTAGCAGCCTTACTTTATGTTTCCATGTGTAATACTTTGAGATGTAGACCTAGCCAACTAATAGGATGGTATTTTCGTAACTTGCGACCATATCACAGGTCATCATTGCCCAACTTGGCAAGCTGCGTATGATTGTGAATTAATTCGGCTCATGGGTGAACTATAGTAATTTCAAGATTCATAGCTTGTCACAAATTGTCTTAACTCTTTTGCGGCGAATGGGGTCGATTGTGACCGCATAACAAAAACGCACCCTTTTCTCGGATAACGTAGATATATTTAGAATTCTATTTATATATTTCGCTTGGGGACATGCAGACGGATCAGAAAATACCCTGACATAGATTTTCCCCAATGGTTTGATGAAGTTATAAACGAAAACTATGGCCGTAAGTTTGTGAAAATTTATACCCAGCCATTTGTATACTTTTGTCCGCGCCTGTGGATTCTTGGCCGTTGACCATTTCGCTGTAATTATCTCTTTTCATCAGTCAAGTTCAGACAAAATGAATTATGTCGTTCAACAAATGCTATAATAGGGTCTCAAGCAAATATTCTAGATGTTGCAAAGGTTTCGGGAATTGAAGACCGCACATTTACCGATCGTCGATCAGACCATGCCGAACTCATCATACATGTAGATTAGGAAAAACATTAGCTCATTTGATCACTTCTCTGTAGCTTATTTGTTTTTTTATTTCGGCCTATTTGCATAGTTATAAACAAAATTTATCAGTCAAGCAAGTTCTGTAGAGGATCTATAAAGAAATTCTCTACGTTTGGACATTTTCGGGAAAAAATGACATCTCTGCAGGCCTAATATTTTGTTGATTTGAGCGTCTCTTCTAGGTGGAAGTAATATAAAAACATTTTAAGATTAAATTCACAATTTTTTTAGCCTTTCACTGTTTCCTGCAAGCTTGTCATACAAGTAGCTACTTTTAGCAGTGTTTGCATTACATTTTATTTTGCTCATAGATTTTTAATTAATTTCTAATGTTATAAATTTAATTTTTATTTTTAATAATATTTAATATATTTATAGATTTTAAGAAAAACACGTCAATTGATCTGCTTTTTTAAGACAGCATATTGTTGAGCGATCATATACGAACAAAATGATATAAGACATGTCAATATTTCCACGGACTTAAGTGTTTTTCTTTATATGAACAAATTATGGCTATATTTATGAAAAACAACTTAGCTGCCAAAGAGTTACAAAGAGAATGTCACAGTAAATGGCAAATTTATGGAATCGGAAACCCTAGATCTGTCCAAGTTTACATATCAGATGATTGTTTCAAGGTCTGTAATTTTGCGGAATTGAATGAAACAAAATGTCATCTCAGATCTGCGATATTACTTTATGCCACTTTAACTTCAATTACTTGTTGCAAAAGTGTAATCCAGCCCTTTTCCAAGTTAGTGACATTAATCTATCTCTTGGGGTTATATAATGCCAATTTCCTATCAAAGTTGCAGCCAGGTGGCAGATGGCATTGATAAAAATCATAAAATGGGTTGTAGGATGTGATGGGCACCCTGTTGGCTGCCAACAGTTAAATTCAACTCCTGTAATAACTTGTGATCATTCGTCACACTATGAATTGTAATCATTCTGTGTTGTGTCAGTTTGAAGTGTAACGCTGATTAGTTTTATTTATTGTTAGGACATCACCTTGATCTATTCAAACACCTGCTACACAGAGTCGTTAACTTGACTAATATTAATGTAAAGACTTTTTACAACTTTGATAAATTTAGTCCCAAAGGTGCAGCTCTGAGTTCCAGGTTGATTGCAAGAGCAATTATTGAGCATATCTGGAATCCAGTTGAATTTGAGAAATGTGAGATGTAGTTGGATGATTTTCATTGATGCATATTTATCCTGCACATACTTGTCTTGCAGCTCATTGTAATTTCTGCCTATTGTATGCTAATTTTCGTGGAGGATTGTCTCCTAGCAGTGTTGTTGTTATTATGGGGTACCATCTGCTGATAATATCATGGATTTATCTGTTTATTTGTCTGTCAAAGCAGTATATAAAATATGTTTATAGACTGGATGTATGTATGTATGCACACATACCCGGTACTCATGTCTATACACCAGGGGTTAGGGGTGGCCCGCCAGACTTAAAAAATTGCCCTAATCTTTCAAGGAATTAACAAAAATATATGAAAAAACTCCAATTTGGACAGAACAGAGCACACAATGATTTTCTAGTACAAATTATTTTATTTTGATGTCTATAAATAACATCAAACATTCTATTTTGAATAAATTATAACAATTTTATATGATTTTAGTTAATTGAATTTTAGCCCTGTCGCTTTTTAATGTCCTTCAACTAAGAAAAAGTGGCCCTCATGTTCTACAACGTAGAAAAAGTGGCCCTAAAGTCAAAAAAGGTTGGGAACTACTGTACACTGTATGTGCTCCTTTTAAGCACTGTGTTTGGGCCAGGTGCAGAATGCCTCATAATGACATTGTCTTTGGGGCCAGATGCAGGACCGCCTCATAATGACATTGTCTTTGGGGCCAGATGCAGGACCACCTCATAATGACATTGTCTTTGGGGCCAGATGCAGGACTGCCTCATAATGACATTGTGTTTGGGGCCAGATGCAGGACCGCCTCATAATGACATTGTCTTTGGGACCAGATGCAGGACCACCTCATAATGACATTGTCTTTTGGGCCAGATGCAGGACCGCTTCATAATGACATTGTCTTTGGGGCCAGATGCAGGACCACCTCATAATGACATTGTCTTTTGGGCCAGATGCAGGACCGCCTCATAATGACATTGTCTTTGGGGCCAGATGCAGGACCACCTCATAATGACATTGTCTTTTGGGCCAGATGCAGGACCGCCTCATAATGACATTGGCTCAACTTAGGATACATTACCATAAGTGTTATATTAGGGTGCTAAGCGCTGTAGTGATTAGCATGCTGGACTGGCGGTTCAAATCCCCACCAGGGCAGGAATTTGCATGCCTCCACAAACTCACCTGGGTGCACTGACATACAGTAGCACTGTCAGTGTTTAGATGAGATGGTGAGGGATATTGGACTCCCCGACTTCCATCGTATATGCTGAGGCAGAGAAAATGAAGTCGCTAGCACTTCATGGCCGTAGCTGCCTCAAGGTCACATATCTGCGTGACCTATCATGAATTGTTTGTAAATATTAAAAGTAATGATAACTGGCTTCATTCTTCTCCAATGTCTTTCCATCTGTGTTCAATACCACGATGTCATTATTCCAGATGGTTTTGAAACCTGGGATGATGATGATGCCAGGTTTCTCAGAGATACATTTTTTACTCCTAGCATATTTTTTTGCCTGTGTTTACGTTTGTTAGAAAGTGATGATAATGATGGTGGTGGTGGTGGTGGTGGTGATGATGATGATGATGATGATGATGATGATGATGATGATGATGATGATGATGATTGATGATCTAGTGGCATCAAGCAGTTTTGTATTCATGAAGAATGGTCCTAATGTTCTTGCATGGCAAGTATCAATCCAAAACCCCGTGCTTAAAGGCAAGCACTCGACCAATTGGCCTCGGTCTGTATCATGCAAATTATTAGAAGTTGAATAAATCTGTGAGGTTTGCAGACTTCTAATTACTCATGCACTTAGGTTTATTCTGTCCAATCTGGTTTTGTTTTTCAGCTTCTTCACTTTGTTTTCCGGCCTATTTTCCATTGTCATATATGTCCTTGCTTTGTGTTATGTTCATCTTCAGCGAAGTATCCAGAGGTCAAGGAGCTGATGGGTCCGGATCACAGCCTAAAGTACATCGTCGTTACCATGGTGATCATTCAGCTCATCTCTGCCTACCTCCTTCGTGATGCTTCCCTGTGGACGATCGTCTTCTTTGGCTACTTCTGGGGTGGGGTCATCAACCACAGCATGACCCTCGCAATCCACGAAATTTCCCACAACCTGGCATTCGGTCATTCGCGTCCGGTGGCCAACCGCTGCCTCGCCATATTTGGCAACCTCGTCCTCGGTATTCCGTACGCGGTCGTCTTCAAGAAGTACCACCTGGAACACCACAAGTACCAAGGCGACGAGGAAATGGACGTCGACATACCGTCTTGCTTAGAGGCACGACTCTTTAATCGCACGTTCACGAAGTTTCTCTGGGTCATCCTGCAGCCGCTCTTCTACACGTTCCGACCCCTGATGCTGCGACCAAAGCCGCTCACGATGCTCGAGCTGTACAACTTTTCCGCCCAGCTGGTCTTTGACATTGCCCTTTACTGCCTGCTCGGCTGGAGACCGCTTGTCTATCTTGCTGGCGGGACGTTCTTGGCGATGGGGCTGCACCCGGTGGCCGGCCATTTCATATCGGAGCACTACATGTTCAAGAAGGGATATGAAACGTACTCGTACTACGGTCTGCTGAACTGCATCACGTTCAACGTCGGCTACCACAACGAGCACCATGACTTTCCGAACATACCCGGATCAAAGCTGCCTCAGGTAATTGCCGTCGTGCATCCCCTAGCATTGCCTCTGGTGGTTATTTGCATAATTTGAGAGACTTAATGCGAGTGCTTGTTTTTTTTAGTTCATTAAACTATATGAAATGTACTTGTATATAAATTTCTTGTATGCATGTTTGCTTTTATGGACGGTTGCATTGATTCAGTTCATCGGTGTCAAATTTATTGCTCCGGGGTACGCAAAATTGACTGGTGTGTGTGTGTCATCGGTGGCCTGATGGCTACACATGTTCAACACCTGGTCACCTAGTGCCGTCAGTTCTTGGAGCTCTGGCGACAGTCATGATGTATCCTCTGTTGTCACATGTTCAACACATGATCTAATGCTGGGCTGTCTGGCTTGGCCGGAAATGGTCTGCACTTCGCACATACTGATGAACTCAGAAATGGCAACAGCATTTTATCTGGCAATCTCTGTATATGCTGCAGCCTCACTATTGTAAAATAATATTGCACTATTGCGTAAGAATATTGCACTATTGCATTACTAAACAGTAGCTGGTAGGCCTAGACCTGCTACTTTTATCAAGCGTACTACACATGTGAGCATAATAATTATTAACATAAGTTGCAAGAAATTGACGTACGATTTCTGTATCAGTTGATCAATACTATCTCGGACGCCTTCGCTGCTAATAGCAGTTAGAGATTTGCTCTTATTAAATCAAGCACATCTAACACTTTACTTCTAAGTAAAAAATTTGCAAATATCCTGTGAGTGCATGCCAATCAATGACTGTGGCCAGCAGCTGTGCATTGGCAGTTTCATCTTGAAAGTAAATTAATAATTGCTTGGTTCAGTGAATTTGAAGCATTTTAACTCAAATTTAAGTGCTTCGTACAAGTAATTTATAAAAGTAATTTAACTCATAAGTAAATTTACATTTCCAGGTTGTTCTATCGAAATTGCTACGGCAGCTGCTCTTATTAAATCAAGCACACCTAACAATTTACTTCAGCAGTGGTGACTGGGTGCATTATACACAACTGCCACCAGCTCCCAATGATTACTTCTGCTGGAAGGCAGGGCCGGAACCTTTGTAAGGGGACGGGAGTGCAGAGACGCTTATTTGTACGTATGCATCCATGGGGTCTGAAAAATGTACAAGTTTAAATTGGAGTCAGGAGGGTCAAAATTTTATTTTGTGTGCATGATATATGGATCGCCCGACTATAAAGATGTGCTTGGTGCATACCATAAATGTAGACTGATCCCAGCAATTTATACCAGAAGGGAGGGTGGGTCATAAAGAAAATAGAAACTCTCTGTGTAATTCTAGACCACCTTAGCCCACACGATTCAGAGTAAATGTGCCCCTCCCTCTGGGACTTGGCTGCATGTATGGGCAATGCAGCTGACACTAACCAGCCTGCTACCAAAAGGCTGTCATGTGTGTACCTTGTTTGTGTCTATAGCTAATGCCTGAAACCTCTGGGCACTAATTTAGCCAGAACATATATTGCCTAGTATCATTTTTGCCCCTAAATTGTAATTTGGCCATTTAAACTGTGCTTGACGATATTATGGTCTGGGTGCATGCTACAGTTCAAGTGAGTTAATATCGGACAATTGGTGTTTGAGCTTTCTGCCACACTAAGAATTAATGTTACATAATATGTTCGTTTTTGATTCACATTTTCAACAGTGCATAGAATAGCCTGGGATAGTCCAAAATATTTTATTGAAGGCACATTCATAAAACACTTATGAATGACAATCTCAGTGACAAACCACTGCACTAAGTTACATTGCTGCATGATGGTACAAAGCTAATGAGCTTATTAAGCATGCGTCTTAGCAGCTTTGATTATTCTTTTTGTTTAGGATAACCGATTTCGGTAGAGTTCTGTTATATTTCAGCTCTAGCTCAGTTCAAAGTATTATTGCAAGATTTATGCAAGTCTTATCATCTTAGTGGACAGGAAGTTCAAACACAAAGCTGCCATTGCCAAGATATATTTTCAATGAAATAATTTGACAACTGCCTTAGGGACGGGCTATGGGTATCGATTCTATCGAACTGCATCTTTGAAGATCTATTTCTTCATCAAATAAGAGTGTTTCCATTTAGCTAGCCCTTACGTTTTAATTCCTAGGTCATGTAAAAAGGGCTCCATGACTTACGATTTTGAAAATGTAGGTGCGTTAATTTATAGTCTTTCGTTTTTCTTCATTTAGGTGAGAAAGATAGCACCGGAGTTCTATGAGAACCTTCCATGTCACACGTCGTGGAGCCGAGTCATCTGGGACTTCATCATGGATCCCGAAGTCGGTCCTTACTCGAGAGTCAAGCGAAGGAGAATCCCAAACCCCATTGACGAAGATGGTGACCGAACAAAGGAAGAATGAACGTGCCAGACGCCCAATTTCAGTACTGACGCGTGCAAATGAGTGTGCGTTAAAAAAATTTGATGGCGATATTTTTTCAGTTGGGAAAGAACTTTTCTAGAGTGGCTGATCCTTGTCCTACCATGTCTTTGAACAGAAAAACTTCTGTTACTTCTTTCATTATCAATCTGCTATTAATATGGGAATGCCAATGAGACTTGCTTAACTGGTGGCTGGATTTGCATATCCAGGAATTTCCTTAAATTAATTGTAGTTATTATCATGTAATGGAAATATAACTTTCCCTGTAATATAAGCACTTCACGTCACTGTAGATATAAATGGAATGTAATGCCATTGTTTTTGAAGTAAGTATTTTCTTTATTACTCCACTTGCAAATGCACAATGGGACATAGAAAATCATTATAATCAGGGCTTAAAGTGTGGCTGGGGCGTCCAGGCACTTCTTTTGGAAAGATAAGAGGCGTCCAGGCACTTATTTTTCTACACTTTAAGCACTGATTATAATTACATCGAAGGTCGAGTGAGGGATTGTCCTTGGTTGTGCAAAGTATGTTGCGCATGGAATCTTTATTTAGCTTAGTTTGTGATGAGAAAATTAATGTGGTCAGTTGAATGCTTGACCTGTGCTTGGTTGTTTTGGGTTTGTCTTTGCAGTATTATCGTTTTGCTTCCATTTACCTGCGTTCCGTATTTTGATCTGCTTCTTAACTCATTTTATATTTCACTTTCTACATCTAGATGCACGAAACGGTTTATTGATGGTTCTAACTTTTATGATTTGCTATGGCGAGCAGTAGTTTGCAAAGTAGTTTGAAGGAATTTGATTTACCAGTAAGCTTTTGTTTGGTAGCAGCTTAGTCTTTATGTTTGTAACATTGTGAATACAATCTAGTGAGGTTAGTGTATATAATTTGTATGCAGAATTTGGAGAGTTCTAAGAATTATTTTGGTTTTGTTACGTTGAACAAATTTCTCCTGTGAGAAAAAATTATCTTGCGTATTCACTAAGAGCATGTTGGCCAAATTTTATTTTGTCATACAATTGTCCAGATTTTCTCAGTTTAAGAAATAATTCATAATTAATGTCTGATGGCAAATTATTTGATTCCTGCTGCTGTCATTGATCTGCTAATTTGAAACTCATTTCTTCTGTTGAATTGTGAACAAGTGTAATGCAACCAGACATGTATGTAGCTCCTTTGACCTTGCTAAATGCTCAGTATATAGTTTGTGCTATTTGTTTTGATTCATTGTTTCTCTACTGTAGTTGAGATGTTTGTTCCGTGCGATGCACTGGCCCCCATGCCGAGGACCTCGGGATTCATCCATTGCTAGGTCAAGGACCCAGGTTATAGAGCCTCTGTTGCATTCCACTTGGGGACATAATGGAGGCATTTTTGCTTTGCTCCTGACTTACTGCAATTGAGCGTCTTCCATTAAATGTACGTTTTAGACAGAATACTTCGGTGCTTTCTCTTGCACATACAGTTTTTCCATTGTTGGTAAATCAGTAAAAGAAGACTTTCTACTTGCGACATCTGCATAAAACTGTTTACAAGCTGGACATTTCCCAGTTGGTGCGTTGCACACGTCACTGATAAATGGTTCGATCCTAAAGGATTTCGGTGTAAGCAGTTTGCGAGCATTTTACTTTTGTGTTGAGATCAAAGCCAATGACGTTCATTGAGAAGTTTTTGTGATTTCATTTTTCTGGCACATTGTTCATTTGTTCATGAGTTGTAGTCATGTCTCTAATGTGTGTATCTATGTATTATGAGTACTTGTTATAGTGCCCATTCAAGACTACTATTTCAGAGGTGCTCCTGACTACAGCACGGACATTGAGTCGGAGTTTCACGCCGAAGTGCATGAGCAATTGCGAGTGAGGGACTTGCTCAGGGTCACTACGCACGGCTTGAGGTGGATTTGAACCCTCAACCTTCTGGCTTCACGGCGCCGAATATACCACTGCACCCCACAGCGCTTGTAGTGTTTGAGTATAAGGTGACTATAATGGTAAATTACTTTTACATAGCTTCTTTTGTGAACTCTGAATTTATGTTAAAGTTGCTCTAGCAAGACGATTGTATGCTGTTCGAAGAGGAGGAGAATGCATCTGTGTATACAACTAGACACTGAATATTATCATCTTTTTAAGTGGCCTACATCTTAAAAATCAAATGGTGTTGTTGTTGAGAACAACAAGGAGGGAGTTCATGTGTAGATTGCTCAAATGACTGCAGAAAAATTTACACTGGATTTCAATGAATTGAGATGTTTTAGGTAATTCGTTTAAATAATTTAACTGTCTGCATGTTAAGTTGTATTACTGGTATTTCTCCAGTGATTGATTGCATAAGTTATGCAAGATTTTTAGCAGTATTTTTACCATAAAGGAAGGTTTGTTAATGATCTGATCCACCATTTACAGTATTCTCAACATCTGTGAACTTCTTGGCCACCTGTGTATTTTTATATGCGCATGTATCTGAATTTTTTTTCTTTTTGTCAAAATATTTTATGCAGAAGAATGTTTTGATACTTGCTACCAATTCATACTTAAATGTTGCTTACTGTTCATTCTTCATGCAATGTGCGTGCGTAATACAGAACTGATAACTGTTTAATTAATACATGATAAGTCTAAGTTTCAAATTAAGCAGTAAATACTCTCTGAAGAACCCCTCAGATGCAGTAATTTAATCTTGTATATACTTTATCGCATCCTTACAAGGCTTACATAATATATATATAATTATAATCGATCAATCAATCAATTTTTATTGAGCCAAGAAGCAATCAAGATTTAACATCACATCAAAGTAAACAAGAAAACTCTTGGTACCAAAAGGAAACCCAGAAGGGACTGCAGAGTCCCGCTAGTTAGGGCCACCTATATATATTATATATATATATACATTTATATGTAATATGTATATATATTCTATATATAATATGTATATATATATACAAGCTCTGCTTATTATAGCAGTACGTTTCCTTGCTGTCTAAAAGCATGGAGGACGCGGGTCACAGACTCTTACGTGACAAGATGTCCGATGCACACCGATATCAACCCAGTTGAATGTTTGCAATCTCGAGGGTCGAACCAGACAGCTGGTCGAGTTTGATTATTATTATTATCGTTGAGAAATAGTTGGAATGCTCTACGGTTTTTTTTGTGTTGTATCATTTTTGCTTTTAAGTACTTCGTGTGTTTATTCATTCATTTACATCTCTCCACTAGATCTGCAGTTGTATTTTTCTTTTATCTGCATTCAAGCAGTTGAATTATATTGAGCTAAATAGACACTGGTATATGATTACATGGTAATAAAGCCAAGTCCGTTGAGAAACTGAGGTATTAACTGAAAAGTAAAAGCTTGCGTTGGGGAATTGAGACAGTTGGGGACTTTTCAGTCATTTGACCATCTGCGTGTGAAATTTTAGCGTTTCTGGATTTGCCTTGATAGCTGCTTTTTTCTGAGTGGAATTTTTACCCTGATTTGGTGGCTAAAGTGCTTAGTGATAAGTCGATGAATTGCAGGCTGGCTGGCCCCTCCCCAGCAAGGGATTAATCCCTCCCCAGCAAGGGATTAATCCAAGCCGGGAGGAAAAGAAGAATGGATTGCAGGCTATGTAGAATTTTGAGTTTCTAATGCCCGACCCTTTCACAAGGGTAAGCAGTTGGGTATACTCAAAATCATTGGGAAACTGATCCTGCAGTGGTTGGAAGATGGTTCAATTGTGAATTAGACAGATTTAGAATAGAGTCTTACCTTTAAATGCATGTGAGTCGTACCTTAAATCGGGGTCTGAAAAGTCGAGCCCGCAGGTCATACTTGTCATTTTTTTTACTGCATATGAAGCGAAATCAAATGGCTGTGCTAGCAACAAGCAAATCAATGCTACATTCTCACTCTGTTATATAGTTTTTTTTATATTACCAGCTTTTGGATTTAGTTTGCAAATTTTTTCTGGGGGCAGGCTTATTCAGCTCTTGCAGACCCCACATGCTTCAGCATCTTTCTTTCCCCTGGCTCCCAGTGCTGGAAGATGTTACCGCTGGCCCACCATTAGAAAAACTTTGAAACCCCTGCCCTAAATGGTAAAACATCTTGGCTTTCTGGTGGACTTCTTTATTACCATGTAGGTATATACGAGTGTCTAGCTCAATTTATTATATATATATATATGTAGTTGTTTTTGGAACCTATGTAGCTTCTGCTTGTTGCACTAATCGTTGTTTTGTGCTGTGTTGAATTTGGTCAACGATAATGCAGATTTTCTGTAGTCTCCGTTGATAATGGCTAGATATTTTCTTATTGTGTGATGTGACTTTGTTCCACTAGTGCCAAATGTGAACTGCTGATATCTTACTAGCTGCTTACAATTAGTTGGTGAAGACTCGTTGCTTAGCAACTGCATTTTCCATAATTTATTTAGAGTATTCAGTGTCTCTAATTTAGAATTACTGACTTTGCAGTTCATATTCAGTGTCTCTAATTTAGAATTACTGACTTTGCAGTTCATATGCATAGTTAATGCTTTTTTACATCAAGCAGTGTAATTTCAGTTAAGGTAGGTGCAAAGCATCAGTCAGTCAACATTTATATAGCACCTCTTCACAGTCTCTTATCACAGGGGAGTGTTTGAAATGTACAAGTGCTTCAGGCAATTTGAAAAGTAGTCGCACTGTAAGGTAATAATAGGAGCTATAAAAATAATATATTATATCATTTTTATAGCTCCTCTTCAGGATAATTCAGGGACATTTGCTGTCTACTAGTCTTCAGATGTGTGCTTCTGTAGATAACATCTTATTACTTCCCAATTCTATTATTGTATTTATTTATGAAGGTGCCAATTGAGTGCTGCTCTCTGGGCTAGTCTGCATGTAAGACCCGTCTAATTCATTGTATTGTACCATAGTTGCCACCGCATTTGTCTGTTTTCGTGTCGAGATCAATGGATACATGTGCTATTGTTGCTTTTGTGATGGTTACCGGACTTGATGAAGGCGACTTTTGACTTTGTTGCTTGCTTTTGTAAATACTGAAGCGTTTATAACCCACCCAGCGATCTTGACGTGGTTTTGTCTGGATGAAAGCCAATGTCTGCCTTGGCTGGACGGACAACAATTGTCTTGCAGTGTTTATGAATGAAAGAGAAGGAAGAGGAAGGGATATGGAAAAGGTGGGAGATGGTGGAAAAGGTGGGAGATGGTGGAAAAGGTGGGAGATATTGGAAAATGAGGGAGATGGTGGAAAAGGTGGGAGATGGTGAAAAAGTTGAGAGATGGTGGAAAATGAGAGAGATGGTGGAAAAAGGTGGGAGATGGTGGAAAAGGTGGGAGATGGTGGAAAAGGTGGGAGATGGTGGAAAAGGTTGGAGATGGTGGAAAAGGTGGGAGATGGTGGAAAATGAGGGAGATGGTGAATGAGATTGTGAAAAAGGAGGGTAATCATGGAAGAGAGAGATGGTAAAATCATGAAAAAGGATGGAGATGGTGGAAAAAGTAGATAGTGGTTGATGGAGATGGTGGAAAACAAGGGCTGTCATGGAGGAGAGATAGTAGAGGACTGTGATTGTGGAGAAGGAGGAAGATGAAGATGTACATGATGAACTGGAAGATCGTTGAGGAGCAGGAAGGTGATGTTTTATAAAGAAGATGGTGGAGAAGGAAGACAGTGGACTTCCCCTTATTACTCTTTTTTCTTTCATCGCTACGACATTTGCCTGTGGTGTTTTACTGCTTTTCAATTTGGTAGTTTTATTTGTTCAATTCAGTGTCCGAATTAGTCATTAAATGGTAAAATAACGTTCATTAGTTATTTATTGCCAGTATTTTAACATTTCTTCATGGCCAACTTCTTTACTCATGATGTAGTGCAGTGGTTCCCAACCTTTTTTGACTTTCGGGCCACTTTTTCTAAGCTGAAAGACACGAGGGTCACTGTTTCTTAATTGAAGGACATAAGGCTAGAATTTAATTAATTAAAAGCATATAAAATGGTTATAATTTAATCAAATTATAATGTTTGACATAATTTATAGACATCAAAATAAAATAACTTGTAATAGAAAATAATTATGTGCTATATCTTGATAATCTTGTCCAAATTGTCAATTTTTTTATATTTTTGCTAATTCTTTGAGAGATGAGGGCCACTTTTGGCCCGCGGGCCACGGGTTGGGAACCACTGATGTAGTGTGACTAAATTTTCATAGCCCTTCAAGACATAACCTGGTTAAGTTTTAGCTGAATAGGGACAAAATTAACCAGTAGTATTTAGCCACTGAACGCAATTGATGCATCTGCAAAGTTTCGGCTTTTGTTTTGGTTATTTAATCAGTTCAAGCATATTTGCTTTTATCCCCCCCTTCACCATATGGTCTCCGTGTTGTCAAGTATCATTTAATATACCATTAGAAACAAAGCAATGTAGTTGTTAGCTTCTATACTTCTGTCAAGAAGCCCACATGGGGGCAACAGGAGATCAAAGGGATAATGTATGATAAGTACAGTTGCCAAAAGCAATTGAATTTGTTCAAGGCCGTAGACCCACATGGTCTCTCCACTTGAGACAATTGTAAATATACTTACGTATTTGTCCATATACTGCCAGGTTAAGAGCCCTTGTGAAGTTGTTACGAGGTGCTCTACAAACCAGCCATATGATCTACATACGAGGCATTCTACAAACCACCCATGTTATGATCTACATGTTAGCAAAAAGTTTCCAATACAATCATCGAACAGACATTCAGATACATATTGGATTGTAAAGGAGCATTTTTTCTGAGCATGTTTAGAGCCTCTAATAGGGTAACCATTCAGAAGTGCTCCCAGCAGGGGTGTAGTCAGCCAGTAGAAAGTGGGGTGGTTATGAAAATGTTTTAATGACTACGAGTCTAGGTCACTATTGGTCAACCCTCCCATAATAATCGGAATGAAAGTCAACGGAGCCGAACAAATTGTGAGGGTCATATTTTTCACAGTAGGGTGGTTCAAGCCGCCCAAAATCACGTCGTCGCGACTCTACTGGCTCCAAGTGAGCAAGACCCCTTGAGATGCAGCAGGTTTTAAGAAGAGAATGAAGAGTAGAGCCAGACTAAATTGTTTAAGAAGAGAATGAAGAAGAGTAGCCCCAGACTGAATTGTTTAAGAGGAGAATGAAGAAGAGTAGAGCCAGACTAAATTGTAGAGTGAACAGACGGAGAAAGCGTATTCAAAACAGAAAGACCCGTGTGTATGTGTCTTCATATTAACCGGGCAACATGACCTCTTGACCAGCCATCAAAACTGACCAAAGCACTGAAACATGATTTGCATAGCACTGACGAATAAGCTGGTCTCCTCCCTTCTAGCAGTGCTGAGAACATTTGAACATTTATGGTACGTTCAGTGTATGTAGAATGTACAATACACATGTGCATTTAGATTGTACATGCAACATATACGATCCACATGTACATACACAGCACATGCATACATAACACATGTAATCAAGTGTATGTGCTGATTAACTGGCAGAGGATGATACAGAGCACATGTTCTAATTTTATGTTATATTTACACAGTAACGACAAGCGAAAGTACAAGCACAACAACTCGTCAATCACTTTTCAACCTAACAACTTGTACACATTCTCAACATCCCATTCTCAAGGGTTGAATCTGCAACAAATAGACCTCCGACCTAGTTAATGAAAGACAATTTTACTGTTGAATTGCTGTATATAATTAAAAAGTCTGTTTGAATAGGCAATTATGAAACTATTACTCTGATCGATCAACAAAATACAAAACATCCAACTCGAACATTACCATGGGCGGAGTTTGGTTTCCGTTCTTGGAGGGGCTAAAAAAGAACTCGGGCTTTGTTGGGGCTGAGACTTGGACCAGAACGAGCGGCGACAAAAAATATTTTCTCGGCCCAAAAAAGTTGACCTTTTTTAGTCCTCGCCGAATTTTTTTTTCCCACGGACAAAAAAGTTGATGACCTTTTATTTCGCGTTCGTGAACAGAGCCATTTTCCCCGAACAAATTTATGAGCCTGCGCCTTTTTGGGGGGCTAAAGCCCGGGAAAAGATACCATTTACACAGTAGAAAAAATGAATCTGGGTCTTCTTGGTGGGGACTTAGCCCCCCCCCCCCCATCAGCCACTGATAAACTCCGCAAATGAACATTACGACTCTAAATGATTGACTCAAATTGAGCAACTGTCAACAACTCTCAATCCGTTTTCGCAATCTCTCCAATTTTAAATTGGCTCTCATTTCAATAATTACAGACTAACCTCGATGTTTCATCGAGTTTGCTCTTGACTCGCTAACAGTGAGTAAAACCAACGAAATTATGCAATGATCTATTGAACAAACAAAGGTCTATTAAAGCAAACTGAGGTTCAAATGCAAGTGTCCATCCTCTGGCAGTCTTTCCCATCCTCTCTGGTAGTCTTTCCCATCCTCTCTGGCAGTCATTCCCATCCTCTCTGGCAGTCATTCCCATCCTCTCTGGTAGTCTTTCCCATCCTCTCTGGTAGTCATTCCCATCCTCTCTGGTAGTCTTTCCCATCCTCTCTGGCAGTCATTCCCATCCTCTCTGGCAGTCATTCCCATCCTCTCTGGCAGTCTTTCCCATCCTCTCTGGTAGTCTTTCCCATCCTCTCTGGCAGTCATTCCCATCCTCTCTGGCAGTCATTCCCATCCTCTCTGGCAGTCATTCCCATCCTCTCTGGTAGTCTTTCCCATCCTCTCTGGCAGTCATTCCCATCCTCTCTGGCAGTCATTCCCATCCTCTCTGGTAGTCTTTCCCATCCTCTCTGGCAGTCATTCCCATCCTCTCTGGCAGTCATTCCCATCCTCTCTGGCAGTCATTCCCATCCTCTCTGGCAGTCTTTCCCATCCTCTCTGGTAGTCATTCCCATCCTCTCTGGCAGTCATTCCCATCCTCTCTGGCAGTCATTCCCATCCTCTCTGGCAGTCATTCCCATCCTCTCTGGTAGTCTTTCCCATCCTCTCTGGCAGTCATTCCCATCCTCTCTGGCAGTCATTCCCATCCTCTCTGGTAGTCTTTCCCATCCTCTCTGGCAGTCATTCCCATCCTCTCTGGCAGTCATTCCCATCCTCTCTGGCAGTCATTCCCATCCTCTCTGGCAGTCTTTCCCATCCTCTCTGGCAGTCTTTCCCATCCTCTCTGGCAGTCATTCCCATCCTCTCTGGCAGTCATTCCCATCCTCTCTGGCAGTCATTCCCATCCTCTCTGGCAGTCTTTCCCATCCTCTCTGGCAGTCATTCCCATCCTCTCTGGCAGTCTTTCCCATCCTCTCTGGTAGTCTTTCCCATCCTCTCTGGTAGTCTGTCCTTATCTTTCACTCACCTCAAAACCTGCCTTTTCTCTTGAGGTTGCACGCACTGGGAGTGCTTCTGAAAAGTTCTTGCTGTGAGGAGTGCTTTATAAATGGTCAGATACAATACAATACTACAGTGCTGCATGTATTGTATAGTCTTAAAGCTTCATTTGCACCCTTGTGTTCTACGGCCTTGCCTTGGGCAATGTGGGCATCTATCCATTCTGGTTCTGTACAACTTTCCATGAATACAAAACAATAGATCTGAGAACTGAGAATAATCTTGAAAGTGGACTCAATTTATCAGCGTCGATCATTCATACAAAAATAATGTGACTAAAAAATGATTCATTCACAATTGCTTATAAAAATTGATCTAGAATCTATTTGTAAACAGTTCACGTAAAAAATGATTAAAAATTGATTTAGATATTCGTTACGAAATTCACATTTTATAAAACACTTTGCACCGAATCATTTGAAAGAACAGTTAGTCTAGAACCATTCAAAACAATTCATCACGCCTTCTTTGAAACATTACAAAATTATTGACTTTTAAATAATTCATGCAATTCACCTGGAATCAATCAAAGGGACAATTCACGTGGAATCATTCACGGGAATAATTCACCTGGAATCACTCAACTCAATGCAGTCCAACCAAGCAGACGGGAAAATGTTCGAAAGAAATGGTATTTGTTCAAGGCACTTTGTGTTGACTGTGAAAGCATAATATGTTCTGACAAAGCTTCAGAATGTTGGCAGACCGCACATATATATACTTGTGCTACAAAAGAATCCTTCCTATGTGCACAAAAGATAACGAGACGGCAGAACGGAACTGTTTTCGCATATGCTAAGAATATCTTTCAGTGTCGTAAAGTTAAGTCCATGCAACGCAATCGAATATGATCGGTAATTGTCCATCCATGCTTGCCGCTAAACTCAAATGTCCCGCACTGCAAAAACAAATTACTACAAATTAATATTAATGCATCTCAGCTCATTATTTACACAGCACCATAATAACAGCCTCTCTCATCACTGACACACGATATGATTTAAGCACGTAAAGCAGGATGGAAAGAAGTTAGGTGGACTGCTACATGTTGCTGCTACTAAGAATTGGAACCAGCTCGTCGTCGTGACATTGCTGAGGATCGGGGATCAGAGTCGACGACGCCATCTTCCTCCATTGCTCTCTGTTCCTCGCGGTTCTCACACAGTCAGCCATCATCATCCCCGTCCATTCCTCTACGTCATCCATCCATCTTCTCCTCGGCCTTCCCCGGGCCCTTTTTCCATCCAGATAGCCATGACATATGAATGCCGGTGACACGAAACGGAGTATCCCCCCTGAAAGCTATCCGGGGGGATGAATTAATCTATCCCCCCGGATGGAATTAACCGGTCTATACTATCCGGGGGGATAAACCATTCTATCCCCTTTTTTGAAAAATGTGCATAATAAAAAAAATTGTGTTGTAATCAAAATTTAAAGTGACTCTAATTGTTTTAAGTGTCCTAAGCAATGTTCAGATAGAGGCAACTCGAATTTATTTAGTGACTCTGAGTGTTCTTAAGTGTTTTAAATATTTTAAGTGCTCTAAAATCAGGGCAAAACAAATTATCTAGTAGGAATAAACATACCTGTTAGTTTCATTGTTCAAAACAAAGCAGATGAAAATGAATTTGCGAAAAAAATACACGCGGAAGCGGTTTTTTCGACTTTTTTAAATTTGGGGGGATACAATTAATACGGGGGATACTCTATTTCGTGACACCGGCAGCTACCAATGTTTATCTGCTGCTTGAAACATCTCAATCTAACGGACTATTTCTCGTTGGCTTTCACACATTATTTTGCTCACGCAAAGGCTTTGTTCCCTTCATATAGCGGGACCTGTACCTTAGGTGGACCTGTTGCTCTACACCACCGCGCCCCACAAGTAAACAACGATTGGTTTGCTAGCAGAAGAAAAAAAGAGCAATTACCCGAGACTGTTATTTCTTCGCTTTCTTCTTTTCTTTATCACCGGATTCTTCAGCTGCAAAACATCGATTTTCGTTTCAATTCATTCATCATAAATGTTAACACGTTTACAGAAATTTAATTATCTCGTGTTATCTGCCTGCCAAATGTACATCATTACCGTACATTACGTTGTCTAACTTGCAGATTATCTGATTATTAAATGCATACACACACATATTGTATCTAATCTACAGTTTACATATCAGATTAATCGTTCGGAATTCCTCTGGCAAGTCTGTTAACACTGCTTTGGTCCACACAAGCATAGAATTACGAAATTTTAACCAAAACTCTATATAAATATAAATATAACTGATGATTTGCATAAACAGATTCTGCTTATTTCAAAGAAGTACAATTATTTAATTAACAGTAGCATCATTACGAAATTTAAACCAAAGCATAAACTTTATATATATATATATATATGTTTGATGATTTGCAAAAACAGATACTGCTTATTTCAAAGAAGTACAATCATCCAATTAACAGTAACAAGTACAAAATCTCAACCTGTGCCACAAGATCGCTTACCTGTCTTCATTTTGCCTGGCTTTGTTGGAGCTGATTGCTTCTTTCCTCTAAAAATTTCACACAATCTCCTTCAGTAAAGAGAATTTAAGAAACAAATGCAGAAAACAAAATATAGCACTCCTTGTGATGATCACATCTACTTTGAGGTGTTTCCAGTCCAGCCCCAACACAAAAGAACTGTTTTCAACACAAATGAACTGTTTTCAAGTGTGGATGAATCGGCGCATGCAGCATCCCTAGCACGCTGTTCAAACAGGTTGCCAAATAACAGCAATCCAGTTGGATTCAAATCGAAATTCTCCAAGGGTTTGCTACGGTGCTGACGGTCTGATTTTTCCTCTGGGTATCACATCTTTAGATTTAAATAGCACCTCTCTCAAGAATGATTATTTAAAAGCCCAACTAGAGATCATGAAGGGACACTATATGAATACCAACTGATTGCTTGATTGATTGCTTGATTGCTACCATTTTCATTGACCATCGATAGTTGCTTTGCTCATGAAGCAAATAGCAGTGTTAACAGACTTCTACAATAGATTCACAACAAAGACCCACTTGTCCTTCATCCCATTGTGTTCATAGCCATTGTTCTGGCCTCCAGCCGAATACTGGACGGCAAAGAACTCGTCAACTCCCTTCGTCAACTCGTCCTCCTCTTCGATCCGTTGCCCAATCGTTGGCCGCGTTGCCGCGATGTTCTTCAGTCGCTTTGGACGATCCATTCCAAGATGCGACAACTTCTGTTCCGTTGTTTCCAAAGTCATCTTGTCATCCACTTTGCTCTGGTTCTGCATTGACTTCTGCGTCAAGTTATGATTCGACTTCTGATTCAAAGCGTGGTTTGGCGCAACTGGAGGCGGAGGCAACTCGAATCCTATTTAGGAATGAAAACGACAAAGTTATTTATGCTATTATTTAGGAATCAAAACGACAAAAATATTTATGATATTATTTAGGAATCAAAACGACAAAGTTATTTATGCTATTATTTAGGAATGAAAACAGCAAAGTAATTTGTGTTGCTATTTGGAAATGAAAATCACAAAGTAATCTGTGTAACTACCGGGTATTTAGAAATCAAAACTGCAAAGTTATTGATGTTACTATTTAGGAGTCAAAACTACAAAGTTATTCTGGCATGTTCGTGTGTACATGTCATATATGAACGAATGTATGTATGTCTGCAGGTGAGTATGTAATGCATGTATTTCATTTCATATATTGGTAAACAAGCAAACATTGTACTATGCGGTGAGCAATAATGTCTGGAGATACTATTGGCAGTCCCAGAGTGGGCCAAATTCGTCCTGCTATCAGGCATGTAGCATACAAGACTTGTATATAGTCTATGCAATGTACACATTTATGCATACACGAATGAAAGGTACGCATGTACTGTATGTATGTACGAGTCTAAGCATTTATATAGCACATTTATAAATTACACAGTTGGAAGGTTAGAAAGGCAAGATTAGGTAACATAACAAGCAGCACAAATCAAACACTGAATTGACCAAAGGAAATAAAATCTGAGAAGTGAGAGTTGAAAAGCAGACAACAGTTACTCAACAGACCTGGTTTAATTAGCGGTGATGGAGAAGCCTTTGGTTCTAAGTCATTCTCGGACTCTGCAACAGAATCAAATAACCAGAATGAAAGTACCGTATGCGGGTATCCATCCCAAAATATGTCTCTACGGGTGGTAGCCCAGTAGAGGTAGCCATGCTGTTGTGTGGGGAGTGGTCATGAGGTAAGGGTCGTCATGCAATAAGGGAGCTGGATGGAAAGAAGGCTATATGGCTATTTTGTAAGAGGTATGCTGCCAGGGTAGCCATATTGTATTGTATATAATCATTTATAAAGCACCTCTTACAGACTAGCTATTCAGATACGGATGGCTAAGTAATGAGAGTGGCCATGGGTAAGAATATCCTTACCATAACTTACCATGTATGAATGACTGCCATAAGATATTGTATATTATTTCTTACCTATGTCAAACATGAAAGTGTATTGAACTAATTTATAACTTAACAAAGAAACTAAATTAATGCTTATATTGAACTTTTTGGTTGCATTTCATTTCTAAGTTTACGTGATATCTCTGCTGTTGTTATGTCAATAAAAAGGCTGATTGATTGATTGATAAACACAAAATGTCCACGAATGCAACATATTCCAGATGATATTCAAAATATTGACAAACGAAAGCAACTTAAATCCATAACCAAATTCAGAATCATTGAAAAGCAATAAGCAAAAGCACATAAAAACGGTGGTTAAAAGCAAGCAATTAAATAATGAAATCAAAGTGAACGTCGGTCGTGTAACATGGGATATATTACGTTTGATGCACTTGTAATCTAACCAATGATTTGTACAGTGGTGCAAACTTAGTACGTGTAAAGCATTCTTCACAAATATTTTATATAATATATACTATTATACTCCCCATGACTCCATGAGTACATGCTATGAAAACAAATGCCAAAAATTGACCCATTTTCGATAAACTAATCTCTCCTTTAGACTCGAGTTAATCCATCCCAGCCGAGAAACTTAACGCAGCACCATTGGTCCATTACTAATCACCCTTCTTAATTCTAATTTTTGCCAGAAAGTCAGTGATTCACCATTAGATTGAATATTATTATTTAAATGATCTTTATCATTTACTTGGCCTCTCTTAAATTTTGCATGCGATAGTTGGTGGGATGTTTGACACTAAACTTTCATCTGGTCTGTCATCCTTTATGCAATCTTTTCATGCCACTAGAACGTCGCAATAATTTCACTATTGAAATAACAGATCAGAATAAGCTGCCTGTGTCTACTACATGTAAACATCACAGGCAATTGCCACGTCCTGATGTAATAAAATGTAATTTATGAAATTTATATAGCACTGCAAACAGGAGTCACCATTCAGTGCAAGTATCCCAAGAGAAGAAATAGGTTTCGAGCAGAGACAGAGATGTCGGAACAGATCTAGAACGAATAGAAACACGTAAAGAGGGGAGAGCCTTTCACAGGGCAGGTAAAATGGTGGCAAACAATCTAGTTTGGGTCAAAATGGTCCTTGATTGTAGGGACAAAGAGATCTTTCCGACTCGAAGAGCAGAGACGTTGGAGAAAAGCTGCAGAATGAGGAGAGTGCAGAATGAGGAGAGCATATGAGCTCTTTGAGATATTTCGGAGCAAAGCCCAGCTTAGACTTCAGGACCAAAACATAGACTTCGAACTGACTACGGGTTGTAAGAGGAAGCCAGTGCAGCTCATTTAATGATGTACATGAGATGTGGGAGAACGTAAGAAGATGAGTAGTCAACCTAGAAGCATATCATGCTATTGCCATCGGTAAAACACAAAAGCAATTTAATTATTTTGGCATAGAACAAATATTCTCCTATATCAAGCTGTAGAGCAGAAATTGTCACGCAACTCTTCTAAGGATATCATGCTATGCATATCATCATATGCCAACGAAATCATGCTTGACCTTCGAAAGACCCTTGATTTTGAATCAGATAGCATTGTAGTTAAATCTGGATCAAGTGAAGCCGCTAACATGCTGATGCTCTCAAGCTACTATCATACTCTGATGATACCATGCAAGTTCCGCATTTTGTCTACTAGCATGCTGCTACACTTGATTTGCTACCATTCTGAATGATACCATTCGCTATTAACATGCTTCTACACTTAATTTTCTATCATTCTGAATGATTCCATTCGCTACTAACATGCTTCTACACTTGATTTTCTATCATTCTGAATGATACCATTCGCTACTAACATGCTTATACACTTGATTTTCTATCATTCTGAATGATACCATTCGCTACTAGCATGCTTCTACACTTGAGTTTCTACCATTCTCAATGATACCATTCGACTACATGCTGTGCAATCCAGACTATTTTTCTCTGCGCTGATTTCACATCGACTTCCCACCTTACCTTTCCTACCATGAACCTTCTCCTCCTCCTCCGCCTCATCCTGTTCCTCAATTGGAAACTTTTTCAGCGCGTTCTTAATTTCCGCTTGAAAACCCACGCTCAACGAAGGCAAATATGGCGGTCTCCTCGGTCCAGATTCCTCCGCCGATTTGCACTGATCCTCTGATCCTCCCTCGCTGGAATAAGGCATATCAACCATCAGGGACATCGGTCTCTTATCCGAGCCTCCGCCGAAGTCCTGGCTCCTTCTTTTCCGCGGTGGAGCAACAGGCGTCACAACCAACCAGTTGTCATCATCCAGGTGTTCCCGTGTTTCGATCGCGTGTGGCGCGGGTGATTTCGACGAAACGACTGGCAACATGGCAAGAAAGCGAATGAGAAACAGTCTCTCGTCTTAACTAATCGCAAAACTACGTCAGAACTGCTGTTTAAGTTCTCTGCGGCTGTACAGCAAATGTAAGAGATCATTTAGTTAATTTAAGAATCTTGCCTATATCGAATTCAACTTATGATTTAATTTGTACGTTTCATTACCAATTATTACTTCGATGTATTAGAATGATGCTCTAAGTACATAAGTACAAAGATGCAATCCTAAATGAGATGTGCTGCAGGAAAGGAAGAGAGTGCAAGACCTCGCACATATATTGGGATACACGGTCGGACTTGGTGAACCCTCCAATAAGTCGCGTGGCAGCCCGGTAGACCCTCCCCAACCTCTCAATCCGAACCCACGGGAGACCAGCAAAGATATATATATATATACTTTATATGCATTATATGCACATTATGGACAATTATATGAATGCATATATGTTAGTGAGCAGGATACAGAATTGCATTGTTAACTAGCATTCTATGTAATGTGCCTGGAAGATATGGAAAAAGATTAAATGGAAAATGGTGACGGGAAGAGACAGAATAAGACGAGAATAAGAATTAGGAAAATAAAATTAATTAGCTCCACTTCTCATGAATAATGTGGAGATAAGCCACCACTTCTTAACGAAACAATTGAAAAGGATTGAAACAATGAGATAGATTAAGAATTGATTAACAATTATCATCACTGATGATTCAAGAATAATTAGGAACTGGGTGAGATTGATAACAAAATCTTAAAAAATAACCACACCGAAAAAACATATAAGCGGGAAAAATTAGCAAAAAGCCCACATTATATTCCATAAAAACAGAATAGCAAAACAAATTTGTGGATAAATAGGTAGTAATAATACAACCAGACTAATCAATCAGAAACACTTATAAATATTAAACAAACAAATAAAATTATAGCAAATTATACTGAATATTTACTACCAGCACCAAAAACTGAAGTTTAATGGCAAATAAAAGCAAGGTCTTAATAAAAACTGATTAAAATTCTTTTCTTGTAATAATTATAATGCAGAAAAACTACAAAACAATACAAAACTACATACACCAATTACCCTAACAATTTTACAATATCCTACATTGAACATGCATAATGAGTTAAAGAGGAAACCAAGAAAAATTGAAAAAATTAACTATTAGACAATAAAAATTTTTATGACCAAATCAGGCATACAAGTGTTAAAAATATATAGAAATTATTAATTCAGTTAAGCCCAACACAAAAAAATTAATGCCTCAGGCAGGGCCGTATGCAGACACAATTTCAAAGGAGGTTTATGTAAATTTCACTATGAAAAAACAGAATCATTTTAGTTTTCCTTTTCCTATCTTTGAAATTTAATCCAAAATGATGCAATTACAACAAATTATCTATTTTTCCCTAGTTTTCTCCACTTTCACTTTTCTCACCGTAACTTTTGATATTTTTCACCCAGTGAGGGTGTAACCGAAAGCTTTCAGCATTCCAACACATAAACATCCTCCTCTCTATATATGGCCCTGCCTATTGGCTGAACAAAGGCATATGTGAGGGATCAAGAAAACACAGCTGTTATTTTCAAATACCAACCAACATTCTCTGCTATCCACATCAACTGCGAAGGATGGTCTCCTTAATTGTATTTAAAAAAATTAAATAATAACAAAAAAATACAGTGATCAAGTTGAGTAAATCTTGACACCACCACCATTTAAAGAAATGGTCAAATTTCTTTCTGTTGAAACTGAACAGTGAACAGCGAAACCTGAGGTATTACACTGACCTCAGATTCCAAAATTAAGAAAGCCATGAAATGTGGCTCAAATGGGTACATGGGTAATTCTCTAAAATGTGGCTTTAAATTATTACCATATCCACACGTCATATAAAGAATGACAAGAACGCAATGAGGTCTGGTCAAGTAAATCTCAAACAACTCATAGATCACTTATAACATGCAATGTCTTAAAACAGTTTTCCTTAAAACAGCAAATGACAGACACAAAAAGTTGAACATAGATCTAAGAGAATCTTCAGAAAAGCCTCAATCCTATAGCAATCTCATACTCCAAATCTACGATTCCTACTCAGAACATAGCACTCAGTTAAGTGCAAAAAGCACAACTACTAAACCGGATGTTTATACGTCATGTCAGTAAGAAAAACGAAAATAACATTCAAATATTACCGGTATTAGAGAATCAAAAGAATATGCTGTTTCTACAGTGCAACCTCAACACCTGTGCGCCATTCTCAAATATGCTGTTTCTACAGTGCAACCTGAAAACCTGTGCTCCATTCTCCAATAAGCAAGTTACTGTGATCACTTCTGCTGAAACTGATGGCCGCCTGTATGACTATCTGATCTAACTACTAACTACAAAGAGAAGTAATTCAGGTTTTAACAACAACTGCGAGTGTGGCAAATGATTCTATCACCATTAATGCACTAACATACCTTCCATATAAGTAAATAAGTAAGTATATTCTTTATTAAAGCAGCAGCCAAACAACTAGGTTAAGTAGGAAAGCGTTTAAACACTAGCATGGTCATTTCAGACTGACTAACTTGCTCACTTACTGTCAGAGATGGTTAGCCAGCTTGCAGACTGACTTAAGGCCCTCACTGACAATTTAAATTGACTAAACGATTCTAAATGACATATATATTGACTTATTGACATACCAATGGAAGACTGTGGCCGAAGACCTCGATTCATTCGTGATTTCCTCTTCTCGGCAACCTAGAAACAGATGATCACTGCATCAACGATAGGGCAGGACAGTTAAAAATCATGTCATGTATGTCGATGTCTTTGACATAGTCTTCCTGTTGAAACGCTCCATATAAACTGTTTCTTACTATCATTACATCACATTACATTACATCAAATTACATCACATCACATTACATCACATTACATTTCACACAAATGACCTTTCAGTATTGTTCTTCATTTCATTTTACAAAAAACTGTCAAGACTAATATTTTTTACCATTCATACTTTTGAGGTAACTAATACCAACTGAAAGGCATACATATTAGCGGACTATAAATATCTCATAAACTCATGTGATATAAATATCCGCTCAATAATACATTGTTGATAAAAAATCTGTTGATCAAGCTGAACTCTTGGCCCCTCGCTGTCGAACTGCTATATAATGCAACGGCGCTCTTTCCCAGTGGCTGAGCCTAGAACCTGGAATGGGCTCCCTGTTGCACTCCACCTTGTGCCTAGAGGTCATACCACTATGTTTCTTTCTCACTTAAAAACAGTCTTATTTAGCCGTTGTTGAACTGGGAGCGCTTCTGAGTAGATATCTCGAAGGTGTGCTATATAAATAGTCAATAATAATAATAATTATTCAAGTTTTGAATGCAATGATCTCAGTCTTTAGACCATAGAACAAGTATACAACCACAGCTTTAACCTAGCACCATGTCGCACATTACCGGTACTGCAACTGTGAGTGAGATACATTTACGACAAAGACAGAAGACAATGGGCGACAACAGACCTGTTTTTGACTCGTCTCGTTGTCCGACGACTCTAGACCGCTTGATGATGCAACTGACGGCCGAGTCCTTCTCATTTCCACGTCTTCCTTCCTCTCCGTCTCCTTCTCAAGACCCTCCGTCGACGAAGGATTGGCGCGAACTGCATTCTGTTACAAAATTATCAACAAATAATTAATTAGCAGGTTCTTCTAAACACTAAAATAATCCAATCTGCGTTATGACAAGCAATATCAAAGCAAATGCAATGGAGGGATAAAGTAAAATTTCACCCATGAGTAGCAATAGTAATTTCTACGCACATATTCTATTGGCCAATAAAGAGTAATGATATTTGCTACGCACGATCTGCATAATTTATATTTTATGCAACTAATATTTGCAAAGTTACATTATTATAATATCATTAAATATTATTATATCATTATAGATAACAAAACGAAGTAACTGACCAGCAAAGTGGTTACAGCTTTTAGTTCTATCAGAAGCTGCTCCATTATGTTCTCCGACATGAACGTAGCAACTTTCAGATTTATTTCATTCATTTTGTTGGCCACATCTGTTGAAACTTGTTCCAGAATTAATTGCTGGACAAATCCCTTCCGAAGAAGATTTCCCGCTGATACGGAAGACACAAGTTGCTCCCGAAAGTCCTGCAAGAAAAAAGGTGCAACTTCAGAATTGTAGTTGTAAGCACACTTTGTGATTTCAATAACACCTCTTTGTGGCGAAAAACAACCACAAAGAAGCAGATATTTTGAAAAGTGTGTCGACATTCTGAGGCTCTTACTGTATACAAGTATGTGTGAGCGTGTGTGTGCGCGCACGTGCATTCATGCGTGTGTGTGTGTATGTGTGCTACATTATAAATATCTGATATTTACAAATGGCTATATCTGGATTCTCAAACGCTCATCGTACAGGAAAGGATCACAAAAAAGAAAAATGCCAACATCATTGGTAACAGAAATAAGAGTATAATACCAGATCAGACAATATTTCCAGTACATCTTAAGACATGCCTCTTCAACGCATCTGAAAATCTTCAGTGCCTTTGAGAATAGTAGTAGTTGTAGTAGTTTCAGCTCAACAACACTGAGATTTCAAGGATCATTACCATCACCCTCCTCCTTCATTCAGCTTGGGACTGGCACAAACTGACATGCAGTGGTCGAGGCAGTGAAATTAATGCTGAAAGGTGCGTGTGCATAAATAATAAACGAACGTTGCCTAGGTTACCTGGCCTTGCCACAATTATTTTCATCATTAAAGCAACAGAAATAGAAACCTTTTCGCTAAGAACTGCTGGACACTGCTTCTGCACACACTGGACCATGTCTGAAACATTACCCTGCAAAATATTCAAACAAAAGATTCAAACAAAATTTCAATGACAAGAGAGCGCTTCTTAGCATGACATCATAGCACAAATCAACTGCTAATACAAGTACAACATTCTGACTATAAACACCTTGCATTGCAAATTATCAGCAACAGCCATGTGATCGTGGTCGCAGCGCAATATGTTGGGGCCTTTTAGATGGAAGTAACACATGCAGTAAGTCGCCCGGTTTCATCAGGATCGCAAAGAGTAAAACAGTTGTCGGTTTGAAGAAAAAATTACTCAAGTGAATGTGTATATATATAATTATATACATATGTAATATTAATTTAATGTATACATATACAGGGTGAAAAAAATTTAATCAAATTTTAAAGGCTTAAATGCAATTCATATTTACATACATTGGCCAAATTTCACCAAAATATTTCAAACAGTTAAGTTATACAACTTTTACCCTGTAATATTTGATTAAAAGATTATTACTTCTGGCCAGGATATTGGCGAAAACCATAGGGGGGAGGGGGTGTCTTTTTACCCCACTCTGCATATGGCCATTAGTACAGAGCCAATAAAGGATATTCTTACTCATTTATTTATTTCTATGGGCATTGTTGACGTTCTTACCTCAATCTGTCCTGTGATCGCAGCCTGTAATGTTTCAGCTATTGTGTTCAGCTGGCTCTGAATCCGACTGTCTTCATCGGACTTCAGCGCAACTCTCTGCAGCTCTAATATCAACTAAACCATACAAAAACAATACAGCACTATACAACAATACAACTCTGCACAGATAGTGCACTCCTTCGAAAGTTCAAAAGCACACAACGATACAACAGAGCACCGGTAGAAAATGTGAGTGGAGGACTTGACCTACGTATACAAAGTAACTGCCTTGGTTGGGGTTTGAACCCGCCCTCTTACCAATCAATGAATCAAGCACCATTAATCAGCCGGAGCACTGCTCTTTTTCTTAGGATGAATGATGCAATCAGTTTATTCTTGACCAGCCTCACTCACCCTATACTCTGACCTAAAGCCAAACCTGACCTCATGAAAATTTAGACTCTCACATACATGATTTCATAAGCTGGTCTTCATGAGCCTCATGCGCTTCAATAAGCTGCTCTGACCTTATTTAAATTATATGAGTCTGAATTCAAGTGCGCATGCCTGTGAGTGTGCATGTATGAATGTGTTTAGGCACATAAGTATGTCAGAATGTACATATGTGCATAAGCAAGCATGTACATAAGTATGTTCATATATATGCATATGTGCATATAAAAGTCTGGAATGGGCCTGGAGGAGTTAAGAGAGGCGACAAGCGAGAGGAGACACTGGAGAGGATACATCATGTCTGTCGCCAGAACTCCAGGAGTTGACGGCACCAGGTGGTGACCAGGTGTGTGACCAGGTGCATATTTGCATGTACATAAGTATGTGTGCATGTATGATATATTTTCAATCAATCAATCAATCACGTGTGTTTGTATTTATGTATTCATGACAGCATGCCCATTATGAGGACAGCTAATACAGCATCTTTTAAATACCTCACAAAGGTCTTTATGTGATGCCAAGAAATTTAGAAGATTTCAATTTATTCCGAGCGAAAGAAGAGAGAAGGTTCTGACCTGTCTTGTAGCCAGAGCATCTTTCTTAAAGCCACCAGCCTTTGAGAGATGCTGTTCCACATCAGGAGACAGACTGGAACCAGTAGATTCAACCTTCTGAATGGATGCATCCAACTTTGCTAAACTGCTGTCCAACACCTACAATATCCGAAGGCAACATCAACATTCGAAACAGTAATCAGAGTATCCAATTTATTCTGAAAAATTCAAAAAAAATACCACAATCCTAACAAGCAAGACATCAACAATAAATGGCTAACATGATAGAACAATCAAATCAAGACATACAGTGTGCAGAAACCGCTTGCTACTGATTGGGGTTCATTGTTTAGCATTATTGAACAACAATACAAAGTATATAATTAATAATCAATTTAGGAATGAACAAAAGATAAATGATTCCTCAATTAATAATTAATTATAAAGCAAATGACTGCTCGGAGAATGAATGAATGAAGAAAAAAAGTTTGAATGATTGGATGACTCATTTTAAAATAAAAAAGATAATCTCTAACTAGTCTTGCTCAATAAGCAGCAATAGGATGAATCATCACCAATCCTATTTCTCGACATTGGCACAACAGGATAGGTGGCCAGTTCGCTCCCTCGCCACCACACGTAGCGTACAGTAGATGCACTCATTTTACAGCTACCATCGCAATGGAATACTATTGGACCTGAATGTCCTGGTAGGTTTTCAGCACCCACCTTTCGATTGTGAAACCAACAAGTTATGATTACGATGTAAGACTAATAATAAAACAACGACAACATGAGTAGAAACCTCTTTGTAGGAGCTGATGAGAAGACCCTGCTGCAGTCGAAAGCTCTGCTCCATGGCCAGCTTACGTGGACTGTGGTTCCTCTCCAGAGCGATTGAAATCTACAAAGACGAATAACCTGAAAAGTATCTTCAAAGTGAATCAGAAGAACCGCTGATTATAATCATTTGGTAGCCATTAACAGAGTGAAGACACGGCACATATACATTTATGAATGTATGCACAACAGAAACATGCATACAAGATTACAAGTATTATGGACACATATGCATGGATGTAAGTAAGTAGGCCATTTACTGACAAAGCATCAGCACCATAAGATCACAATAACAGCAGTCAGTTCAAATTAAAAACTTTAAAAGTCAATAAAAAGGGTCATATGGACCCACCGTATGTTTGTATCTATGTAGATGCAACCACATACTGGTGTGACCAGCACATGCAGCAACAAGGCCAAAAGCAACTTAAGGTCATGTCCAAACTCAATTTAATGCTAACATTCTACCATACCCATTCGGTGCCAAGGTAAACAAAGATAAAATATATATTGTAAATTTATGGTGTAGCAATAATAGGTCACTCATAAAAATTGATATCTATATTTTTCAATTTGTATAATTGCATTTTCATGTTTCTGCACATTTAACACTGCAACTGAATCCCTGTCTAAAAATCAACTGCAAACTTCTGTTGTCACCTTCTTCCAAGCCAGTTCCATCTTTTCCGGATTCACACGATGGGCATTTGCAACATCGTTCAATGGAGTTGGAATCTTTTTGACTGTGTAATTCCTACAAGATAAATAAATAGCAGCTGCAATTCTCCAGGAGTTTAAACTGTCTAAGATCAGAGGCACAGAACATTACGATACGATCAGAGATAACATTATAAGGCAACAAAATGCAAGGTTATTTAATGGGGTATTTATACAACACCTTAAAAACTTGTTCTATTAAGAAGCTACCCTAAGAATCACTTGGTATGAAATATATATCAATCCAAGAAAATAGTATAAACAGGATTTAGAATTTAAATCCTGAAATGCAAACAGTACTTTTCTACTGCAGCTGCAAGTTCTTGAAATCCGCTTAATGTGATGCCATTGTTGTCCAAGGATATTGATGTCAGCGACTTGTTGATCAACAAAGCCTTTGACAACATCTTCGCTCCACTGTCTCCCATCTGGTTGCCGCTGAAAAAAACAAAAAAACAAAAAGGGCATTCAAGAAATGCCTTTGTCCCATCTTAATTCCACGATTGCCCTCCCATCTGTTGCTACAGCGCAAACACTAGCTTAACCCCTTCGCTGCCAAGTCTTCAAACAGTGACTGTGTGCAAAAGCATAGTATGTAAAAGAAAAAATTCATTGCTGCAATTATAATTTTTCTGTGCTACATTCACTGTTGAAATGACTATAATTTGTAATTATATCATTAAAACTCTTATGTTTATGTGACAATGCTGATGCTGCTGAGTTATTTTCACTGGATACCGACCACCTAGGATGCAAGAAAGGTATGGAGAGTCACTAACTTACCCAGATGTTACTTACAACACTTTATTTTAGCATCACTGCAAAAAACAAGTTTTGAATGACATTTTAGCTCATCTCTGCCATTCTTGTAACAAACACAACATCACTTTGTTGGCCTAGCTTTGTAATCTTTCGCAGTTATTTTCTCTAGAAAATGTCTTTCTGTTAGGCAAACAACACTCTCAGGTGTGCTTTCATCAATGCGACTGTCATCTGTGCAGAGCATTGCAATGACGTCATGCATAAATTCCAGCAGGAGCGCCTATGAGTAGCTTCCCTTGAAGAGATACTACATAAATTCCATGATTTACTAGTACCAGTAAATATAGATGCAAGAATAAAATGCAACAAACGAATAAGACATCTGAATGTCACCTGATGTCGAGTTCCTTCAAGGAGTTATTCGCTCCGAGAGCGTTGATCAGGTAACTCGTATCGCCCTTCAGTCGCATGTTCTCCAGACTCAGACTCTCGAGTGGCTGTAAATAATTCAGCACAACATCTATTGGTGCATTGAATAATGTTGAAATGAATCTTAGCTGGGATTTGAACCCTGGTCTTCGTTGTCAACAGATGAGGATGCTAACCATTAGATGTACATGTATGACAATAACAATAATGATCATCGTGCAGTGAAAGTGTTGTTAAAGGCAATGAAATTGAATGTCTTAATAACAATCTCTGCAACGTACCATTTATTTGATGATTATGATGATGATTATGATGATGGCAATTGTGATGATGGTGAAGGTGATGATGGTGAAGACCTGTGACATCACTGATGATGATAATGATGATGACGATAATGACAGTGGAGGTGGCAGTTGTGGTCATGAAGGTAACATTGTTATTGGCAATGATGATGATGATGATGATGATGATGATGATGATGATGATGATGATGACAGTGAAGATAAACAAAAGAAATCGTTTTAACTCACACTGCCATCTTCTTGAATCAACTGGACCACAGCATCCATCACAACCGAAACATTTCTACAAACAATCAAAGCCTCTATAGCAGTTCGGTTACCAGACAACATTTATCAAGACCTGTGACTGCAGTTGTAACTAGACATTTTCAGCAGACAAATTATAATTGGCCTGTATCAAGGGCACTTAAACAAGACAATTAAACAAGAGAAAGGTTATTTAAAATTACATAAGTTCAGCACAGTTAGCCTTACTTGGGTTTGATTGCAGCCAAGTTTCTCCCAATGAACAGCCTCTTGAGATGTTTATTTTGTGCAATTTTTGCTAAGACGCTTGCCAAGCCTACGTCAAAATCTAAAGAAATAAACAAGTACAATAATGTACAACATCACTGTTATATTCTGCCACTTGATCAACACCACAAACTATCAAATTAAAAAATTAAAAACACACAATTGCACACCCACACACAGATTGTGCCAACCATAGTTAACACTGAATAATGACTCTGCAGTTGCAATCAAATAAAATATGAGCACAGTGCAGCAGTAGTGCATTAAGTGACCCATCAGCCCATACCCTGTTAACCCTTTAACGACCAGCATGTACTAAAATGCATGGAAAGCATAATGTAGCTCAGTGGTCACCAACCCGCGGCTCGCGAGCCACATGTGGCTCTCAAAGAGTTCTGTGGCGGCTCGCCCAAGCTTTCCAAATAATGAAATGTTTTTACCAAAAATTGCCCTATGAAATGTTTCCGCGTTAGTTTATCGGTTCTTTTCGCTGTTGCCACACATTACAGAATTGCTGAAAGCGAAAAAGCAGAGCTTCCCCGAATTGTCCAGTGCCACATGGCTGCTGGACATGGCGTTTTTAAGTGACATTACAGGGCATCTGAACCACCTAAACTTGAAGTTACAGGGTTAACATTTTATTACTTATGGCATTTATGAAGATATTGAATTTTCATTCAAATCAGCATTTAGCTGGAAATGTTGTTCCCAAATTGAAGAACATGGCCTCTGATTTGCCAGCGTCTGCGACTGCAGATGAAGCAAAAGAAGCTTCTGAACAGGCATCAATTTAGTTGTCTAATTTGCTTGGCGATCTCTATAAAGATTTCCAAGAAAAGTTTGCAGATTTCTATAAATCAGAACCTCTGCCCCAGTATGTCCTTAAACCCTTCAATGCTGATCCTGAGATGATCTTAATCACAGCTGTTCAATGTGGTTTGACAGACACAAGCTTCGAACTTGAAATTATTGAACTACAAGAAAATATCGAAATCAAGCAGCGATATCTGATGTCACAGAGTCCTCATGCCTTCTGTGACTTCTTGAAGTTAGTTAATACACAGACGTACATAATCTGTTTCTTGCATGCTGGCAAGTAAAGTTGCTTCATTTTTCGGATGCACCTATTGATGCGAGCAAACCTTTTCAGTAATGAACATTCTGAAATCTAAGTTGAGAAACAGGATAACAACTGATAATTTTCTGAATAAACTAAGAATTGCTGTTTCCAATTATGAACCACGATATATGCATCTTTAGTCGGCAATATGCAGAACCAGATTTCTCACTAGTTCGTAACAGCGACATAAAGATGAATAAATGGACAAGTCTTCGAATTAAGCTTAGTCTACTTTCTTGCATAGCCTAATATCTTTTTATTAATGCTAAACTGTATATTTTCTTATAATTGATAAGATATGTAATATATCTAAGAAATATAATATATAGGCTAACCATGAGAGACACTTAGGCTACAGCTAATGATGCCGTGCAGACTCTACTTAAAATTATTCGTTGTGATTCTAAATTTCCTAAAACCATGGCGGCTCCCAAAAGTTGCCGAAATTGGCAATGCGGCTCCTAACCGAAGAAAAGTTGGTGACCACTGATGTAGCTGGTCTCGTTAAAGGATTAATGATGATAAAAGCAATACAGAAGTCATCACCTGGCTGCATGAACCACAACAAATGGCTTGTACTCCGTAGTATTCAAACATTTACAATTAGCACCCAAGCAGGGTGAACTAAATAAGAGGTGCAATAAACACACACACGCACAATACAAGCTGCATGCTATTGAAAAATGCACATATTGTATACGACTGTTTATAAAGTGCTTCCCTCAGCAGTACCCTTTCAGAAGCGCATATGTAAATATGCATTTTATTCCATCTTTCGTTAAATATTGGACAGATAGGCAACATGAAAATTTCTTTACTGTTATCACTGATGTCAAGGCTGGAAATGTTGGAAACGGTTGGCAGAGAAACTTCAAGGACCTCAGTTGTACCGCTCTCCGCCAGACCATTACCGCTGAGATTCAGCGTCAGATCTTTAACCAATTCATTGCACGCTATGCCCAACAACACACTCCTACAAAAACAGCCGCAAAAAGCAATTACGAGAAAAATTAAAAGACATTAATCATTACATTACATTAATCACATACACAGAGAAATAATCTCAAAGACACAAAAATTATTATCAGGTTGCAAATGTAAAGTTGTTCCAATATAATTTTTTCTAATTTATTTAATATACTTCTATTCCTTGCATCAATTCTGTCATAGATACACACATGATTGCAGTTGTATATTTTCGTATGATTAAAATTCACTTATATATTTTTTTATTTTTCTATTTATTATAATGAACATTTTAACCTGCGCAAAGTCACACAGAAATGAAAACTTGAGGCACAGTCAGAAAGTCGCAATGTGAGGAACAGCTAGATAACTAGAAGCCTGAAAGCAGAAGAGAAATAGCGAGTTTCGAATCTATTGACTGCTTGAGGCTTATGCATACATACTTATTAAATAACAATTACTGTCTTGTATGACTATATTTACTATCCTAAATTAATTTTTATACCAATTCTCCCGTACACACACCCATATATATATAATTCTGACATCCATTTACGAACAAATAATTCCCTGCAATTAGGTCTCCCAATGTCAGGAACAGAATCAGAGTAGCGTGGCAGAAGTGGAGAGAATTATCAGGTGTGCTGTGCGACCTCAAAATGCCGACTCACCTCAAGGGAAAAATCTACAAAACGATGATAAGGCCAGTAATGCTATATGGAGCAGAGGCCTGGGCATTAACGAAAAGGGATGAGAGTTTGCTGGAAAGAACAGAGATGAGAATGCTGCGATGGATGCTTGGAATATCACTGAAAGACATGAAACGAAGTGAGGACATCAGGAAAAAGATCAGTGTGGCATGCATCAATGACAAAGCACGGGAGACCAGGCTGCAGTGGTATGGACATGTGATGAGCAAAGAGGAGGGTAGCTGTGTCAAAAGAATCATGCAAGCGGAGGTATATGGTTGACGCAGTCGGGGACGACAGAAGAAAAGATGGGAGGACGTGATACAACAAGACCTGAAGCTGCTCAAAAAGAAGACACCGGAAGCAGAGACAAGTGGAGAAGGATCCGAGTGGCTGACCCCTCGCCTGAAGGAAAGAAGAAGTGGTCTCCCATTTATTCTCTAATTTCCTAATGCAGATACTAATCTCTCTGCGCGACTTTCACAAATCATCAATCTCAATTCTCCATTGATTCTGAAAGCCAGTGACACAATAATGTATAACGCTTATATATCAATGATGCTTCGTAATGTAACACTAAATGTCAATCACATTGTGAGGAACCTTTTTCCACCTCTAGCAAAATCCGCCTATAACTTACGCTCTAGACCGCATCCGTTTGCTCTACCATTTAAGGATGTTAAAAACTTTATTCCGAGAGTTCTCTTTACAGCCCATTAATGATGTTGTTATGGTCACATTATTTTTGTTGCTGTCTATATTTAATGTGCTTTGACATGTAACTGGGTGCCGTGTGTCACTTTGATTTGTCTCATTTTTTAATTAAATGAAGATCATTATTAATAAAGAATCAAAATCCACGACGTACTTGACTGCATCTGGTGGAAGACGACATCCGGACAGATTAACGGACTTTAGAGATACAGCAGAGGAGAAGAATTGCTTCCAGGCCTGCGGACAGCTGGAATCTTTTCCATGCCTCTTACTGTAGCTGTTCCCTGACAGATCCAGGAGACGAAGTGTCCGGCAGCATCCGGGATACAGAGACGAGATCAGCTGAAGATGACAAAACAAAGGGCTCATCACCCAAAGATGCTCAACAAAAGAATGATGATGATAACAAAAAGATGCTAAAAACAAAAGGTACTAAATTATAACTACATATATACCGGTATATATAATATATTATTATAAATCATATATCAAGATCAGCTAATATATATGACAATTCATAAGTATATACATTATACAGGGTGTGAAATTAAAAAAAGTCCATCCCTAAGGCTTTTTTGGCCAGAAGTCAGAATTTCGAAATCAAATTTTACACGCTTAAAGGAAATTCGTATTTACGTACAGTGGCCATATTTCACCAACATATAACAATTAACAGACCAAATCAAATCAAATCAAATCAAATCGTTTATTAAAACAGAACAAAAGTTATATCACTTTTAGTGAGACCGCTCACTGTTTTTTGACGATTCAAAAACATAACACAACAAAAGTAACATAAAAACCCGATTTGATTAAGTCTCATGGTTGTTTGAATGAATGAATAAAAGAGACCATGAATGAATGAATGAATATATGAACCATGAACGAATAAATGGATGAATGAAGTAAAGAACAAAAGTAAAGAACAAAATCTGGAGAAGCAATCGAGTGGTGAATCACAGGGGGAAAGCTTTTAACAAAGCAGAAATATTTGTATCACATGAAATAAAATAAAAAAGTGAAAGCAGCAAATGTGCCAACTGCAGAAGACTAGAGACTCACGCTCTCAAGAGAACAATCCATGGACGTCAAACGAATTGTCTCGAGTACATTTTCTTTCGCAAAATACGAATAAAGATTCTGTTTGCAAAAACAACAAATATCAATAAGTTAGGCGTTAACTACTTTTATCTAACATGCAGAATAAAAATAATAACATGTAGAACAAAAACTTCATAAAAATTTCTAGAAACTGTATGCAGGCATATCTGTGTCCACCATGTACACATGTGCATATGTGTAAGTATGCACATATGCATATATGTAGATTTTTTTGTGCAAGTGTTCATGTATGTATTTGTGTATCTAAGCATCTGCACGCAGATAAACACATACAAGCACATACATATCTACAAGTGCACACTTTTGCAATATGTGCATATCCGAACAAGTAAGTGTGTGCATATGTGTGCAATGTTTATTCATTTATTTGGAAACTTATTATAGCGTCCCTTCACCCTTCAAGGAACTACTCCGAGGCGCTCCCGAAAACAACGCACCCAAAAAGAACAGTTTTAAGTTTAGTGAGGAAGGATTCTGGTAGAGTCCCAGGGTGTAGGGCCTGTAGACCCAACATCAAAGGAAGGCCATTCCAATACCAGACCAGGGACGGCTCAATTCTTTATGGTTGCAGTAGGAGCTAAAGGAACGAAGAAGACTATAGGATATGTATGTATGTATGTATGTATGTATGTATGTATGTATGTATGTATGCATGCATGCATGTATGTATGTATGTATGTATGTATGTATGTATGTATGTATGTATGTATGTATGTATGTATGTATGCATGTGTATGCTGTGTGTAATTTTGTATCATTGCACAATGTACACAGACATTGATCTACAACATGTTTGACAAACATGATCGCGCTACAATTGCTTGATAACCAAACAAGGAAGTCGCAATTCTTCTGACATCTATCCAGATGATATTCAACTAACATAATATAATACTCCCATTGTTCAAAACTGCTAGAGGCACTTCACATATGAATTGGTCCTTATATCACATGGTACACAGCGGATGTCAACCTATTAGTTTATTGTTCCACTTCAACCTACTGTAGACAGATGCTCAGAGATTCCTGCCCTCCCCCTAGTGCCGATAACCGACTTTGCTATAAATAGTAATGATGTAGAGATTTCAGCGACATAAGTTCGTAAGCAATTGATTTTGAAATGCAGCAATGATTCAGAAGCACTTGGAATTGAGAAAGAGTCAGTGAAGATCAGCGTATAAAAAGTAAACAGTTCCGTTTTTAGATGCTTCTTGAAAGTTGTCATCAATGTGAAGTATCTAAAATGAGTAGTGAAACAATCATTGTCAGTGGAGCAATGATTGTTAGTGGAACAATCAGACAGTGAAAGAGGAACAGAATTGAAACCCAACTTCATAGGTTAATGTCAATAAAGTCAATTCGCCAACAATTCAAACCCATGACTGCATCGTGGGGTTAGCCTTAATGGCTTAACCCTTTCATTTTTGGGGCTTAGATGGCAATCTCACTCGCATGAAGAGCAGAACATCAAGAAGGATTGGCAATCATCCGTTCAAACAATAACTTGCAATCAAGCCCACAAGGTTGAATCAGGCCTCCACTCGCTAGGGCCAATCACAAAATGACAAAATGAGCAGCAGTTGGACGAAAGGGACGTAACAGGCTACCATAAGTCGAATCTTGTTTAACTTACTGTCAAGCATTACCACAATTTCATTTAATCGTACTGCAGCTTGTGAGTTCGAATAAACGAATATTGTTAATTGCAATAATAAAAATAATGACCAATGTCATGGTGGCGACAACAGACACCAAACCTCATTTCCCTTTCAGTATCTGCCAATTAATGTCCAACACAGTAACTTATCGCATTCAACGGTTTCTTTCCTAACCCCAAAGACGAGGCCTGACCCTCCATACAAATTTCCTGCTCCTAACAGCAAGTTTCCTAAATCCTAGGTATCATTGAAAAAATAATAATAACAACAACAATAAAAAAGCGATAACAATAAACTTTGTAATAATAATAATAAAAAAGAAGACAACGTACTTGTATGTCTTCTCCCTTCGTGCCGTTCTCCGACAGATCAAGCACTCGTAGGTTCTGACACGTGTTCGGACCTTGACTGAAGGCAAAGCTGAGGCTGTTGATCCCACGACTCGTCAGACCACAGCCAGACAAATGCAGCTCCACAAGACCATGCGGCAAACTGCTTATCAGGCTGCATAGAGTCTTCACACCTGCAACAAATGACCAAACGCACGTCTGTATCTATGCAAGTAAGCACAGGCATGCATCCATACACACATACATGCATGCATGAATACAAAAATGCATACACATACATATACACATTTACACATACAATCGATCGATCCATATTTAATTGGTCCAAGAAAATAATGAATACAAAAATGCATACACATACATATACACATTTACACATACAATCAATCAATCAATATTTTATTGGTCCAAGAAAATAACATCACAATTCTGGCAATTGCATTTTGAGAAACAGAGGAAAACAATTCATCATTGGGCCAAAAGGAGGACCTGAAAGGACCTAGGTCCCACTAAATATGGCCCCTTAATAACCAACTAAAGTGATTGATGTTGCAGGCAGTAGTACAATATGTACAATACATAATTATGTACAACAACTGGCCACTCATCAATCATAAACACATTCAAAACTATACAGAGTCACCAAAAAGTGAAAATTACCGATAATTATATCAACAGCAATAATAACATGCCATTTTCAATTAAACAGTCATTGCTAACAAGCTGTATTCCAAATGAGCATGACCTACTTTTATCTTCAATTGAATTTCCCGATAGGTTCAGAGAACGCAGCGCTGGAGACGAATTGGCCAGCAGTGACTTCACGAGCTTACCAACCAGCTCCCTGTTAATTAAAGGCAACTAATATGATAATTAATGCAGCCTTTAACACTACACAGTTCACCTATCTGATTGCAATTTTAAGGTCCACAGCTTCATGTATCCTCTTTTCAACCAAGACTCATCTGGACCTGGCAATGAAACCTATGCCAAAACAAAATGGTTTCCAAGCGCATACAGAATAGATGCAACGAAAAACCAAGGAGCTCAGGTCATGGTTATCATAATAACCATAACCATGATTTTTATTGTTCAAACTATTACATTAGACATTAGACAATAATACGTAAACAGTAGTAAATCACATGGTGCATGAAACAGGAGAACCCAGGAGGGTTCGAGGTCTGCCACCTAGGCCATCAGTGCATCATCATTTATTAAACATGAAATGCGTGCATGTACTTTCTATAACACCTATACAACTTCGAATGTGTCCATTTTTAAACGAATTTTTAAATGAGTCTACAAGATGAGATCCTTAAAAAGCATCCTGTTTACATGTAACTTTAACTCTCTGCACACTCACTGTGTTAGTATGAGATATACCGTATTAATGACAATGCTTTCTTGTGCTTTAGAACATCCATCTGCACGAATCATTGATTTAAAATCAGAACAGAACAGGTGCAATAGAACAAAGAATATCTTCACATTCTTCAGCCTAGAATCAGATCTTGATCAAATCCTCAAACTCAAACTGAATATCACATCTACGTTTTAGTTTTTTTGCTGTCTGACTGGAAAACTTTCTCAAAAACTTCCAAGACTGTATCTCAATTCTCATCAATTGGTATTGCTAAACGAGATCTGCATGAAAATAGTTCAAAATTCCCTTGCAAGAGTTGCATAAAAAAACGTAAGTGATAATACATTACACCAATGCTGCAGTCATTACACTGCCTGCAAGTTTTGCAAAAATTAGCTTAAAACTGTTTTTCAAAACAGCGAATGAAACATTTTAATGACCAGCTGCATTGTTTTCCCAGTCACGATTAGAACACCCTCATTACTAAAGCGTCAAATCCGCCAGCCTTTTCTGTTGCTTGTTCACCCCATTCCAGCAAATGCTGCACTGTGCATGGCTGGATCCAAAACAGTGTCAGACTCTTTGACATTATCAGTGCCATATAAAATGTACAAAGCTCTGGAATCCTTCATAGCCCTTCGTGCGCTTTGTGTAGTTCTTTACTGTCTTTTAAAACAAAACTTAGACATCTATTTTATTCATTCATAAAATGAAATCATATAGTGACTCTTCAAGAAAACTACTCAGAGGCGCTCAAAATCATAGCACAGCCAAATAAAACTGTCTAAAGACAAGACAGGAATACCCGACGTATTCTAGAAAGGGAGTAGAATGTCAAGGGGAGACCATTCCAGGCCGAGGGTCCTACCAGCTAGCGCATTGTCTGCATTACTAATATTTTCTCTGACTTCACTAGAATCGACCATCAATTGAGACCTCATACAAAATGTCTGCCACATTTATTATTGTAATAAGAATGTAGTCAAGCATTTAGGAAACAAAATGGTCCAACAAAACAGACTTTCAGAACATTGTAGAAGAACTCACGTGCGGATCCCAGAATTAACCAGAATAAGTTCTCTAATAGCAGAATTGCTCTTCAAAATCTTCCGAACCTCGCTTATTATCTCGGGTGTCTAAAATGCAACGCAAAACAAAGTATCCTATTTCAATTCAACATAATTTATGTCATGATAAGGTCACACTACATGAGCATAATGCCATGTTCTCACGAGGGTTTACTTTAAAAGCATTATATATATACATATATATATATATATGGTGTGATAAGTTTATTATTATTGTCACTACTGTTCTTGGTATGATTATCCTTGTCAGTATTACTTCATAAAATAATAAACGGCACTATGCTAAGAGTTAGTTCTCTTGAAGAGGCATCTTAAAAATTCTCAGAATGAATGAATATAGACTTCAGGTCATGGACAGAAGCGATGATAAGCTACCGGGTATGTCAAACATAAGAACATGCTCACCAATTTAATTTCCGAGATATTGAGCTTTGAGAACCATGAGTTGTGCTGTAGGGCTGACAACATCAGCAGAATGTGTCTGAAGCAAAAGTCAAGCATACAACAGTTATCCACAACATTCATTTCGGTCATACACCTGCATTTAACCATTCTTCACACCTAGAAAACAATGCAGGATGTACGCAATCATAAAACCAAACAAAGAAATATAAATGAGGTCAAATAAGAAAGAACTAGCTACACAAACATGTGCAAAGATCAATAAAAAAGCAAGACGGAAAGCAAGCAACATTTGTCAACACAGAGACGGGTAATGTACATTAGACAGATATTTACAGACAACAGGCAAACAAGACAGACAGACAGACACACAGACAGACAGACATGAAGGCAGACAGATTTCTGGATGCTGGGAAATCATAACTACTCCCAGTTCAATCTCCGTAACTTCCAGATATTTTATTCATAATTTCAATGTTTTTTCAGCATCCCCTTAATATGTATCACGTTTTTATTTCCTTTACCAATCAGATTTCAACAAGGTTCCTCCATCGGAATTATAGTTTATGACTACGTTGTCACTTTTAACATTTTTGATAACCATATGCATTTTAGTGCATTATCATCACTAGCTAACCAAAGTGTTAAAGCATCCACTGCGCATTCTGATAACATGGTTACAGAAGTCATTAGAAATTAAAAGAACAGAATAGAAAAAAAAATGGAACAGAATATTTAGAATCAAATTGAACAGAGTAGAACAGAACAGAGTAGAATAGAACAGAATCAAACAGAATAATCCAGAGTATAGAAAGGGATTATCCGAGTTATGGGGTCTAGATGAAACATAGATTGATACATATCCAAGGACCTTCTAGTTCAACTTCAGTTAATGTCTGCTTCACCCGATGAGTCATCTATTCACAAACAGTTGATCAAATGTTCTTTCCTACACTGTGAAAAGCTTAGAAAATCTCAATTTTACCTTTGATCTAAATAATCGAAGTCACTCAGACAAAACTCTCTTGTATCTTGTGCCAAATAGATGTTATCGACATCCTGTAAAAACACAAGTTGCACAACATACAGAACTATTCAAATTATATATATCCACTATTGCTCCTATTTTATTGTTCTGCACAAGCCCAGAATCTAATGTGCCTAGATTAAAGCACATGCAAACATGTAGTACTTGCAAGGAGAATTTATAATAGAAAGCAACAGTACTAAAGCAACAGTACTTTTCAGATGTACATAGTAACAGTATTAGTAGCAGTACTGGTATGTAATGGGAATAATTTTAATTTTCAGCATTTGTTTTAGAACTGAAGAGAGTTTTGTCTCTGTCTCTCTCTGTTTCTCTGTCTGTGCCTCTGTCTATCTGTTTGTCTGTCTGTGGCTCTGTCTATCTGTTTGTCTATCTCTCTCTGTCTGTGCCTCTGTCTATCTGTTTCTCTCTCTCTCTGTCTCTTTCTGTCTCTGTCTCTCTCTGTCTCTCTATCTCTGTCTCTCTATCTCTGTCTCTATGTATCAACATCCTCCATGCCAAAGAAATCTTCTGCTATGTCAATATATTTTGTAACATAATTCTGGCATAATTATAACATAATAACCGCTGGCCATGGTGATTCAATGGCCCATTTAGTCCGCTCCACTCTCTGCCAGTCTCTGACAATGCAGAGCCGCTCCTTCTTTTTGAGTAGGGATCTTGATTGGGTGCCATATAAATTCTGATCAATTTATTGATCAACTTATAAATAAACTGTAGCAAGTGTGTCACTTCTTCTATTAAAATTAGATCCCCACACAAACATTTGCTATCATCGCAAGAACAACAAATGTCATCTGCTCACCCATGCCACATCCTCCATGACTTCTGCCCCTCGATAGTCACAGTGACAACGGTAGGCGACTGAGAAGTTGCCACAAGGTCCTGGATCCTTCGGCAACAAAGCCTGCTTCTGGTCACATATTTCTACCAGTCGTGTATTGGGACAGACTTCTATCCGGGTGACTAACTTCCTGCAAAGAAGCATTGTTAAAAGCATCAGTTAAATATGACTCACTGTCTGCTGAGCTGCAAAAAGAGAGAGAACAAGTTGTCACAGATTTCATGTAGACTGAATCCAGGAACCAAGCCTCTGCCCTGGTAGGATTTGAATCCCAACCTCCAGGGCTTTTTTAACGTGCAGTTGTACACAAAATGTGCAGTTCTAAATGGATTTGTGCAGTTGTAGACGCACTTCTGTATGTACAGTTAAAACTAGCAAAAAAGGTCATTGTCATCCGATTGGAAGTAATTTACCATGGAGAATGGGAAAGGAAAGAGAGGGTTGTGCAGTTCTAAAAATTCCTTAAAAACAGCCCTGCCAACCTCTCATAGTTTGACTGACTAAACTGGTTGCGTGAATGGCAGACTAAATAAACTGGTTGAATGACTAGCTGACTGAATAAACTTGACTGACAATACTGGTCGAATGAATGGCAGACTGCATGAACTGGCCGAACTGACTGATCGAGTGACTGACTCACTGAATTGTTTGACAAAACTGAATGATGACTGAATCGAATGGTTGAGTGACTGAAGAAATGACTGCCTGATGACCCAATATTGAACAGCCTTGTAGAATTGTAGATGGGAAAATCCTTCCTGAGCTGTCATAGCAGACCCACGACACGACAATATTTAACAGCAATTTTAAACCAGTCAATTGCTAAAAACTTACTCTATAGCAATATCTGGAAAGATGTTGGACAATGCCAGAAAAATATGAAGAATGATTGAGTCAAAGAGTCTTCCATTTGCTTCGCCAGAAGTCGACAGCGGAATCTTTTTCGCCTCCGTGTGAATCACCAACTAATGAGAAAAGAAGTAACAGAAAATTTAGAACACCTCAAATCATTTATCCAGAGCATAATTACGGTGATGATGATGTATGTAATGTAAAGTTAAAAGTATGGTGGGAAACAACTTTAAAATAACTTAACTCTAGTGTCCATCGCTTTTTTCAAAGACTGTACCATATAATTATAGAAAATGGCAAACAAAAACCTTTCTTGTGAGAACAATGACAGCAACAAACTTACAGTCTTATTTGTCACGCAACCTTTACCTGGAGGCAATGTGTGACATCTAGAATATTGTCAATAAACAGTCTTGAGACTGGATCAATGATCGTTAAACTGAGGTGAAAACAATAGCATTCATTCATTCACTGCACATTTATATAGCATCCTTCTTACATTCACTCACCAGCACCTACAAGAATGGCAAGAATTACCGGGGGATTATGGGGGTTCAACTCCCCCTAGTCATTCTTAAAACCCAAGATTAAAGTCCTCGATGAACACCAAATCCACATAAATCAACGTCTGACACCCCACCCATTATTTATTTGACAATTCTCATACTGCTTGCAAGAAGTAAACCCTTGAAAACTTTTCCATACAATCTGCTTTGCACAAGTAGTGCTTACTGATGTTGTTTCTGTTTCACGTAACACTTCAAAACTTTCGAAGGCAGTATGCTTTGTTATGTCAAATGAATTCTGATTTCAAAATGCCAAGACCATAGCAAGTTATTTACACTACAGGAAAACAAATAGTGGAAAACAAATAGTAGCAACTGAATTATTTGCGCATACCGTTTCTCCTCAACATCTGATAGATATTGAATATGTCTAAATCATCCTTCCAATGTCTATACGTACAAATAAAACTCCCAAATCTCTTTAGCCTCTACCCTACATAAGCTCACTTCTCTCTATCTCCTTTATCCAACAACCAGAGGCTGAATTTTTTCCACTGTACTTTGGATTCAGAGGCAAATTGATATCATCAGATGGATCAGGCTGCAGGATATTTGTTACATGATGCTTAGGCCTGAGGAAATTAATCATTGTTTACAATTTATCTAAAACCATCCTTCCCCATAGATCAAAGTCTCAAGTAAGCTACACATCCTTCTTCATGCCGTGGTTAGTCATAACATCATGGAAATCCTTTCAGACTGGGGTTAAAAGTAATTACGGTAAGTATGCTCATCACTAATTAAACACAAACCTTAATTAGAAGGTAAGCTAATTAATCATTATTAATAATATACTTGCAATATTAATAATCATCCTTCATAGCATCAGCATCATGTAGTCACAAAAAAGAATATAGGAGTCAAACAGCAAAACACAACAAGTTATATAACATAACATAACATACAATACCATGTAACATGGTCACGTGTGCAATAACAAAATACAATATATTGACAGAAAAAACAGTATCTTTATAAAATAACATAGCAAATAAAAAAAATCAATGTAGTACTATTTTTAAAATATGAAGGTAAAATAGCCTATGATTCCTGTCGCTGGGAACATGGTCAACGATGTAATGTGTAGAACATCATGTCAACATGGTTGTTGCACTGTAAAAACCAATGATTGGATGTTGAGAGTACTCGAACATAAGCAGCTGAAAGTCCTCTTGGAGTCTTTGGGGTGAAACCTCTGCATGGGTTTTTCCCTTGAAGCCGTGGTTGTATATAAGAATCTATGTAAGAATCTGTCTGCATTCATCGTAGTTACCTAATGCTTTTGGATACACTAAAGTCAACATCAACTGACCACCTCACAGTATTTTTTTTAGAGTTCACAGAAACTTGGTTTGAAGCCACGTGAAATATTTCAATGCATCCACAGTTCCTGTTTCCACAACCAGGAACTCTCACACCGACGATCATATCACTTCTGCTATGATTACATTCTGTTTATATTATGCAACACCGAGAGCTACACTTAACCCACTATTTAAAATGCCTCCACAGTATGATTTCAAATTTCACGCTGCAGTACATGCAACAGAGTGATGACGCTCTAAGTATAGTATAACATAATGCAACGTAATGTAATGTACCCCACTAAAGTAATAATAATTTACTTTATCGAATAATCCGGTTGACAGACTGCAACTGGTTACAGTGTACAGTTATGCAATTGAAACAATTCACAAGAACACGAATCACAAATCTCAACTACCAACAGAAGAAAAACGCACCCAAAATGGTGGTCGGATAGTTTTTCGGGTCTGCTGAGAATATCGTCTATTATGTTGAAAAACGATGTTAACTGCTATGCGTCGTCAAATCTTTGAAAATACGTCTTCATGTCAGAGTATATTATTTTCTTGATGATTTAATTTTGAACTTACTAGTCGCTTTGGATTTCTATGAGTGACCGTTGAACCATGGCGATAACTCGATTAGCGTGACTCTGTCGGTGTGTTGACTCTTCAATTTCATACTGAGCTCCTCTCAACTTTGTGCTGGCTACAATGTCTAAGAAGTCAAAAATTGATGACTTATGCGAGCTGGTGGTTGATGACAGAGTGCTGAGTGTTCTGATAGCCAAGCTGACTGTAATCTTTACACCACTAATTGAGTCCACTGTCAAACAGATGGCCACCGACATCACCAAGGAGGTCACGGCCTCCCTGACACTCAATATGGAGCAGCTTTGTCAGGACAAATTCTCCAAGACCGAGGAGCAATTATCTGATGTCCATAAGAAACTTGTCTCACTGGAAACTAGTAACACCATCCTGGCTGCCAGGGTTGAGGAGTTGGATCGCCACTCTAAACTAGCGAACTTAATCATCATTGGAATCCCTTCATCACCTCCTGCCACCATGGATACTGACCCTACCCACCTGCAATCGTCACTATATGAAACAGATCGTTCTCTTCTGACTGCAGTGGTCCAGCTCTTTCAGACCGGTCTAAAGGTCAATGTATCCGAACAGGATGTCTCAATGGTTCATCGTCTTCCGGGGAAAAAGAAAGACAAATATGGACCTGTCATTGTTAGCTTTGCGACCAGGAGAATTAGAAATGAAATCTTCAGGGCCAAAAAACTTCTACGTACCAACTACCAACCCTCCGGTGCCTACTCGTCACAAAAGCAGTCTATCTTCATAAACGAACATCTCACCAAAACAACGGCTCAGATCTTCGCTTCAGCGAGAAAAATGGTTCGTGATAAACTCATTACGTCCTGCTGGACGAATGGTGGGATCGTCTATGCCAGAAAATCCACTGAGGCTGCTGAATCTCCGAAGAGACTCTTGACCCTGGATGACCTCGAGAATCTTATCCTTTGAGTTCCTCATTATAGAATGAGTCTCTATCAATTGTTACCAACTCAAGTTTAGCTATTTACCTGCTGGATAGTACTCTTTGATTGTTCTTAACTGATGACACAGTCATACTTAAGTTCTTTCCATGAAGGCTTTATTACTGCCGATTTACTATTGGTTTGAGTTTATGTTGTATTATTGCTGGCCTTGATAATAGGCATGTTCGTGACTTGGCCTTCTGCGTTTGTGCACATTATATTACCAGTTTTGTTTTTGTGCACTATTTGATGTCGTTTAGTCATGTTTAGTTTTTATTGGTAATGTTTTTCTCACTGGTCTTTATCTAAGTCTATCATTATAGTATGAGTCTTTACCATTTGTCGCCGACTCAAGTTCAGCTGTTTTTACCTGCTTGATAGTGGGTTTATATGCCTTCATATGCTCTTTAACTGCACTTGGTCGTTAACATATGATCATACTTAAGTTTTTTTGCAGATGCACTTTTTGTGCCACTGTTTGTGATTTTTTGTGCCACTGATTTATTATTGGTTTGAGTTTACATTGGTATTATTCTTACTAGGCCCAACTGACTTCAATTATTGGCCTTGATTAACATGACTTGGCCTTCTGCGTTTGTATACATTATATTCTCAGTTTTTGTTTACACAATTTTGTTGACGTATAGTTATACCTAGTTTTTTAATTATTATTATTACTATTATGTCGAGATGACTGATTGTCTGTCGCAATGTTATGTTGTTTACTACTTTTGTCGATATGTCTCGGCCCCCCGCATTCTTTGTTTTCTCCTTCTGTGCCTGTGCACATAAGTTTGACATTTAGTTTATTATCTTTTTCGGCGTTGTGCCTTTTGCACATACTTTGAGGTGTGTGTTTTGATTTCTTGCTTTTTGTGTGTTTATGTCGTTGTCGCCCCACAATTGTTCGCAATGTGGTTATATAATCAATGAACTATCTGATGAGATTGAGTGTGTAGTGTGTAAGTCTCACTTTCATTTACAATGTTGTGTCCCTCAAGTTCATGGACTGGAGAGATTAGTTTGGTGTTGCTATGATTGTTTTAATTCAAATCTGCTGTTTGCTACTTCCTTGGACGATGTTTCCATGCATGACATAGATGAAATTGCCACTAGCTTTAGAATTTCTTCGTTGGCTGACAATAGTGAATATTGCTTGAGATTATGTGACCTAAATGATGAATGTAGAACTCTATTGCAGGATGAGGACCTTGATGCTGACTTTAACTTTTACAATGCTAGGACTATGCTCTCAAGCTCATATAAAGTCACTACTCAGTTACCTGAATTTTATGCTAGCCTTAATGCTAATGATCATTTTTGCTTAACTCATCTCAACTGTCGTGGCATGAATTTAAAGATCCCAGAAATTCACCTCCTCTTGACTCAATCTAATACATCTGTTCTTGCTCTTACCGAAACCTGGCTCTCTGATGAATTGGCATCAAGCATCTCAATCCCGGGGTTCAATTTTATTCACAGGTCTAGGAAAGTGGGAAGGCATGGAGGAGTTGGTTTTTGTTATTCGAACAGGTATTGAATTTGAAGTATTGGAAGCTGAATGGACGAAATCTAAATTGAGCACTTTTGAATCTATGTTTATTAAGTTGCCCCTAAAAAAAAATAAAGACATAATAATTGGCACTATCTACCGTCCTCCTGGATTGCCAATCCCTGGTTTTCTTGAGGACTTTGATGACTCCTTATTATATTTATCAAAATCTACTAACCGTGTATTTTTAATGGGAGACTTCAATATCAATCTACTTCGCCATAGTGAACATCCCCCCTCTGAGGCTTTTTTGAATTCTATGTTTTCCCATAAATTTTTCCCAACGATCCTCAGGCCCACGAGAATTACTGAAACAACTGCAACCCTTATAGACAACATCTTTACTAATTGTTTAAGCATTGGTCAAGATTCTTGCATAATAATCAATGATATCTCAGATCATCTTCCTATTCTTCTCCACATTGACTTCAGCCCTCCACTCCGGATTCCTGCTCCCTACTCTCACTCACGTAACTTTTCTCCTGATGCCAAAGAATTATTTGTCAGCTCATTGAACACAACTGACTGGGCTTTTGTAGACACTATATGCCTAAATAGTGGCCCTAATCTAGCCTATGCAGCCTTTATTCAAAAGTATAAATTGTTGTATGATAAAGCTTTTCCATTGCTAACGGTAAAAACTAAGGGACGCAATTTTATTAAACAGCCTTGGATGACCAAGTCTTTACTCAAATCTTGTAAGAAAAAAGCAAGGCTACATAAGCAGTTCTTAATGAACCCTACTGTTCTTAATAAACAACGATTCACCCAATATCGTAACAAATTCAAATCTGTGAGAAAAGAGTGTGAATCTCGTTATTATTCTGACTGTTTTATCCAATGCGGTAATAATCTTAACCAGACTTGGAAAATAATTAAACAGATTCTTAATACTAACGAAGACTCGTGTCTTCCTGAATATTTTCTTATTGGATCTGACTTAGTCCAGGACCCAGCCCTTATTGCCAATGCCTTTAATAACTACTTTACCACTATTGGAACTACTTTAGCAGCTAAAATCCCCAAAGCCACAACTTCCTTTGAACACTTTTTGCCCACCCCACCTATGTGCTCTTTCGGCATAGCTCCAACCTCTGACTTGGAGATTATTCAAGTCTCTAGCTTATTAAGAGCTTCTTCATCTAGTCCAGATGAAATTAGTCCCCTAATAGCCAAATCCACAATACATGCTATTGCTTCCCCTCTGAGCACTATTATTAACACCTCATTTGCTACTGGATTAGTACCCAATGAATTAAAAACTGCCAAAATCTCCCCAGTCTATAAAACTGGGGATAGAAAGATGACTAGTAATTATCGACCAATATCTGTACTCTCCTTTTTTTCCAAAATAATTGAGAAACTCATGTGTAACAGAGTAACTGATTATCTTAATAAGTTTAAACTATTATCTCCCACCCAATATGGCTTCCAATAGAACCTCTCAACCTACATGGCCCTTTTGGACCTCCAAAATAATATCATTGACTCAATGGATGAAAAAAAATTTTCACTGGGTATATTTTTTGACCTCTCGAAAGCTTTTGATACTGTCGATCACCACGTCCTAGTAAAAAAAACTTGAATATTATGGCTTTCGAGGTATTAGTAATCAATGGTTTTCTGACTACCTAAGCAACAGATCTCAATATGTTTATTTTAAAGGTCAGAAATCCTTGGCTTTGAATATCTCATGTGGTGTACCCCAAGGGTCAATACTTGGACCTCTGCTCTTTTTGTTATACATAAATGACTTGTCCATGACATCATCCATATTAAAATTTATACTGTTTGCTGACGACACTAATGTCTTCTTCTCTCACCACTCCATTGGATCACCTGTTCGACATAGCAAATAATGAATTAGCCTCAATTGAAGAATGGTTTAAATCTAATAGACTATCTCTTAATATTGATAAAACTAATTTTATTTTATTTCATACTAGAAAGAAAATAATCCTTGATGTGAATAAGTCACTTCTAATCAACAATGTCCCTATTACCCAAACCAATTCGTCTAAATTTCTTGGGGTCATTATAGATAATCACCTTGAGTGGTCGGACCATATTTCGACCATTGCTAAAAAAATCTCTAAAAACATTGGGGTCCTCCACAGGATTAAACATTGCCTCCCTAAAACTATCCTATTTCAGCTTTACTATACACTCATATTTCCTTACCTGTCTTATTGTAACATCTCCTGGGGTTCTACTTATTTTTCTCGCCTCAGACCACTGGTTATTTTGCAAAAACGAGCCATAAGGCTAATTTGTGGTGCTCATTGGAGATCTAGCTCTGCTCCTCTGTTCTCAAATCATCTGTTGCTATCTTTAGAGAACATCAATAAATTTCAAATAGGTCTCTTCATGCATCGTTATCACCATAACCTATTGCCCAGCTCATTCAATAATTATTTTACTACTGGCTCTAAACTTCATGATCATGCTACTAGGCATGCTCATTTCTACCGCAGTGATTATGCACGCCTAAAAATTAAACAATTTTCTATTAAATACTTGGGTCCTGGAATTTGGAATAGTCTTCCCGCCCACATATCTGCCTTAAATTCCACCAGTCTTTTTAAAAGCCGGCTAAAAAAGTTCCTCATTGGGATCTAATAACATATATATCCCTTTACCATTGTCTATGTGATCCTTATTATATGATTTGTCTATTAGCTTCTCATTTAAATGGGATCATATGTCACTTACTAATAATTGCTGGTTGTGTTCAACTATTGTTTTTAAAATTTATTTTGTGGACTACCTGCTTATATTGGATTTCTATTATATATGCATGCATTGACATTTTGTTCACCTACTCTGCGTCCTACTCTGAAGTCATAGCCTCTAGACTATACTTTCTACTATTACTTGTTTCAATCACCTTTTTTCTCTTTCCTAGCTCTACACTTGTTTCCTCCCCTCTCTATTCCGCTTATTTAGTGCTTTCCACCATCTTGATTCAAAATCTCTGTCTATGGTGACCCAGGTCTAGCGGGATCACTCCCTTTCTGGGTTACCCATTCTCAGGGATCTCGTACTTAATAGTTATTTTATTCTGACTTCTATTTTTTATTGCACACTATTATACTGTCATTTTCTATATTGTTCTGGGTTTTTTTCTTGATCTCTGTGAATAAACAAGTTTTGATTTGATTTGATTTGATTTAACAGACAGCATGCAAAACAACTTTGGTGTTAATAGCAGCCTGAAAAGCACATCTATCCTACGGGAGCTGGGAATCGAACTAGAATCTTCTGATCTCAATGTCAGATTGTTATCACAGCCATCTTACAATTTGAAGTAAGTATTAAAAGGAAACTAATGAGCTGTCGCCGTGCGGTCGAATTTCAGTGACACAAACACAAGCAACTGAAAATGGGATATTATCTCGGAAATGGGGTTCTATCTTACACACAAAGCTTCTAAACCGATTCACCTGTTGAGTGACTCATGTCCCATCCCATCCTACCATCCCACCATGCAAACAAAGAATGGGTAAACAGTGACCCTCCCGCATTTGTACCCGGATGTCGTTTAAATAAGTCTGAAAGCGTCACCTTTTGAGGGGTTTTGCTCTCGATCGCAGAGATGTCCAACAGGGGAATGTTGCTCTCAATCTGCAAAAATCATTCAAACAAATACTAAGAAATGAGTAAAAACAGTCAAAATGCAACTACAATAATAATTTTCGTTTTTTAATCAACAATCCGGTTGACATACCGCAACCGGTTACAGTGTACAATTATGCAGTTGAAACAATTTACAGGAACTCAGATTACAGAATACATAAATCTTAACTATACCAACTGAACAGACAGCCTGCAATACATGGTGCTAATAGCAGCCTACAAAGCATGTCCGCCCAACAGGGGCTCGAACTCACTACCAGCGTGTTATCCATTACTCTACCGGGTCCCCCTGCAATATATATATATATATATTGTCATCAAGGGTCAACTGCAAAACTTAACAGATACAAAATTCTAATTTTTCATGCTACCTAAAGCTGTTCTAGATAACTTGACAAAGACTGCATTCTAACATAGAAACTGTGCAGTCAGGTAGTATTCATAATCTCAGGGCTTAAAGTGCGGCAGGACGGTCATGGACAGCGTCCAGGCACTTATTTTCACATCTCTATGCTATTCTGCCACTTATTTGGCCAGCACCCCTGAAAAGGTGAGGGGCATCCAGGCACTTCTTTTTTTACACTTTAAGCACTGCATAATCTGAATATCGTGCAATCAGTAATATCTAAATTGCAAAGACGCTTGCATTATCTCAGGACTCTTTCACCTTCCTTGCAAAGTCCAGTTCACTACTCAAACAGATTTGATCCTCTATGGTTCCTTATACTAGAACACTCTATGGTTCCTTATACTAGAACACTCAATAGTTCCTTACAATAGAACAGCTAGGGCTAAGGCTTGGTCTTTTGCCTCAATTGGTCTCCCTTCTTGGCAAATGTTGTCCCCATCTACACAATCTCAAATTCCAGGTGATAACCCCCTACTCCTCCTTTATTTTTCTGAAAACTTATTTCTTCTCTTATGTCCGTGGAGATATGTTCTCAGAGGTATGTTTTCAGATATATGTTCTCAGAGGTATGTTCTCACAGAAATGTCCTCACAGATATGTCCTCACAGATCTATATGTCCTCACAGATATGTTCTCAGAGGTATGTTCTAGAGACTAATCGATCTTTAGCAACAAGACGATGCACAAGGCAAACCACAATACAACATAAACGACAATGCAGTGCATCCAAAACTGTCCTCACAAGTTACGTAGCCGTTAGAACAAATTTACAACAGCGTGTCTAAACCACAAATAAGATTCCTCTGACTTAGAAACAAGTTCCCTTAAAAAAATCCCGCTGTATGGAGCTTACCTTTCTTGGTGACTTGTTGTTGAGCAATAACAGACGAAATGTAGTCAGGACCTAAAATCAATTCGTGACATTTCATTAACGATGGATCAAGAACTTTTATCACAAACAGAAATATCACTAGGCCTACTGAATACAGTTAAACCACTGATGTTAAAACAGCTGCAGCTCTTGTCAGAGTCAATGTATTGGCGATGACCCAAAACAATAAAAAAAAACTGTGACGCAATGCATAACTACGAAAGCCAACCATGCAACAGAAAAACAAATATAAATTTTCGAATTATATATTTGCAATTTTTTAATTGAACAATTGCATCGTAAATAATCTACTCCCTTCTGTTTCTGTTTTTAAGTTTCCTTTTTGCTCTACCTTTTGAACGACAATACGAACAAACAAATACCAGGTACATCCTATAGAGTGCAAAATTTTTGACAACAATAAATATAACGACTACGCAATTACATTATTATCATGAATCATCATAAGTTCCTAATGTCACACAAGTGACTGCGATGGGTACAAATAAATGACCTCCACTGTCCTCAATCATATTATTATTATTATTATTGTTGACTTTTTATACAGCGCACCTTCAAGGTAGTCTGCCCAGAAGCGCTCCCAGTCCAACAATGGCTAAATAAGGCAATTTTTAAGCGAGAAAGAATTTCATTGCTCCTTATTATATCAGTCCACATGATGTTATGTCCCAATTTATATTCATATATCCAGTGAAGTCTTGGTCCACCTTTAATTCATTTTCCTGTGAATTACATTGTATTGTCAAGAAGATGTATTTATAAGCGTTAAGCACAGTATAGCGCCACGCATCATACTGCTTTTACACTTTGCGTGTGCACTGCAGTCAGATATTTCCCACTCCCCACATCATTGTACCAATACAACCCAACACAATGTGACAAATCACAAGGTATTTGTATAACTTTGTGCGTTGTCACGCTGCTGCTTCGGGATCACGTGGCACTACATAAAATTTCAATTACAACCTCGACCACACTGCATCGTGGATATGATAAGCTTGCTACAGCATCCCCTTCAGAGGGGCTTGGTGGCATAGTGGTGAGTTACGTGCCTTGTAGTCGGAAGGTTCCAGGTTTGAATCCACCTCAAGTCGCCACGTAGGGACCTTGAGCAAATCCTTCACTCGTAATTGCTCATGCACTTTGGCATGAAACTCCGATGCAGTGTCCGCCATGGGCGGAGACCTAGGGGGGGACAGGGGGGACGGTCCCCTCCAATAAAAGTGTTGGGGGGACGGCCCATGCATTTGTCCCCCCAATGTTTGAGCGTCAAGACTTTTTTTGCGGGGAAAATAGAAAATTTGGTCGGGATTTGTCCGAATGACTAAAAAAAAAAAAAAAAAAGTCATCAACTTTTTTGGCCGCGAAAATAGATTTTTTGGGGAGATTTGGTCGAAATTTTGGCCGGATGACTAAAAAAAAAAAAAGGTCATCAACTTTTTTGGCGGCGAAAATAGATTTTTTGGGGAGATTTGGTCGAAATTTTGGCCGGATGACTAAAAAAAAAAAAAAAAAAAAAGTCATCAACTTTTTTTTGGCGGCGAAAATAGAATTTTTTGGGAGATTTGGTCGAAATTTTGACCGGATGACTAAAAAAAAAAAAAAAAAAGTCATCAACTTTTTGGGCGGCGACAATAAATTTTTCCCCTGGATTTCGCCGGTCGTCAGAAATTTTTCCGAAAATCTCGCGTCTTTCCATCCCCCCCAATTCTCGGCGCAGGTCTCCGCCTATGGTGTCCGCGCTGTAGTCGGGAGTGCCTCTGAGTAGAGAGCCTGAACGGGTGCCACAGTAAATGCGAATAATAAATAAAATTAAATTAAATTAAATAAACCACTGACCGATAGACATACTATCAGCCAATAATCCAACAATCTGAAATAATCATTATATTTCATCATTTCCCTCTTCTTTTTTCTCATAAATTTAACTTTTTTGACATTTAAATTAAGTTGATTGATGTTTGTTGCCTTTGAATAAACTTCAAACATTTTGGAACATAGCTTAGACTTTGAAACAGTTTTTTTCGTTACCCTTGGAGTGCTGAATTTAATTTACTGAGGCATATGAAAAGAGAAACTACATCAAGGATCTTGTTTTTTTGTAGCATACTGCTCGGTAATTGGGCGAGATAACAAAACAATGAAAAGCACGATGCATTTTGCCAATGCAGTTGCATGCGTAAACGATAAGTTTGCGGAAGCAATTTGAAACTAAATGTTATCTTTAAATATGCTCCGGATCATTGTGCTGTCATATGAATCCACAGTCTGTTACATGTTGTGTAATTAATCAAAAGGATTTTCAAACAAATATTTCATTTTATTAGCATAAAAGGTTTAACATGCAATGCTACGAAGGAAAAGTATATTTACTTCATCGAATTTCAAATACCCAAAACTTGGATACAAATTACAATCCATTTAAATTTAAACATAGCTGCTGCACAGATCTGAATTAAGAAGAGCTCAATTCCTTTTACTAGCTACAAAGCCAGAAGTTCTTCCAATCTGGCTTTAGCTAATTTAATCCATGAAATGTGATAACATCTGTGCTTGTGATTTACGTGATTAGCAACTGTCAACTAGTGATTTTTTGTTAACATGTTATTTAATTCACATGAAATCGCTAAGATTAGCAGCTTTTCGATAACCGATAGTTCGAGACATGTGCGAACCAGGAACAATAACGATAATAATAAAGCACAACTCTGAAGGAATCGCAGGTACCTCGCAAGGAAAAGACATCAATACTAATAACTGGGAAGCAACAGACTGGTGGCGTTCAGAAGAGCAAGTGTTATTAACACATTGGCCGCCTACTACGAGTTAACTCGTAGTACAGCCAGTCATTTAACATGGCGTGTAGGCGGTGAATGTGTTAATCAGAGTCCAGATGGTGGATAACATGTAGTGGCCAACACACAAAATTTATCTACTATATTGTACCACTATCTTAGTGGTAGGTAGGTCAAGACTTAAATGCAAAGCAATGTAATTTCATTAGGCCCAAAAAAAATAATGTTGTGTTTCCGGTAACCCGACCGACCCTTTTTTATCGCCGCGACTCAAATAATTTTGTAAAAAAAAATTATTTAAAAAAAAATTTTAGCCAAAAAAATTTTATAAAAAATTTTTTTTCCAAAATTTTTAATGACATAATACGGTGACATTGCCTTCCGTATATAGTTGGATCTTAGGCCAAAATATGTTGTCTTTCCGGTAACCCGACAACTTGCTTTTATTGTCGCGACTCGGAAAATTTTGTGCAAACTTTTTTATTACAGTGACTTAGAGTTTCACGCCTGCCTAAGTACTTCCTGGTTGCCAGTCTTGAGAAACCTCTAGCCTTATCATTCTCATTTGAGCCACCTCTAACGGTGACTAGGAAAAATAAATCTAGCAATCTCTAGGTGTAACTAGTCACTGGCTCGGCCAGTCTGGAACGACCCCTAGCAGTGATGTTTTGTTCGCACTCATCTTCCCCTTCCCTTCCCACTTTATCTTACCAGAAAAGATAGCAACAAAATGAAATTAATAGAATTGTTTTCTAGGGCAATTTTAGGTACAGAAAGTCGGGGAAATAGGCAGTTTACACTTGCTTAGAACACGTACTTTGTTGCAGCATGTACCTTTATGCAAAAAAGAGTAGTTGGGTATAATTTTTCGGATAGTCACTGTATAAAAATATTTTACCAAAATAAAAATATTTTTCGACCTACCTACCCAATTTTTTAAAGCTCTGTTACCGGAAACACAGCATTATTTTTTTTTGGCCTTATGAAAATTTCTACAAGCATCCTAGTTAGACAACTATTCTCTTTGGACTTTGCCGGTCGATGGCAATTAACTGACACTAATTATCTTATCTCACGGATTTCATTTGAATGCATTCCTGTGAATATGTCAATATCTCCAGCATATCTTCCTATTTAAGGCAAAAACCTTCTGGTGAAATGTCAAAAATTATAAGAAATTCTGAAATTATACGAAGTGATAACGTGTTACCAGGATTTTTGTGTCCGTTTTGTCAGCCTTCAGTTCCAGTTGAACCCAACGTGCAAACGTCACCTTGTACTTCCCGCCCAGAGCCTCCCCGACAATTTCTGTACAAGAAAACACAGCAGTGCTTAACATCCTACAGGAAAAGGCATAGCACTATGTTTGCAGGTTGTTTCTTGAACAAGAGCACAAGTAGCAGGGAAAAAGTCTCTTGAGCTAAACCGTATAGACTTTAATGGGTACTAAAAATATCACTTTTCTTTAGCAGATGACAGGAGGCAACAAGTCATATCCCTCACAACAGTGTATAAACCGTGCTCAGCTTATAGTGCTGCTCAGAGCATTCAGGATTATAGGTGTTACCATGGACGTCTAGATATAATATCTAATATATAGGAGTCCTTAAATGCAAAAATTTTGACATATTGATCTGCCCTTGCAGATATATGAATCATCAACCCCTGGTTGAGGAAGTCACCTCTACACTACAGTGTGTTAAAGAACAAGTTGATGTTGAAAACATTCTTTGGTATTTCCAGAAACAACTTCCATCTTCTTCTACGGCTTTTCCCATAGGGTTTTTCCCAACGGGTGCTGGTCGTCTCTACCAATTGAGGCCACGCCCTCACAACTTTGCATTGCCAAAAAAAGATGACAGACATTACATCTCTCGGGTTTTGTATAGAAAGGCACCATATGCTCATTAATGATGAAAAAAATTGTCTAATCTCATTAGCGTAGTCTGGCCTAGTTAGCTACACTGGTAAGCGAGAGCAGCATTCGTCTGCTGGTTGCAACAGACTGCGGTTCAAGCCCCGGGCTGGGAGTTGACATTCAGAGATTTAGATATCTCGGGCTAGCACGTGTGGGATGCAGGGGCGCAAGCTCCTGCGGAGCGACCTTGGGCAAGTTGCTTACTCATCATTGTCTGTGGGAAAGGCAACGGGAAACCACCTCACTCATTTCATCCCCAGGGGCGTAAAGCCAATGAACCTGCCTTCGGGCAGAGCACCATCATCATCATTAGCGTAGTAGCCTATGTAAACATAGAATCATTCTTTTTGTAATTTCTGTCATTTTGTGCTCTCATCCTAAGACAAATTCAACAGTCAAGGCTAAAGACATTCTATAGGTATTATATTGTATTTGATAAACTGCTTTTTGTACCTGATAGCGGTGCGTCTATCAGTTTTTATTACCATTAAACCAGGGCTTAAAGTGTGCCTGGACGGTCATGGGCGGCGTCCATGCACTTGCTTTAAAATCTGAACGCCGTCCAGTCACTTATTGGCGAGCACAGACTGGAAAGGTAAGGGGCGTCCAGGCACTTCTTTTGGAGAGGTAAGGAGCGCCAAGGCACCTATTTGTCCACACTTTAGGCACTGCATTAAACGAATATAATAATAATAATAATAATAATAATAATAATAATTATAATAAATGGTGGTAAGGTTATCTCACAATAACATGCATGGTAGACTAATGTACTCTATGACAGTGGTTCTCAAACTTCCGCAGGCCACGGACCGGCAATAATTTTGTTGGAAGCTCGCGGACCACTAACTCCACCTCTCGCTATCTCACCACAGGTCTTTCACTCAAAACTGAAAACATTGCTCTTTCACAAATCGTATCCTGATTCCTCCTCTTCTCATCACATCCCTCGTCATTTCAATTCTAAACATCACCCACCTTAGCCGTTCATCTATCTGCCTGCCTGACTCTCCGGACTTGACCCGCTGCCTATCGATTTTGTTTTGATTTTGCCTGTGAATAAGCTGGTCCCCGTGACTTGGTTTTTGTGGGCGCTGTAGAAGTTTCGAGATTACGATTACGATTAACTTGAATGGCATGCACAAAAAACGAACTATATTATCAAAAAGACTATTACAGGGTTATTCGTAATGAGGGATTTGTTTAATTAATTTGAACATATTCCTAATACTATTTCAGTTATTTCTCAATTTAATTGTCAATTAATTGCATTGTGTAATGATTAAAATTTGGACTCAAAGCTTCAAGCAAGATTAGAAGTTTGTTAATGTTGGCCTATAAGAGGGTTTGCAAAAGTAGATAATGACATATTACGCCTACTAAGATTTTGCGCTAATGATGGAAACACCTGCTCAAGTAAAACACAGAAATCAGAATATCACCACATTTAAAATATTGTGGATCATATTTTTGTGTGAATCGCCGATTCCTTTTTAGCTTGGATGTTCGCATAGGAAACCAGTTCAGAATTATAATTTGTATGCGCTCAGAGTATCTGAGCGGCCACGCTCTAGCAATGTTCTTTCATTTAAAAAATTAAAAAATACTCAGACAGGTTTGTTTAGGCCTACATTTTGCAAATTTTTTAAATCACACTAACACATTTGCTTAGGGCTATATTTATTATTTTATATCATCTTATAAAATTAAAAGACCTACATCCAGTAAGAAAAAACTTAATGATTGATCAGCGTTTACTTGACTATCGCACACCAAAGAATCAACAGAAATAAAACGAAACTGACTGCAGTAATAGACATGTAAAATTAATTTTAAAAATGCAAATTGTTCAAAAAGCCATTTGGCAAGTTAAAATAAGGCACTGGTAATGTATTTTATAAATTCGAGGAAGAAGTTTGAAAAATTTTTTGAATAACAATTCAAATAATTTTACAGTTTGAAACATATATAAATTAATATTTATAATTTATTTTCACTCTCAGTCTCAGACTTCTTCACGGACCGGTGATCAGGTCTCTGCGGACCGGCGCCGGTCCACCACTTTGAGAACCACTGCTCTATGACATGGTCTGGAAATGTTCATAGAGTCATTGTAAAAATGCACAAAAGCATTGATCTATGGTTGCTACTAATCAAAAAAGCATAAGACGCCAGACGAGCCCAGACAGATGCATGAGACTGTAATGCAAGTTAAGAGAGAGAAGAACTAACATGAAAAGACTTCAGTTCAAAAGATAGAAAACTTTGGACTGGTCTTTGCTTGAGCTGTCCCAAGTTTTCATTACCTGGTAATCAGCTTCATGAACGAGAGAATGTTTAACATATTGTGCAGCTTTGAACATCCAATCAATCTATTTGCCCTGGAATCATCCCATGACTAAATATGACAGAATGAATAACTGAGACTGGAGTAAGAAGAAGTGCCTAAGAATTACAACAAAGGTTGAACAGAAATGAGAAGCATCTGCCGTGCACAGTTACATAATCATTTTAAAAAAAGAGCGCCTCAGGCTTGGCTGTCGTCTCTTCTCTAAATGTTATGTACTTCAAAGTGCAGTAAAGCAGTTGGATCAGTGGTGTAGTGGGGCGGGGACGCGGGGGGACGCCGTCCCCCCACTTTTCTGCAAAATTCTTGCAAGATTGCACTTTTTGCTACAGTTTCTACTTCAATTTCCATGGCGTCCCCCCACTTCAATTTCCAGGCGTCCCCCCACTTCATTTTTTAGGACTACACCACTGAGTTGGATTAATGAATGTACTCACTCACTTACGTACTTGCTAGCTTACTTACACAACGACCTGGTGTCAATTTACAACAACAAAGCAAACTGTTACGGTCACTCATGGTCAGTCGCAATTTTAACTGCACTCATAGATCAGTTGCTTAATTAGTTGTACTCACCTTGCTCCTATCTGGCCATATGACTGATAAATCTCATGAAAATAACAAACGCTTCTTACATCCACATATTTATTTATTTATTATGAGTATTTATATAACAAATGCTTTTTACCTCCACATATTTATTTATTTATTTATTATGAGTATTTATATAACAAATGCTTTTTACCTCCACATATTTATTTATTTATTTGGAGTATTTATATAGCCCCCCTTCATGACTATCTAGTCAGAAGCCCTCCCGACCCAACGTTGGCTAAATAGGACAGTCCTAAGGCCAGAGAACCCTGTGAGCCTCGGGTGTTAGGCAAAGTGCCACGGGAAGCCCATGCCAGGGCCAGCAACCGAGAAAGCACAGCGTTACCTTGTGGAGGTCCGCGAGCGAAAAACAAGAAGCTCAGCGTGAGCAGATGAACAAATACGGATATTTATATAACCCAATGTCCAATGCTCAGGGCATTGGCACTAGGCAAAACTGGCACAAATTTACAAATGTGACCATTGGAAGAAAAGGCGCCAAAGCTGTGGGTGCAATTATTTAGAAATGCAAGTTTGAATGTGTATGGTGAGTTTTCTGTTATTCGGTTTTTCCTTCTTTAAGCTTGCACTGGGTTTAAATAATGCCTGGGATAAATTAGCAATTATATTATCACTGAGTAAGTCAAGCTAACTACAAATTATGGTAAACAACACAATGTACATAATTTTTGCAAAACAGTTTAATCTCACTATTAATACCTTCCTTATACTTGTTTAAAAGTTTACATTAACAACAGATTTGAGATTCAACATTTACTTTCATCGATTTACCTCCTTTTTGGAATTTACTACGGGTAAGCTGTCAAAAGCCACAGTTTTAGTATTGAATGATGACATACTATTTAACACATGTTACTTACATGTAAACCCATATAACCTTGTTTAGTGTAATTTAAGCAATTTAGTGTGGTGTTTACGCATATCAGAAGGATGTACATAAAACAATGATTGCTTTATGACTAGCTAAATTCGACCCACTTATAATACCCTTTCATTTGAACCACTAAATGCAATTTTTATGCATATGCATTACGTGTGTGTATAATATGTTAACATGAGCAAAGACAGAAAACAGGAAGTGGATGTATTAGCACCATTTCCACTGATCAGTTAGTTAACTAATGATGCCTGCTCCACATTAAACACAGCTTATAAAACAAAAGATGTGCACAGCCACTTGAAACAATGTGCCCAGAGTTTGTTATTGTACTACAGTTTTGAAAGCCTTAAATCGCCTCCAAGTAAGTAAGTAAATATTCCTTATCGAACCAGCCGCCAAACTGCACTCAGGTGGACAAACATTTTGAAGAATATGAGTAAACGAGACATGTAAGGCAGATAATTAATCAAACAAAAATCAAGTAATTAAGTCAGTAGGCGAACAGACTTCATACTGTAAAAGTTTTTCTCATGCTATTGTTTGCATGTGGTAAAGGTCATGTCGTGGGATCTGGGCTTAAATAAACAATAAACTCTCAGCTTAGCAGATGGGAGCATCCTGTGAAGGACATGACCCAAGTCAACAAGGACTGCCAAAGACAGGGTAGAATCAGCACGTTACAAATACTTATTGGCAGTCAGTGCTGAGATAACCAAAGCAGTTATGAAGACATTGAAGATGAAAATACAGTAGAAGCTATTTTGTCTGCCCAACAGGCTGTTTACAAATTTCTGCACCATCTTAAAGCCATGATTGCTCAGATGAACATATAAATTTATCTATGGCTGCAGTGATATAATATCATTTCCACAGACTTCAGTCATGCCATCACTGTAAACTGCCATTTACTGTTTAAATTTTCTCATTAGCATTTTCCCATCAAATTTGCCAGTGCATGCTGGGAGACAAGTAGCACACACACTATGTACAAGGCCAGTATTTTAAACCTCACACAGGATCTGTTACAGAAACAAGCAGTTCAGTTATTCAAAATCAGTGCAGGTCATACGTTCTTCAGTCAGAACAAGCCGACGGTTGTTGACCAGCATTACATACCAGCACCAACTGGTGTGATCAGCAGGCCACATCACTTCTACTGCAAAGTCATCACAATGTTCTAATATTGAGAATACGGAAACAGACATTATGGCAACAGGGTACCGGTATCTGCATTGCAAATGTTGTAAAGTCAGGACTGCAACAAGTGAATCGCATGAAAACCACGCTGTGCGACAGTGTGCGTGAACATCATTCTGGTTTAGAATGCACCAACGTATCAGTTTATTTGATTAGAAGATTAGACTGAATACTAATAATTAGCTCTTTTGAAGCCGGAAGGTTCGAGGTTCGAATCCACCTCGCCGCGTAAAGACCATGGGCAAGTCCTTCACTCTCAATTGCTCAGCGCTTCGGCGTGAAACTCCGATGCAGTGTCTGCTCTGCATTCGGGAGCGCCTCTGAGTAGCGGTTGAGGAATAGTAACTCAACAATTGAATGCAAAACTATGCTGTTCTTCACCCAAATTTCCATGATTATGTGACATTTTGGCAGTTTGCTGTGTCAAATGTTGTAACACATTCATCTGAAGCTTTAAAATCCTTACAAGCACTTGTTATAGGCCTATGACACATACGGTATATAAAGTTTTAGCCATAACTATATACATACATGTAACCTCTGGTGTGGCAGTTATTCAAAATATCTGCAATTTTCTACATCGATTTTTCATAAACATGGTTTTCATAAGAGTTAAACAAATATTTAACAAACAAATGGTTTCCATGCTGTCAACTTTGAGCTTTTAGTTCAAAAGGTTTTGTGGGCACATCCTAGTACTATCATCAACAAACCCAGGCATATTCAGCACAGAATTCCAGGTTTAAGTAACCTTTTGTTGATGGGTCAGAAACGGCAGCTCTAAGTGAAACACTTCATTATGTTGTCTGCACAAACTCTTAATAAAGGTGCTCACAGGTTTGTACACGTAAGACTGATATTGATACAACAACATAACACCTTCTACTTTTTCAAGTGCTTGGTTAGTCAATAACCTCGAAATGATGGATGGCTGCACCTACTGAACCAGATGATCAACAAATACATGGAAGTCATCAGGGATGGCAGATCATCATGGATGATACATATAATGTTACTGAAAATAACCACATCGTGCGATAGCATCATATTTAATCGTGATCATCTATTAACTTATGTGACTAATCAGACTGATTGGTTGCATCCTTGTTCTGCATCAGTCTTTATAGATTTCAGTTTGGGCTGCATAGGACCTGCCTTGACACACGACAGCCTGCATCACGATTACAAATTTGGTAATTAAGTCAGCATCTATAGGCTACCCAAAAATGTGCACAGGATGGGTAAACTATCATTTTAAGTATGAAAATGGGACACGTCATCACGGCCTGATATATGGACCAATGTTGTTTATTCCTCAACTTGAAAATATTGCATTTTGAGTGTATTAACAAGCTGTAAGTGGGTCTATTATGTGCCACTGGTTCAGTAAAACTCCAAGCTGCATGATCATGATATGTGCTCACTGCTCATCAAACAATACCACCAAAGAAGTGTAGGCCTACACAGCAACATTAGGCAGCATAGTATTGAACCATATGGACCGCTGGTTTGGAAGTCCCTACCAACAGAACTTACCTGGCTACCCTCAGGCCATCACCTAAAAAATATATCCAAGTCCACCTTTTAGCTGCAATTGCGTAAAAATCTACCACATGGTTTTGTGCATGCATTGGAATGGAGTTTTTTGCTTTCTGATTTACTTTGCATTCACTGTATTAAATAAGTCTTGCATTCCTGCAAGATTAAGAATGGACACCATAGCCAAGCATTGTTTGAAGACATATTGTAGTGTGCTGCATATTGGTTTTTTTAAAGATAGAGCCTACTAATGGATTAATTGTTGATAAGACTGAGGTGACCCTGTTGGCGTTACCTCATGTTCCTCTGGGTCTGCCCATTCATTCATTCATTCATTCATTCATTCATTCATTCATTCATTCATTCATTCATTCATTCCAAAAATTTATATAGCGCCCCTTCAAGAAGCCTACTCAGAGGCGCTCCCAGTCCATTGACCACACTGTACATGTATGTCTACATAATTTGCCTGTATGTAATATGGTGATCAATAAAATTATTGATTCATTGATTGATTGACCAGCTGCGAAATCCGAGAGGGCCCATGGGCCAGGCGCCCTGCATCTGTGCGGGCGTCAATGCGAATCGACACAAACGAACGCCAGTGTCCACCACTTGACTCATCCATTGCCCACTCGTGACATAGAAACGACAACACAGATTATTTACATTTACTTTAACCACAGTATAAATATTTATACTGTGCTTTAACCTACAAAATGCATAGCTCGTCAATGTTCCGATTTACACCAAAAAAAATTAAATTGAAACAAATGGCTGTCCATAGCATAGGACAAAACGCAGCGTGCTCCATACACCTAGGCCCACATAATTATCTCCTGTTGACAATAATTATTACAGTAAACCTACCTTGCAAATCCTTCGGAATATTAATTTCCCCGGCCATTTCTCAAACTATACGTCCGCAACGGTCAAGAAAACAGCTCAGAATCCAAAGCCACGGCTTTTATGATCGAACGCCTTCACGATAGCCGTCAACTAAATCATTTCTTAGGCCGAAAACTCAACGCGGAACCAAAACACGTCGTTGCTTCGAGCGCCGTTAATAACGCGACGATAAACGTGCTACTTCTGATCAGCCAAACATATCCTACACTTCATACGAACGTGTGTATATCTCATATATACTTATACTCGTACATGTATACATATATATGCATACACGTGGGTGAATAATACAGTCGAAGAAGCCAACTGTACTTATATAAGATATTGTATTATTATAGCGGTATGAAGAAGAAGATGCGTCATGTCATGTGGTTGTTGGTTTGCACAGGATGCACGGTCCTCAGCTAATCCGCTATTGGTTAACGGCGATGGGCATTGGCCAATGGCAGCTTGTCAACTGAGGTCTGTGTAACTTGACGCAATCTGACCAGCGTTGCCACTTCTTGGATTTTTTCACAAGATTTTAGATTCGAACTTGGGAAATATGTTTTTTTCGGGAAGAACTTGGATTTTTTGTTTAAGGTCTCTTTGGGAATTTTTGAACATTTTCTAGAAAGCTTTGATATTTTCGGTAAATTTTGAGGATTTTTTTGAAGGATTTGTGCCCGGATGAAAAAAAGTCATCAGAATTTTTTGACGGGAAATTGTGGACAATTTCAAAAGTTGGGTTTTCTTGGCTTATTTTCACCTCAAACTTGGGTTTTTTCATTTTTAGAGTGGCAACGCTGAAGCTGGCCATAATAGACCATAGAGGTAAATAATATCAGCCTCTGTTATAGATTCGATTATGGCTTGCCGCCATGACATTTTGCCGTCGGCTTAGTCTTGCGATTAAGTAGGCGAAGAGGGTTACAGAGTGCAGAAGCTGCTTGGAAATTTGTATAAGAGAGATTGACCCGCTGGGTGGCTGCCGAGTGGGCATATGCATAGGCCTAATTAAGGGCCTATGCAAAATGTCATGATTCCGGAGGCAGCTCGATCATTTATGGCAGACTGACGCTGAGACATGCCGGAGCACCATAAATAAATTAAGCCTAGACGCCATCATACTGATAACAGACATTCATAAGAAAATGTCAATGAATGTATAGGCCTGTATATAGGCCTAAATGTAATGTAGGCTAGATGCATAGATGTAGGCTAAACTAAATCTTCAAATCTTTGAAATATTTCAACGTCATGCAGAAGCCAATTAGGCCTATATGTCAGCTTATGCAACAGTGCAAAAGGGCTTAGCCTACTGGTTGCAGTGTTGCACTCTGCCAGTGCCAGCCAGTCCTAAGTCTGGATAAAGTAAAGTAAGCCCTGTATAGGCCTAAATGTAATGTAGGCTAGATGCATTGATGTAGGCTAAACTAAATCCAGTGTTGTACAGTAACGAAGTAAAAGTAACGCGCTACTGTTCTTGAGTAAAAGTTTGAATACTTTCACATGTAACGAAGTATCAAGAAACCGAAATACTTTTACTTTCAACGAAGTAAAATTTTACTCATGTTTCAGTACTTTTACTTCGTTACAATTTATGTGACACTCGTTACAATGTTCGTTACTTCAATGCGCTAATTGACATTTCGATACACTGAGCTAAACCAGCTCATCTGAATTTGCATGGCTAAAAATAGATTTTCGATGGGCGGTGCACTCTGGATGGATATCCGGTCAAAACCGCGCACACGAAACCGCGCTCACAAAACCGCGATTTTCGAAACCGCGCACGATCATTCCCGCGTTGGTCATGACCGCGCATTGATAGACACGTCGTGATATTAGCTTGAAGTAATCTTTTTAATCGCGTTAGTATAATTACAACGTACTATGGACGGCCTATTTTTAAATGTGTGTAACAGTTCAATGCATAAAAATTCGTCAAAAAATCTGTGAAACAGTTGAACATCTAGGGCCGACTGTAAAGGTGTCATTGAAACTTAATAGACCTATCTATCAAAGTACTTTAACCGCTGCTTAACCTAATATAGACGGCCTGCTTTTAAATAGCCTATTGTTCAGAAGGCTGGCGATAGACACAAGTGTCGGTGGTGCCTTTGAAGTGCATCCTCTGATGCTTTCTTCCACATGTGATTTTTCTATCAGGTTCTTATCGCCCTTTCGATTGCTAATTTGAAAGGAATGTTTCGATTTCAAAGTTCAAACCATGTGCAAGTGCAAACAAACGTGGTTGGGATAGTCGACTTATAATACGAGTCTCAAAGGAATTTTCCGAACCCCTCGAACGTTACAATAGCAAAATTGAACAGATGCGCAAAGAAACGCGGTAATGATGTGCGCGGTTATGAAGATGCGCGGTTATGAAGGTGCGCGGTATGTGTGCGCGGTTTTGATAGTAAACCCGCTGGATGCACTGCCATTTCTGCAGCACAATGACTCTTCAGCTGTGCATTCTGGTTACAATGAATCAGAAGCGTGTATGCTAGACTCAACGATAACCATTTCGAGAATTTAGTATTGTATTTTTGAAGGTTAATAATGCATTGAGTAATAGAAAGACACCTCGGTACTTTTACTTTCTACTTTAAAAGTATTATTTTGGAAGGATACTTTTTACTTTTACTTAAGTAAAAATTTTGCTGAGTACTTTTACTTTTACTTAAGTAATTTAAACCCATTTTACTTTTACTTTTACTTAAGTACATTTGCCCAGTACTTTCAACAACACTGACTAAATCTTCAAATCTTTGAAATCTTTCAACGCTATGCGCAGAATTAAGCCAATTAATTAAGTCAGCTTATGCAACGGTGCAACAGGGCTTACTGGGTCACAGAGTCAGTCCCTGTCCTCAGCTGTTTTGGATGAAGAGTGTCTGAAGCTAGTAATTGAAATTGGGCGTCATATTTATTGAGGAGAGATTCCTTTGAATACATTTTATAGGCAGATATTCCAAAACGATGAGGAATTGGAGATGGCGGCCTTAAGTTGAACAGGAAATTGCCTCAATTAGTTGAATAACAGCAAAAGGTGACTTAAGATAAAAGGAGTGAGAGGTGCAAGGAGTTGAATTATATGAAAGGGTGATTTTACAGTTAAACTGAGATAGCCTCAAGAAGTTTAATTTCTTTCTTTCTTTCGTTCTCTCTCTCTCTCTCTCTCTCTCTCTCTCTCTCTCTCTCTCTCTCTCTCTCTCTCTCTCTCTCTCTCTCTATGTGTGTCTCTCTCTGTCTCTCTGTCTCTGTCTGTCTGTCTGTCTGTCTGTCTGTCTCTCTCTCTCTCTCTCTCTCTCTACATTATCTTTTATAGTTTTTTTAGTCATTATTCGGCTGTTGAGAGTTTTCATCATTTCAATGTGAAAATGTATTAAGGATGCTAGTCCCTAGGATACTCGGAAGTATGCAAAAATAATTCTGCGATTTTTACTTAAACATTCCATTCCCTACTATTTCTAGAACCTACTCTTTTCTATCGATCTAGATAGCTCTGTTAAGGCGCTGCTTAAATGTATAAAAGCTATTGAACTTGAAGTTGAAGGCGTTGATAAATTGTAGAGGCCATGGCAGAGACTAGTCCGGCAGTTTTGACAGGGTCCGCCCTGCAGTGGCGGCCAGAGACTTGTCCGGCAGTTTTGGCACCGTCCGTCCTGTCGGCCAGAGAAGTCCGGCAGTTTTGGCACCGTCCGTCCTGGCCACCGGTCAGCTCTGTCGGCTCTGGTATCTGACATGGCGCGCTGGCTGTTGACTGGTACGTGGTTCCGGCAGCGATCGAAGGATGACTGCAATTCCGGAGAGGAGCGACAAAGACGATCCAGTTGACCGACCCTCGTGGAAGCACCTAGGTTTGTTTGAGTTTCTCTTAATGTCAGACATATCTGATGCCTTTTGGCTGCAGCTGATGAAATCACCATGTCGTGTGTAGATGCTAAGCATTGGAGTGCAGCTCAAGATATCGATCAAACGAATGCTTCTGCTTTTGCGTTTTCTCCTTCTCATCTATTGGTTCTGTTTGCCTAACTGTTTTCTCTATTTATCCTACTATCGATCAATGTTTGAACTTATTTTGTCTGATCTCTATCAACTTACTTTCTCACGATGGTCTGACTTCTTGTTTTCTTCGGTCTGTTCCAGTGTTCTTGACTTTTGCATTTGGATCAGGAGTTTAGTTTGTGATTCGACGGGAAGTCTTTGTAAATGATGATGTCGGCATTATATAGTTATAATTCAGGTTTGATGACTTAAATTACTTAGCATTTTGTTAAATGATCACTGTATTTCCGCTTTAAGTAGGGCCTATATTCTTGGTACGTGTTGCGCACAAGACCGTATACAGGATGTTTTGGGTGTTTGAAACCCCCCTAGAAATGAAATAATGTCCGTGTACGACTGTGTGTGTGTGTGTGTGTGTGTGTGTGTGTGTGTGTGTGTGTGTGTGTGTGTGTGTGTGTGTGTGTGTGTGTGTGTGTGTGTGTGTGTGTGTGTGTGTGTGTGTGTGTGTGTGTGTGTGTGTGTGTGTGTGTGTGTGTGTGTGTGTGTGTGTGTGTGTGTGTGTGTGTGTGTGTGCATTATACTTTGTAGGCAGTCGTAGGCTGTAAACCAATACATTTTTATTTTCTATAATTCAAGTCAATTTAGATTGAAACCGTAGGCCTACATCTCTTTTTGATTATTAATCGGTAAGCGAGACATCAGGGTAACCAAGAAACCTATTGACTATTTATAATACTGTGCATATAAAGTGGAAAATTATTGTGGTGTGCCTACTGCGTTCACGATTCTTCATACCGTTTTTAAATGTTCGTACCTATACAGTGTTAGGCCTAAATACCGTACGTGCACTTGCTCTGCAAAAAACTATAATTATAGCGACAGTCCAACTAGGTCAATAAATGTCGGCTGTTTTGTTGTTTTGTCTTGAACTATCAATGTAGGCTACATTGAACAATGGATTATTGGTTACTGACAGCGTTTAATATTGACATTAATAGGCTAATGATAAAGCGAGACTTCAAGAAAACTCACCAGTATACGCTATGTCTCCCAAACCTTATTCAGCTATGGGCGCTCGCATTAATCTAACCTGTAGTTTAAAATATCATCTCATGGTTTTCGTCATTTAGTCTCGTTGATGTAGGCTATATGGGGCCCCAGTCCAAGCATGGAATGTCCAGGAGCCCCTGCGTACGAGTTGTTACGCCACTGAGTGAAGTTAACGATAGCTGTATAAATAACACATATTGTTAACGAAAACCTGAGGTTCCTTTCTCTGCTATTCAGATATTACAGTGCCAATTTTACTTGCAGGAACGACGGGACTTGCGCTGTAAATATAAAAGATACCAACTTATCCGGGAAAAAGATACCAACTTATCCGTCAAAAAAATTGATGACCTTTTTTTTTTTTTTTTTAGTCATCGACCAATTTTTCGGGAAAAAGATACCAACTTAACCGCCAAAAAAGTTGATGACCTTTTTTTTTCTTTTTTTTTTAGTCATCCATTAATTTTTTCAGGAAAAGAAGATACCATTTCCGAACGGGGGGGCCACGTCCCGTACGATTTTCTAATAGGGTAATAGGGGGGGGGGCAGATGTCCTGTTTTTCTCTCCCACTAGATGTGTTTAAAACCAAATGGGGGGGGCCACGTTCCATGCAATTTTTAAATGGGGGGGGCCATGGCCGGATTGGCCCCCCCTGGATCCGCCCCTGTAACACTAGATGTGTTACCCGGCGTTGCCGGGGAAATTTAGTGTTTTAAACACTACTCCACTGTGGTACCCATCGTTGGCCGCTAAATTTCGGGTTTTCGCCAACCCTCCACTCCACCCCGCTTCCCCAAAAAGCCAAACGTGACCCACCCCTGCGGGGCGCTACGGAGATTATTACTGGGCGGGTATGACGTCATGCGGACTGTAGGCTCTTTACTAAAGCGTATAGCGTAAAGCTGAAGTTATAATACCTGCAAGATGTTAGATTGGATTAGTTCAGGTTGAGGCATTCCTCTGGTAACTGATTAGCCACATGTAGGGGCCTATACTGCACTGTATACTCCGCAGTGGATCGAGTCGATCGTAACTCGGCCAAGTCGAGTCGATCGACTTGCAAGTCGAGTCGATCGTGAGTCTTGCCAAGCCGAGTCGATCAAAAAATCGTCAATTCGATCGACTTGCAAGTCAAGTCGATCGTTCGTTTTCCGAAGTCGATTCGATCGTTGTTTCATCGACTCGACTCGACTTAGAAATATTTTACTTAGGTCCAACTATTTTTTGAAGACTCAAAGTGACCTACATGATAAAATGACGTAATTCAGTTTGTGCACACAAGTGCAGCTAATGAACTTTTTGACAGCTGGCGATTTCGTGTTAGTAGACTGTGAAAGTTGACTATGGACGTACGTTTTCGAAATGAGTTGAATGAGTACAGGGGCGGAAAAACAAAAAGAACCGCCGGGATCCCACCGGGTTTTTCGTATGGGTCCCGTGAGTCAGACCGTACGGGACCCGTATGGTTCCCGAATGGATGTGTTGGCAGGGTAGGCCCTATATTATATTACATGTAGGCTTTTAATTATCTTGGTGGGTTTTCTGTGTTGCTTTAGGAACCGCTACATTTTGCTGCCTGAGAGGATTACGTGACTGAAACTGAAACAATTTTTGCAAATAAAAGCAATTAACAGCGTTGAATCGAGAAGCAGCAAAAGCTCAGCTCAGTGGACTTTGGCAATAAACTAGCAGTTACTTGTTCAATTAATTGTCTTTTCTGTGTCGTGTCTTTCTGATTGTTCTCGACTTTCACTGTCGCTCTGCCGTCGTATACACACATAAAGTAGGTAAGCATGTAACGAGAGAAGCTCTGATAAACAGTTAGCAGAATCTCTACTACTAATCCTGACCTTTAACTGCAATTCCATAAAGTATCTTCTCTTCTTTAGTTCTCTGCCGTCAGGCAGGTTCATATGTCCAATGAAGAGAAGATACTTTAACTGCAATTCCATAAAGTATGCCATACTGCTAATTTTACCACCGTCATCGGCCGAATGGAAGGTTGAACTGTGTTTAATCTAGTCACCCTCCTCTGAGGGAGGGGTAATGAATGCTTCTGGGGGAGACAATTGAGTGTACGGCGGAGATCGCTATAATGCACCGAAAGGAGGAAAGTAATACCTCTCTAGAGAAGAAGTGTCTAGATTAAACAATGCTTTAGGAGTAAACAGCACAGAAGCCGTCGCACAAAGGCTTTCCGCGGGGCGGCGGCGGATGTAAAAATATTTGCCTTTCTATAAATGCGTTGGAATCTTCCGCCATGATTTTATCCTTCTTAAATCGCGCATTAATAGCAAATTAAAAACCTCCGAATTTGTTTTATAAGTAATTGCAGTTCTAATTACTTGGCATTTGGCCGTTTTATCAGTTTGTCGAGCGTAGGCCTAGGTCTATACCAATCAGTTTTATCGTGCACTGTCTATTGTTTTATCAACCTGGTAGGCCTATATAGGGCCTATTCGTTGGTGAATTAGGTCGATTTTAAACGTTGTTGTCACTAGCCATTCATAGGCTGTACAGGAGGTGCAATCTCACACCTAGTCCTGGGTGATGCTGAGAAGCTCAGATGGAGTTTTTGCTTTCCGAAGCAGTCAGCTAGTCAGAAATAGTCAGGACTTGTTTAACACGTACAGACTTTCGATAAGATAATCTGTTTTTATGTGTGTTTTATTGCTTCAACCAGCAATAAAAATAGCTCTGAAACCGAAAATTGTTTTTATATTCTAGTTGGTAAAAAGTCTTGCTAAATGTGATGCAGGCTTAGGCCTAGGCCTATGCCATGAGGGATGGGGCGGGGAAGTGGAGAAAACTTGCAGGGATATGGATGGAAGACTTAACTGTTATGGTGTGAAGATGGGGGCGAAATTGAACTCGGGTATTTCGAAGGAGGTTTTAGTTGCTAGAGCTTTTTAAAAGGAACTTTTAACTGCACAACCAGCAATTTGAATCTCTGGTGTTTCTTTGTGTTTTCGACAATTGTTTTTTAGTCGTTTGTCAAAAAATTTTCCCTAAAAGTTGCAAGTCCCCGCCAAAAATCTTATGACCTTTTTGTAGTCATTCACCAGAAATTTTCGCCTTTTGGCGTATTTTTTAACTGCCCAACTCTTCGATCGTTCCATCCCGTTCTTCCATGGTAAATCATCGACTGCAGTTTCCTTTTTCTAATGATCTTCACTGCACAAGATTGTTTTTTATAACTGCACAAATTCATTCATGATAAGGGAGTCCTCTTAGTTCCTTTTGCTCGTACTACTACCATGAAGAATCGAGCCTTTTCTGTGGTTGGACCAGTGGTCTGGAATGGCCTTCCTTTTGAGCTACGCCTACACTAGGGTGACCATACGTCCCGGTTTTCCGGGACATGTCCCGGTTTTCTGTGGTGCGTCCCGGTGTCCCGACAACTTAGGCAAAATGGCGAAATCGTCCCGGTTTTTGACAAGAAGGAAAATACATTGTGAACTTGTAGGTTGGAAACATCAGTTCTGTGTAAATGACGGAACAAATTAGGCCTATTGTTTTGTAACCAAAAAAGAACTCTAATGAAAGTGAAGACGTCGATTTCCATGGATCGAATATACATAAATATAGGCCTAGGCTACTGCATCAACTGCTGTTGTCCTCTGATGCAGTCATAAAAAATTCTCCAGCCTGCCAATGCAGTCTGAATCTAACGGTTTAACTCCAAGGACTGGATATCGAGTCCTTGCAACTAACAGTTTCCAGCCTATAGGGGGGGGGGGGGGGCTGGCCGACTCAACAGTCAACTCTTCATTTTAAAGACTGCCTAAATAGGAAATCGAGAAATTGGGAACACAAACCTGACTCCTAAGCTAGTTTAGCAATCATGGTGCAATAAATAGGCCTATTTTGTGTCGTTTGCAATCGACTCATTAAAACATGCCAGTATCGTGTAATACTTAGCGCATTCGCAAGCATTAAGACGAAAGTAATAGAATTCTCTTCAGTTGTGCCTTGTCGAACATTCGCGTCATTCATTTTCGCCCTCCTGATTGCGCCATTTGAATTTCGCCCTTCTGATTTTTGCCCATTTTAGGTCTTTAGAAAGCCCTATTGAGCAAGGTAGGATACTTGTAGGCTACACTTACGATCCTAGTACTTGACTCCTGTAGGCCTAGTTAAGGAATTATAGTTGTAATAGTTTTCCAAAAAAAGTATCCCGGTTTTTGATGGCAAGAAAATGGTCACCAGTGGCGGCGCTAGGGGGGCCTGGGGGGGCTAAGCCCCCCCTACAAGAGGCTCAGCCCCCCCTAAAAGAAGGTCGTCCGAAATTTCTTACAGTCAAATTATCGACGATTTCGGTCGATGACTAAAAAAAAAAAAAAAAAAGGTCGTCAGAATTTTTGTGGCAGCGGAAATGGAAAATTTTCACGGGATTTCGGTCGGTGACTAAAAAAAAAGGTCGTCAGAAATTTTGGCGGCGGAAATGGAAAATTTTTCTGAGATTTCGGTCGAGGCTTCAGCCCCCCCAAAACGGAAATCCTGGCGCCGCCACTGATGGTCACCCTAGCCTACACCCTGGGACTCTACCGGGATCCTTCCTTACTGAACTTAAAACTATTCTTTTGGGGCGCGCTGGAGTCGGGAGCGCCTCTGAGTAGTTTTTTCTTGAAGAAGCGCTATATAAATGTCCGAATGAATGAATGAATAAAGGCTACAACTGCACATTTTTGTGTAGCCTACAATTGCACGTTAAAATAGCCCTGGTGCAGAGGCAAGGACATGACTGAAGTGGATGAGGCTGACGGAGTACTGGACTTCCCCTACCCCTGCTGTTCTCTGGAGCGGTGCTGGAGGTACTGGGTGCAAACCGGAGAGTGGATAATAAATGAGAAGTCGACGATGAGGTTTTTACCCGTTGACTCCATTTCGTTATGATGATCATAGGCGTAGGAGGCGGGGTCCAGAGGGGAATGCCCCCCCAAATTTCGGGCAAATGTGTTTTTCGGGCAAAAGAGGCACGGACGGGGAAAAATTAGGTACATTTTTTCGGGCAAGCAGGTAGAAGATTTACAGGAAGTGCATGACAAAAAAGGTCATCAGATTTTTCGGACGAGAAAATCCTAAGATTTTGGGCGGATGACTAAAAAAGTCATCAGATTTTTCGGGCAAAAATACCCCCCCCCCACTTCCGAAATGTCCCCTACGCCTATGCTGATGATAGAGTCCAACACCGTTTTCATGACCAAGCCATTCTCTGCAAGATCGTGTTGCACGTTTTTCTATCCATGTTTGCATGTGCAAACATCGGTACCGTGTTCCCTCCGCATTGCAGTACAGTGCCCTTGCTGCTAATCTTTTGTCGTCCATTCTTACCACATGACCAAACATTGACAGTAGGCCTAATAGGCCTATTACAATATTTATACCTGTGCATGAACATTAATTTACCAGCTAATTTAGTCAGGTAATTTACATATTCATAAGGCATGATTCATGATTTTTACCAAAGAGAAAAAGTATGGTAAAGATTGCTTACGCCAAGTGGCGGCGCCAGGATTTAAGTTTTGGGGGCTGAATCCTCGCGGAGGAAATTGTCCATTTTCATCCGCCAAAATTTCTGACGACTTTTTTAAGTCATCCGAAATCTCATGGAAATTTTCCATTTTCATTCGTCAAATTTTCAGACGACCTTTTCTTTAGTCGTGCATTGGGTTGCCTTTTATAGGGGTGGGGGCTTAGTCCTTCTCCGCACCCCCCAATAGCGCCGCCACTGCTTATACCTCATAATCACAAGGATGAGTGATGCCTAGCCTACACGAACAGTAGGTTATTTTGTGACTTGGTATGTGTCAAGGTAAGGGAAACTCGTGCAATAGGGAACACATTAATTGGGAATCAAAATTGCGCTTACAGGACAAACCAAATAATATATTATTTATTAACTATTGTTGGGCCTACGAATTATTCTGATAGTTGCGCACAGTAGGCTATTATTTGTTCAAAATTAATTTAATATAGTAACAACAGTCGATCCTGATCAACAATCAGATTATTTGAAACTAACAGCTGTTAAGCAAGTTACTTTGTTATACTTTCGATCTACAGGGTGCGCCAAAAAAAGACCCCCCCTAGGTTTTTGACCAATATCTTGACTAAAAGTAAGAATTTCCAAATGAAATTTTACAGGCTTATAGACAATTCATATTTACACATTATGACCAGATTTCATAAATATATATCAAACAGAACAAAAGTTACATCACTTTTAGTGAGGTCACCCACCGTTTTTTGACGATTCAAAAACGCGACGCAACAAAAAGTAACAAAAAACCAATCTAATTACTCTGGCCAATATCTTGGCCAAAAGTAAGAATATCGAAATGAAATTTTACAGGCTTAAAGACAATTCATATCTGCATATGATGGCCAGATTACATAAAAATATTTCAAACAGAACAAAAGTTATACCACTTTTAGGGAGGTCACCCACCGTTTTTTGACGATTCATAAACGAAACGCAGCAAAAAAAGTGACAAAAACACGATTTTTTTCTCATCTGAAATAATTGGTATCAAATAGCCTTGATATTGCCAGATGATCATCATTATTACTATTTAAAAAAGAAACAGGGCACCAGCGTAGCTGCGCGCCACTGAGAAGTCACTTAGCAAGATGACAATCAAATTGGTAAATAAGGAATCTATCAGCTTAATCAACAGGTCCATCAAGTACTTTGCAAAGAGACTCAAAAGAAGTTTTGGCACGGGTGGTGGGCGCATTGAACACAAGTTGTGAAGCACTACCGTCATTTGACAACAGTTATTTGAGATGAGACTTAATAAAATCGTGTTTTTGTTACTTTTTGTTGCGTTTCGTTTTTGAATCGTCAAAAAATGGTGGGTGGCCCCACTAAAAGTGGTATAACTTTTGTCCTGTTTGAAATATTTTTATGTAATCTGGCCATCATATGCAGATATGAATTGTATGTGTGAATATGAATTGTCTATAAGCCTGTAAAATTTCATTTCGATATTCTTACTTTTGGCCAAGATATGGGCAAAAAACCTAATTTTTGTTGCGCTTCGTTTTTGCATCGTCAAAAAACGGGGGGTGGCCTCCCTAAAAGTGCTGTAACTTTTGTTCCGTTTGAAATATTTTGATGAAATCTGGCCATAATGTGTAAATATGAATTGTCTATAAGCCTGTAAAATTTCATTTGGAAATTCCTACTTTTGGTCAAAATATTGGCAAAAAACCGAGGGGGTCTTTTTTTGGCGTACCCTGTATAGATATTAAATTCACGTATTACTGCAACCCAAAAGTGGAAGACCTTACAGGGTTGGGATGTCTGTGTGCGTGCGTGTGTGCGTGCGTGCATGTGTGTGCGTGTGTGCGTATGTGTGTGTGTAAATTGGGCATCATCAAGGCTGAATCATGTAGCCTAGTTATGTCGGGTGTGCACTTTGAAGTGAGTATCGCTTAAGTGTGTGCGTGTGTGTGCGTATGTGTGTGTGTGTGTGTGCGCGCGCGCGTGTGTGTGTGCCTTGCTAAGGATAGTGATTGAGGGAAAGTGGAGGGGAAAAGAACAAGAGGACGACAGAGACAGATGATGCTGGACTGGATGATGAAGGACGGCTACCAAAAACTCAGGGGAGAAGGCACAGCGGAGGATGGAATGGCAACGTTTTGCATTCGAAACTGCCCATCTATAGGGGCAGAGAACCAGAAGAAGATCACTCATATGCACGTGCGACAGGTTTCATATGATATCGTCTTCTTTTATACAACTTCGAAACTGATCTCAGTTTCACAATTTACTGTTGAAGACTGCCTTTTTTCGTCTGAACTGAGCCAGTAGTTCGCCTCTGAGTAGAACCAGAGATCTTGAAGGGGCACTATTTAAATTCTGATTGATTGATAGATAGATAGATAGATAGATAGATAGATAGATAGATAGATAGATAGATAGATAGATAGATAGATAGATAGATAGATAGATAGATAGATAGATAGATAGATAGATAGATAGATAGATAGATAGATAGATAGATAGATAGATAGATAGATAGATAGATAGATAGATAGATAGATAGATAGATAGATAGATAGATAGATAGATAGAGAGACAGACAGACAGACAGACAGACAGACAGACTGACTGACTGACTGACTGACTGACTGATTGATTGATTAATTGGTTGGTTGGTTGGTTGGTTGATTGATTGATGTCGACCAATTAGGATCGATCTGAATAAGCACAGGTGTAGGCCTAATTGGGGGTACGGTAATAGACCAAACAAACATACCAGGGAGGAGCGCTAATTTACGGGTGCACATGGTGGCAGTAGGTTAGGCCTATATTGTTTTCCAGGAGCTTGGAAGTTGGAACTGGGCCTATATAAAGGAAATGGAAATGGTGTTGCTCCAATTAACTGTTTAGGTTAACCTTCGTTGAAATATCATTGCCCTTCATCCCTCCTGTCTGGCATCGCCAATAGGTCCTATTAGTCTGGATGGAAATTTAGTTGGTAAGACCACACACCCGACATAATTATATATGAAAACATGTTTGCTCGGAACAGCTGGGCCTGCCTACTAAGAATTACTAGTGCACACAGTTCAGAAGAACTGAGGGAGGAATGACCCCCGGGGAAACACGCCCTCGTTTTGTTGGTTCATTGCATGGTTCAAACGCTAGACGAGTCTATATACTTGGAGGGTATTTGAGTATTTTTCTCATCGGGATAATTGCCTTTGACGTGACCGATAACGCTTTTAACGGATCTCTTAATTGCTACAAATCAAAAAGGAAGGCATGCGTAAAACTTAACCTACAAAGCATGATATAAATTTGCAGGCTTCCTCTTTGGCCTGGATTCAATCGAATGACCCAAAATAGAAAAAAACTCGGTAATTTAAGTTTATAATATCTAGAGCAACTTACGGAAACTAAGTGCATGTTTGTATAATATGTGACTGTTTCACCAACTGAATTGGCCAAAATACGGCGACAACAGACGCGTTCGACTATATCATTATTAAAGCAGGGCTGTAGCCTAGGCCTATAGGGTTCAAGGCCCTACTGGTAAATTTTTAGGTGCGGCCGGAAAATTCGACTTTTTCGGCAAAATTCTCTGACGACCTATTTTTTCAGTCGTCAAATGCTTTTCGTCGGTTTTTCGGCCAGAAAATGCTCACTGCGACGTAAAACGATCTGATGTCATCATTCATTTCTTTTATTTGTTTTAAAATTGCGATCTTCTGCTGTCGTTATTTTATTTATAACAACTTTTCCACTTTGCTCTTTGTAAGCTAAGTACACGCTGTATACTTATACCAGCATATAGGCTTACAGCCATAGGCGGAGACCTGGTCCGAACTTTGGGGGGGACGGACGAGCGGCCGAATGACGATCGCCGAGGCACAAAGCGCCTCACAGGGGAGGGTTTGGGCAGGGAGATATGCCCCCCAAACTTCGAAAAAGTTTGATTTTCAGCACTACAATGGTAGCATTTCAGGTAGTCATATTAACAAATTTCCTCGTCAGTTTAGTGCTTATGGTCTTTGTTTAAGACTTCAAAAGTGTCCCCGCCAATGTCGAAATGCTTTGAATTGATAATTGTTTAGTAAAGTTAAAAGAGGTGTGTAAGAGACACCTCCAAAAGAAATTCTCTGTTTAAAAAAGTTAACTTAGTTTGATGATAATAGTTTAGTAAAGTTAAAAGAGGTGTGTAAGAGACATCTCCAATTGGAATTCTCAGTTTAAAACAATAATAATAGTTAACTTGTTTGATGATAATAGTTTAGTAAAGTTAAAAGAGGTGTGTAAGAGACATATCCAATTGGGATTCTCTGTTAAAAAAATGGATGGATCCGATTTGACCAGGGTCTATGAAAACAGAGGCCGTTACCCTGGACAGAAATTTGCTCGGCATATTACAGCACTTTAGAGCAAGGCACTTGAGTCACTTGACCAATTGTTAAAAAAAGTAATAGTTAACTTGTTTGATGATAATAGTTTAGTAAGTTAAAAGAGGTGTGCAAGAGACATCTCCAATTGGAATTCTCTGTTAAAAAAATTGATGGATCCGATTTGACCAGGGTCCATGACAACAGAGGCCGTTACTCTGGACAGAAATTTGCTCGGCATATTACAGCACTTTAGAGCAAGGCACTTGAGTCACTTGACCAATTGTAAAAAAATAGTTAACTTGTTTGATGATAATAGTTTAGTAAGTTAAAAGAGGTGTGTAAGAGACATCCAATTGGAACTCTCTGTTAAAAAATAATAGTTAATTTGTTTGATGATAATAGTTTAGTAAAGTTAAAAGAGGTGTGCAAGAGACATCTCCAATTGGAATTCTCTGTTTAAAAAAATAATAGTTAACTTGTTTGATGATAATAGTTTAGTAATTATATTATATTTAACTTAGGATTTTAAATCGTACGTTTTTATTACCTTTTGTTAATCCGATGCATAATAACAATGTTCTAAGTCCCATTGTTCGTTTTCAAGAGGAGTAATAAACAAAATACTTACATACTAACTTACTTACTTTCCATATTATTCTCAATGTCCAACTGGGGGTTGATTCGAGCCGGAAGGAAACCTGAGGGGAATGTAGCAGAAGCCCGATTATGACGTTGTGGCGTTATTTATTATTATTAATCAGAAGTTTAACGACATCTTATAGCTACAAAGGCTGTTGACGTCTTTAAAGATTTTTCACTGTGCATTCCACTTTTTTCTCCTCGCATTTTTAAGTAGTAAGATTGATGTATCATTCGTTATACACGCAAGCAGCGTATGCATGCTCAGTTGTTTCAGGCAATTGGCATTTAGAACACAGGTCTGTTGTGCTTTTACCTAACACTTTCAGCCAAGTGTTATTAAGGACATGCCACATCCTAAGTCGGGTAATTCGAACTTCTCTTTTCCTGATGGAGTCTATAAATTTTATATCAGTTGTGACGTTGGTGTTGGCAAGGTTTTATAATAACCGGTAATATGTTAAAAGAGGTATCTTATCCACACAGTATAATGTTCGCAAACTATTCAACGTGGGACTAAATAACTATTGGTTAGAGCCCGGATTGCCCGGGAATACAAATCATTAGAAATATGAACTTCATCTGCTAAAGTTTTCTTTCTCTCGAACTCTACTGACGTGTTTGTGTAAATGCCCTAACGCTTAAACATTGGGGGGGACAAATGCATGGGCCGTCCCCCCCAACGCCTCCATTGGGGGGGGGGGGGGACCGTCCCCCCCTGTCCCTCCCTAGGTCTCCGCCACTGCTTACAGCCCTGCATTAGAGGTCTATAACCTACTCTATAAGCTGCATCTCGTTCATTCCTGATTCTATAGAAACTCCGCAGTCACTCCGGCCCAGAAGAAAATTACGACCCATGTCCGCCAAGGATCAGTCCTAATAAAGAATAATTAATCAGGACGTACCCTATGCTTCAACCGTTGAAGCTGACTTCTGATTTCTGACCGTAGATTAGAAGTGAGGTCGCTCAGGGCTTTGAACTCGTTGCCCCTTATCGGCAATATAGCTGATAAAAAGAGTTTTTTGTGGCGTAGTATGCATGCAGGGGTCCGTATACGGCTGCATACTTAGCAGTGTCTTGACAAATGCCCTACAGTATACTCAGACCTATGTGCCGTGTTACGGTAGAGTAAAAACCGTCTTATTCATCATCAGCATCAGCAGCAGCAAAATCATTGTCATCATAATAATCGTAATGATCATCGTCGTCGTGATAATCTTCATCGTCGTCGTCGTCGTCATCATCAATGCCCTTGACGACCAGGCTAACGACGATGACGACGACGATGACGTCTACGATTTTACATACGCCCGCCCTGCGTCACCCACACCGTCACCACCTGATGTAATCTTTTTGCGTTCTGACGCAAGCAAGAGTGTTGCGTTGGAGGTGGAAGAGGAGACGGAGAAGAAACGGAAAGACTCAGACGAAGACTCCGTTCGTCCCCTACCGTTGCCATCACATGTGGAAGACAATAAAGATGCCAAAGAAGCCGACGGTGGATGCAAGAAGAAACGCGTCCTTCACGGCGTCTGCCGACTTCTCTCCCCGTTTAAGCGACTTTTCCAAAGGAAGAATCTAAGACGGATCATTGGTGAAAGTTCAATGGATTAGCAACGAGTATCGATGATAATTTTAAGTTCTGCACTCACGTCACGCTTGACCGGTTCTTAATTCTGCACTCACGTCACGCTTGACCGGTTCTTAATTCTGCAATCATGTCACGCAGTACCGGTTCTTAATTCTGCACTCACGTCACGCTTGACCGGTTCTTAATTCTGCAATCACGTCACGCTTGACCGGTTCTTAATTCTGCACTCACGTCACGTTGTAACGGTTCTTAATTCTGCACTCACGTCACGTTGCAACGGTTCTTAATTCTGCACTCACGTCACGTTGTAACGGTTCTTAATTCTGCACTCACGTCACGCTTGACCGGTTCTTAATTCTGCACTCACGTCACGTTGCAACGGTTCTTAATTCTGCACTCACGTCACGCTTGACCGGTTCTTAATTCTGCAATCACGTCACGTTGCAACGGTTCTTAATTCTGCACTCACGTCACGTTGTAACGGTTCTTAATTCTGCACTCACGTCACGTTGTAACGGTTCTTAATTCTGCACTCACGTCACGCTTGACCGGTTCTTAATTCTGCACTCACGTCACGCTGTAACGTTCTTAATTCTGCACTCACGTCACGCTGTAACGGTTCTTAATTCTGCAATCACGTCACGTTGCAACGGTTCTTAATTCTGCACTCACGTCACGCTTGACCGGTTCTTAATTCTGCACTCACGTCACGTTGTAACGGTTCTTAATTGTGCACTCACGTCACGTTGCAACGGTTCTTAATTCTGCACTCACGTCACGTTGTAACGGTTCTTAATTCTGCACTCACGTCACGCTTGACCGGTTCTTAATTCTGCACTCACGTCACGTTGCAACGGTTCTTAATTCTGCACTCACGTCACGCTTGACCGGTTCTTAATTCTGCAATCACGTCACGTTGCAACGGTTCTTAATTCTGCACTCACGTCACGTTGTAACGGTTCTTAATTCTGCACTCACGTCACGTTGTAACGGTTCTTAATTCTGCACTCACGTCACGTTGTAACGGTTCTTAATTCTGCACTCACGTCACGTTGCAACGGTTCTTAATTCTGCACTCACGTCACGTTGTAACGGTTCTTAATTCTGCACTCACGTCACGTTGTAACGGTTCTTAATTCTGCACTCACGTCACGCTGTACCGGTTCTTAATTCTGCACTCACGTCACGTTGTAACGGTTCTTAATTCTGCACTCACGTCACGTTGTAACGGTTTTTAATTCTGCACTCACGTCACGTTGTAACGGTTCTTAATTCTGCAATCACGTCACGTTGTAACGGTTCTTAATTCTGCACTCACGTCACGCTTGACCGGTTCTTAATTCTGCACTCACGTCACGTTGCAACGGTTCTTAATTCTGCACTCACGTCACGCTTGACCGGTTCTTAATTCTGCACTCACGTCACGTTGTAACGGTTCTTAATTCTGCACTCACGTCACGTTGCAACGGTTCTTAATTCTGCACTCACGTCACGTTGTAACGGTTCTTAATTCTGCACTCACGTCACGTTGTAACGGTTCTTAATTCTGCACTCACGTCACGTTGCAACGGTTCTTAATTCTGCACTCACGTCACGTTGTAACGGTTCTTAATTCTGCACTCACGTCACGTTGTAACGGTTCTTAATTCTGCACTCACGTCACGCTGTACCGGTTCTTAATTCTGCACTCACGTCACGTTGTAACGGTTCTTAATTCTGCACTCACGTCACGTTGTAACGGTTTTTAATTCTGCACTCACGTCACGTTGTAACGGTTCTTAATTCTGCACTCACGTCACGCTGTACCGGTTCTTAATTCTGCACTCACGTCACGTTGTAACGGTTCTTAATTCTGCACTCACGTCACGTTGTAACGGTTCTTAATTCTGCACTCACGTCACGCTGTGACGGTTCTTAATTCTGCACTCACGTCACGTTGTAACGGTTCTTAATTCTGCACTCACGTCACGTTGTAACGGTTCTTAATTCTGCACTCACGTCACGCAGTACCGGTTCTTAATTCTGCACTCACGTCACGCTGTGACGGTTCTTAATTCTGCACTCACGTCACGTTGTAACGGTTCTTAATTCTGCACTCACGTCACGCTGCGACGGTTCTTAATTCTGCACTCACGTCACGTTGCAACGGTTCTTAATTCTGCACTCACGTCACGTTGCAACGGTTCTTAATTCTGCAATCACGTCACGTTGTAACGGTTCTTAATTCTGCACTCACGTCACGCTGTGACGGTTCTTAATTCTGCAATCACGTCACGCTGTAGCGGTTCTTAATTCTGCACTCACGTCACGTTGTAACGGTTCTTAATTCTGCACTCACGTCACGCTGTGACGGTTCTTAATTCTGCAATCACGTCACGCTGTGACGGTTCTTAATTCTGCAATCACGTCACGCAGATCGAAGATTGTGCTCAGAAAAGATTAATATTGCTGTTTTGTTGCATTTTTTACTTAAAGTTGTTTAGTTCTACAGTTGCATTAGAATTTATGTTGAGTTGTGTACACGTTCTGCCAATCCTGTCTTGGCTGGACATGGAACGCGTGTGACATTTTGCATGATTGCAATAGGTTGGAAGGCATATTGGAGCGAAACTGCATTGAAGATTAAGCTAAGAAAAGTTCAATATTGCTGTTTTGTTGCATTTTTTCACTCCCAAAGTTGTATAGTTCTACAGTTGTATTAGAATTATTTTATGTTCAGTCGTGTACACGTTCTGCCAATCCTGTCCTGTCTTGGCTGGACATGGAACGTGTGTGACATTTTGCATGATTGCAATAGTCTGGAAGGCATATTGGAGTGAAACTGCATTGAAGATTAAGCTAATAAAAGTTTAATATTGCTGTTTTGTTGCATTTATTATCCTAAAGTTGTATGATTTACTGTTTTTCAGATATTTGCCTACAAATTACCTTCCAATTGACTTCAGCTTGGCTACAAGTTGCCGACCTGTCTTGCTTGTTATATACATACATGCTTGTGCCACAGCACTAGGGTAGGCCTAACTACTAACTTGCATACTAACTACAAGTAAGCTATAGCCCCTCATGTTAATTTTGATGTTAGACTATAATAGTCTTGACAATCTAGCCCAATTATTCATCAAATAACATTAAAAATTTCAAGAATCCTAAAAAGGTGCCTTTTAATTTTTTTGCATCATTCCTGTTTCTAAAAGGTGCCTTAAAAGTACATCTACATGTATATCTTAATTTATACAGCATTTCTCACATACCGTAATGACTATTCGGAGGCGCGCTCAGCACGGAAACTTTTGGCGAAAGAAATTATAAATACTAGATACATACATATTTTGTCTCTGACTAGTCTTTAACTCTGTACGCCTACTGCAAAAGGCGCTTTGTAAATGTCCGTTATTATTATTATAATTAAGGAAGATTTATTTATAT
>OX457044.1:25653959-25656459 GCA_949752735.1 Lumbricus terrestris | reverse complement strand
TAGACATGGGTCCTACTGCAGTCCTACTCACTAATACAATACACATGGTCGTCCTGGGGCTAAAGTTGGAGAAGCGGTACCCATCGCCCTGCGGTCCAACCCGCTGCAGCTGAGGCCTCGGCAGGGCGACTTCAGCAGCTGGTGCGACCGAACGATGGGCGGTAGGCATTGATCGCGGCAGACCTGACACACGTGCAGCCCATGGTTCCTCCTCCCTCCCTCCCCCTCCAATTTCGGCTCCGATTGCTGCTGCAGGGGGACAGGACTCACCGCGGGTAACGATGGGGTGGGGGTGAGGACGGGGCGTTGGTTCCACCAGTGGCTGCTGCGGACGCTGGACGTTAAAAGTTGGAGTCGCAGAGCGTCGGTGCCATTTGCGTCGCTGCTGCCCTCTACGGCACAATTGGTTCCTTCGCAGATCTCAAAGACTTCAGCATCAGCATCCATTGTCGTCATCTTCGTCGTCTGCTGTTGTTCCGCATCAGCAACTCCAGCATCCTTCGTTTCGATCCAGACGCAGGACCAGAAGGATAAGATACTGCAAGTAGATCTTCATCTATATCGTAGATTTAGTTCTGCGCTCATTTGTCGTCTGGTATAATTATAGGTCTATACTGGCTAAAAAAACTAATCGAATCTCCAAAATTTTAGCTTCGATTATTTGATTAATTTATTTTAATTTATTTGGTATCTGTCACGTGAAACGTCACAAATTGCTCAAACTGTAATCGTTGACTCAGTTATTACCTTCAAAAACTTTGAACGTTACCTCGGTTACCAGCGAACAGTTTATTGCAACGAAGGCAGAGTCAATTCTTTTCCCTGTTTCCAACTTTTCCTTTGGTATTTAGGCAATAACTCATATGCAAGATGTGCGCATAATATTCCAATCAAACGATTCGCAATAGCATTATTTGACATCACTGTTTACTCTCTTGATGGTCGTTCGACATCAAGATAGCCTACAAATTTAAAAAGAATTCTTTAAAAATCCGAAATTAATCGTTCACGATTATTTTGCGATCAATCGGTTAGAATCAGAATAGGTTATCTGCTCCTCCTAACTAATATCTAAATTCAGTTATGAACTAGTTTTATATTCAGAAGCAGAACCAATTAAGACAGGCCTATAGGCCTGTTCTTCAAACTAAACTGGTTTTCTTTTTGAAAGTAAAAGTAGTTTTAGACTTAATGTGCAACGTTTAAAGTTTTAAGTGTCAACCCACGTTTACTTTCAAAGTAAACTCGGTTTTAATAAAGTAATAAGCTGCGTAATTACTGCAAAACAGTTCTAATAAAAGTAATGGGCTGCGTAATTAATCTAAAAGTAAGACCAATTTTATTTTTGAAAGTTGAAAGTAGGCCTATAAGGGATTTTGACACTAAAAGGCAATAGAATGCGACGTACGTATAATTTCTCTCTAATGTAAAATCAGTTTCACTGTAAGAAGCAAACAGTTAAAAGCTGTTTCATGCTTGCATTTGCAAAGAAAGCGTCTTATTATTCACAATAGAACCACGCAGTCACCGTTGTTTTCTAGGCCTAACCTACTTCGTGCCATTTTTTAAACCTCGAAGTCATCTCTCTGAATTAAACGAAATTCAATTGAATTAAAAGCGAGACCTGTCGTCTATATCCAATTTCAGTTAGAGCAAAACATCGTTCAATATATCAAAAGTCAATCTGCCAACAAGCGGAAAAGAAACGGTTCTTAACGTGAAATAAAAATGTGTGATTCCGTGATTCGTGAAATTGGGCGCTAGAACATCCAGAAATCATGATTCAGAGGCTAGTTTGGAACAATCGCTGAATATAGCCTAGGCCTACGCATGGACAATATAGACGACAAATCATCTCATTTGCTCGCAAAATAACCTTTGCAATTTAACTAGTTGGACTGGAAGCACCTCTGAGCAGATCTCTCCAAGGGGCATGCACTGCGTAAATAATAAATAAGTTTAACGTAACCGCATAAATCTAATCGCAATCTCCACATTTCGAAAGCGCCACTCGAAAGCCAAGTGCAGGGCAGCAGCTTATTCACGAGCGCTGTATGATGTTAGAGGAAACAGCGCTGCAGAGACGCTGCCATTAAAAAAAGTCTGCCTGGAGCCCAAAGTGGTGGGTGGAAGACAGAAGCCTTTATTGTGATTTACGTTGCCTTTGAAGTCTCTTAGCTGGCTCCGCTCCAGCCGCTCTAAGGTGGTCATGAGCATAACGAAATGTTAACGACTTCATTCTTCTTAGCCTCGGCTTACGAGAGCTGATGACCAGGCATCTCTTTCGCTGTCTGATCTTCCCATTGGCAGCGTGCTGTGAGTGTGCTCATCACAGCTGAGCTCGCTAGGGGGTGCAAATGAGTCCGAAATCTATAGATAAATTTCTGCTTTGTGAAGGATTTGAACCTTTTGACAATAATGACTTTCGAATGCCCTAACAGGCTGGGCAAAATGAGGAAAAAGACTGTGGGTGCTCGCTTTAAAAATTGACCAGACTGTA
>OX457044.1:25643959-25648959 GCA_949752735.1 Lumbricus terrestris | reverse complement strand
TAATAAATTATTTATAATCATTCGTTCGTTCATTCTTTCGTTCTTAATTTGTTCTTTCAGTAATTCATGTTTTCATTAGTTGTTTAGTCATTCGTTCTTTCACTCACTCCTTTAATTTATTTCTTATTCATTCAAGTCAATCATTAAGTGCATTTGCCACACATAGGCCTGTGGCAGAGCCGCAGAGGCCTGTATGAAAATTCTTAACTACTTTAAAATTTGGCGATTAGGCGGATTTAGGCCATATTAATATTTAATTGTGATTAAAATTTAATATAGCTCTTATATTAAAGTTGTGATAAATGCAAAATCGACATTAGGTAAACTTATCGTTTAACTGTTCATAGTATTATTTATAAATTCGTCACTATAGTTTGTATTTACTTAATTATAGTAGTCAGCCGTTTACACTTTTCAGTTCAAATGCCTTCAAATGCCGTCAACCAATCACAAGAGAAAAACAGCATAATATTTATGTTAACACTGCTAGGTAGGCTTCGAGGGGCAACGTGCTATGTTTGAGCTAAAAGAAAAGTCTCTCACGCGGCGACGTGACGAGGTTAACAGGCGGTCTTCTATTAATCGTTAAAAAAGCAATCGTTAAATTAATTAACGATTAATTAGCCCTTAATTTCCGCAGCCCCAAGCATTTCTTAGAATTCTTTCTAGACACTTTCTATGCTTACAACCTTAGACCTATAGGTCTACATGTTATCCTATTCAGTCAACATGATTATCTCTTGGAAGCAAGATATAATGCATGTTTTTCTCTAGATTTTATTTAAGCATTTTTTGCTGTTTCCGAAATGTGTTCACAGCCGTAAACTTCTATCTTAATTCTCTTAATCCTTTCCAGCCTTTAGCCTTTAAATTCTTTGGACGTCAGATTTACTACGCGGCGGCGTCTATTATACGATAGCCAAGATGAAAAGAGGGACACCGCTACTGGCTAAATCTAATAACTTCAGAATGGAATTTGCTTCCCATACATCAATAGAAACCTCAGCTGCTGCTGCTACTGCTGCTGCTGCTGTAAAGGCAGTTTGATGGTGCTGGTGACCGCGTGCTGAAACCACCTGCAGCTGTGATCCTGGGCTAGCCACGCCCTGACCGGCTTTTCCACGGGCAGCAGCAGCAGCAGCACCCACACGAGGCTTGATGTACGACGCATCTTCCCAGGATACAAAGGTCTTCCATCATTTTGGTCCGATGTGTCATCGCTAGTTTTCACCAGTTTCATATGACTGTGGTGGGTGTGCCTTGGTCTAAGGGTTTAACTTACCAGACTTTCAATTTAGGGGTCGTGGGTTAAGATCCCATCTAGGGCAGGAAAATGATATATCCAATAGACTTTCATTTTATTTGTGGGGCGCGGTGGTGTATTGGGTATGTTCGTATTGCCTTGCAGCCCGAGGGTTTCAGGTTCGAATCCACCTCAAGCCGCCGAGTAGGGGCCTTGGGCAAGTCCTTCACTCGCAGTTGCTAATGCGCTTTGGCGTGAAACTTCGATTCAGTGACCGCGCTGTATAGTCGGAAGCGCTTCTGAGTAAAAATCTTGAAAGGGCGCTATAAAAAGTGCACGTATACATAGATTTCTCTCTATAGATCTTGGCAATGAAATGAGGACAGCCATTGTGCAGTGTTGCTAGAAAGATTAGACAAGAGCCTGAAATGTCATTCCTGGTGGCTGATCGGTAACGCGCTCGCTCACGGAGCGGGCGGTTGCGGTTCGAATCCGGGTAACGACCTTGGGCAAGTTGTTTACGCACACGTGCCTCTGTCACCAAGCAGTATAAATTGGTACCAGCGTAAGCTGGGAAGTAAACGGCAAGTCCTGGAAAATCACTGGCCCCCGTGTCCAGAACCTTGGGATTCGTCCATTGCCGGTTCAAGGGCCAAGAAAAGGAGATGAGCGCCTCACCAACGGGCCTTCGGGCCTGGGATGACTTTACTTTTACTGAAATGTCACACACGCCCTTTAGACTACATTTCATCACCAGCAGCAGCAGCAGCAGCTTCAGTTCCTGATACCAATCATTTGGAAGCGATCGGTATGAATAAATGTTTTAATCTAAGCGACATTTCATCACCTAGTAAATATCGTAATTTGAAAATGGAATCGAAACGGGTGCGATGGACTTTAACTCAATTGATTATGACTTTCATTTAAGATCAATTTCACCCTCTGATCGTATACGCATCCTCCTCCTCCTCCTCCTTCTGCACTCCCACCACGCTGTTCTCCTCCTCTTTGGAATCTTGTTTACTCCTGCGTGAAACTTAAGCCATTCCTCTAATCGCACAGTATGTCTGTACTTCTTTCTCCATCTCTGTATAAGTTTCCGTCTCCGTATCTGTTTCTCCTCTTCCTCTTCCTCTTCCTCTTCCTCTTCTTCCTCTTCTTCTTCCTCCTATTCCTTTTCATCCCCCATTCCATCTTCCTCTCGTTTCCACTCTTCCTGTCTTTCACCGCAATTACTCCATTCCATCAAAAGGATCCAATACCACGGATGTTCCAACGAGACCACGCCATATCCCACATCACACTATATCACGCCGTCACCCCATCATCCAACGATCCCATCTCAGAGAGCAGAAGCATGAGCACCCCTCCCTTTGTGACCCTAGATGTCCTGCGTCTCACCACATCTTGTACCACACCCCTCTCACGCCACTCTTCTGCTCGTTCGAGTTTCAGCAATAATTTATTCACCCCGAGCATCGCTCGGAGCCTGAGAAAAATCCTGTCGAATAGTAATTCTACGAGTTTCGTCGAGGGGCACGGGTCAGAGGTCAGGTTTGCGACATTCCAACCCTCAGACTCAGATTCCCCTCCGTCCATGTTTAAATAGGTCTCACATCAAACGCGGGAAAGGGTGGTTTATGGGTGTCCCCAGCGAAGGTGTCGAAGAAGAAAGAGAGAGAAGGGAGGTGGTTGGGTGGATAGTGAAATCTAAATAAAATAGATATACTGGTTGAAAGATCTCTTCATCAGGCAAAAACTGTGGCATCGTTGTTGTTATTCTGCCAAATCGTTGCTCTGTTTCTACTTTAAAAGTAACCACAAAGAAGTGAAACCTCAAGTCTATGGTCTGTTGCATGCAACATCTTCTCCAGTATCCATTCTTCCCCTCCTCCTCCTCCTCCTTCTCGCCGTCTTCCTCCTCTTATGACATCTAACTCGGTATGCTCTTTTAAAAAATTTCTTATTTATTTCTTGCATAGAGGTAGTCTATGATATCCCGTCCCTTCGCGCTCTCTGCTCAGAGGCGCTCCCGACTACAGCATCGACACTGCATCGGAGTTTTACCACGATCACCGCTATCACTACCCATACTACCATATCAGTTGCTACAATTTGTGTCTTGTCTGACTGTGTTGCTCTCGTCCTCCGCATTCATTTTAATTCCCGTTTTTCTTGTTTTAAGGCAAATAAGATAATTCACATATATATATATTATATACACATACATATATATATATATATATATATATATATATATATATACATATATGCATAGGCGTACGGGACATTTCGGTAGTGGGGGGAGGGCAAAAAAATTTTGACCCGAAAAATCTGACGATCTTTTTTCCCAAAAAAATTCTTAGGATTTTCCCGTCAGAAAAATCTGACGACCTTTTTTTTAGTCATCCGCCCAAAATTCTTAGGAGTTTCCCGTCAGAAAAACCACTTTTAACCTCTGCGCGCCCGAAAAAATCCTCCCGTACCTGTTTTGCCCGAAAAAATTCCGAAATTTTTTGGCCCGCCCCATGCCTCTTTTGCCCGAAAAACACATTTGCCCGAAATTTGGGGGGGGGGGGCATTTGCCCCCTCTGGACCCCCGTCTCGTACGCCTATGCATATATGTGTATATATACCTATATACATATATATATACATATACACTTTTATTATCATGTATATATACTTACTTATATATACACAAATTTGCATATATGCATATATACATATATATAGCTCCACTCGCTTGCAGCGAAGTAATAAGGTCTCCTTGCATTGAGCATTGCCATCTCGTTTATCCAAGTTGCCCTGATTCAAAAGCCAGACACAACGTACGTGTAGGGTACATTATCAGTGCAACGGTTTCATTTGGACCGCGTTTCCATAGTTTATTGCCACACCAGTTCACGGGTCAATGGGTCACATAAAGTGACACGAAACGTTGAGTCCCTGATCTTCTGGAGCTTTTGGACACTTCAAGTTCAACCAGTTAACTAGAGGTCATTAGATTAGTCGAGTAATTGACTTAACGTTCCAAGAACTGGAACCAAAATTCCTTTTTTAATTTCTCTTCTCAGGAGCGCGGCACAACAAATTAGCACGAAATCATCCCACTCCAATTTCAACGCTCACGATCTCTCAGGTTATTCACTCTTTAATGCACCGATTCGCAACTTGCTCTCCAAATTCCACCGAAAGCCATAAATAAGGTTAAAAAACCAGTCGGGTCGACAATCGATAAGAACATAGGCTATACGTTTAATGAAATAATGTTATTTGCTCCAGGTCGGGAACTGGGTGCGGACCCACTTGCAAACATCCAATCCACCAACCAATGAAAAACTCACATGATTCAGTTTCCATTGCGCTAATTGGACATTAGCAGTAAAACTGTCGCATCCATTTCAACCCGAAGTTGTGATCAAATGTATCTTGTTAGCGCCACAAAGTCCTGAGTTGTGGGCGTGTGTGTGTGAGTGACCGTGTATACACGCATGTAGGGGTGTGCATAGGTGTGTGGGTGTCACAGCGTGGAAATTGGGGAGAACCGGTCTATTAGACTCGCTAGACTTTATCTATTATGCTCATTTATTTATTAGATTTATCTATGCGATTCGTCGCATACAAAACGCCGAAAAGCAATTGACGGTCATTAGCCTCTCTTTGAAGTGGCTTATTGCCGAATTTAGACGCGATGAAAAATAGAAACGAGGGTTCTTTACGGTGGACGATTAGTACCAGAAAACAGCTCAATTTA
>OX457044.1:25473959-25638959 GCA_949752735.1 Lumbricus terrestris | reverse complement strand
TATAACTCTAAGCTTATAAAAGGTTCATTCTAGAAGGGCGGAGCAGCGTGAGCTACGGGAGAAGTGTTAGGGACAGAAGAGCAAATCGAGCGGAGTGGTTGGCTCTAATACGGCCCTTTGCGACAGTCCTCCACATTCCCTTGCAGGAAATATATGTTCACCGTGACAGGGACGTAACTAGGATTTCTCGTTTGGGGGGGCTTAAGCCCCGGGCTGAAAGTGGTTTGGAAAAGTTGCCGGTTCTTACTTTTTGGCGAAAAGCGCCGAAGGCGGAAAGTTGCGAGTGCCGAAGGCACGAAGCCCATACCGACTAGGGGGTCTGGGGGAGCGTCGTAAGCTCCCCCAGCGGGGTCTGGGGCGGAGCCCCAGCGACAAACGCATTTTTAGCTGTGTTGACCTCAACTAGAGTCCATTTTAGGCTCTTATTTGCCAGCTATTTTATGATCTATAAAGTCATGAAAACTTCAAGAAGAAGTCTTTTTGCAGAGTAGCAGATTATCAGGATAACAAAGTCCAGTGGCGTAGGCAAGGGGGGGTTTCGGGGGTTAAAACCCCCCCCATTGGCTCCGGGAAAAAGTTTTTTTAAAGGCTCTTTTTCCGTTGAAGTAAGAAAAAATAGCAAAAAACAGGGTTTCCGGCCATAAAACCCCCCCATGAAAAATTCCTGGCTACGCCACTGACAAAGTCAAAGTTTTGTATTGCAAAAGAAATGGGTTTCGTCTTTACCATGATCGCAAAAGTTACAAGTTTAGGCCTATAACACAGTGGCGGAGACCTAGGGGGGGACAGGGGGGGACGGTCCCCCCCCAATAAAAGTGTTGGGGGGGACGGCCCATGCATTTGTCCCCCCCAATGTTTGAGCGTCAAGACTTGTTTGGGCGGCGAAAATAGAAAATTTCTTCGGGATTTGGGCGAGATTTGGCCGGATGACTAAAAAAAAAAAAAAAAAAAAAAAAAAAAAGGTCATCAACTTTTTTGGCGGCGAAAATAGAAAATTTCGTCGGGATTTGGTCGAGATTTGGCCGGATGACTAAAAAAAAAAAAAAAAAAAAAAAGGTCATCAACTTTTTGGGCGGCGAAAAGAGAAAATTTTCCGAGATTTCGCCGGTCGTCAGAAATTTTCGGAAAATCTCGCGTCTTTCCGTCCCCCCCAATTCTCGGCGCAGGTCTCCGCCTATGCTATAACAAGTTTATAAGTTTACAGCTGTCATAATGGGTACCGTATAGGAAAACCCTTTATGGGTTTTACCAGCTCAGCCCACCCAAAATGTGTAATTTGAATTCTAATTTTTTTAAAGCTTAATTCTATGAAGGCTTAGCCTATACTTTGTGTATTTTGCAACCATTTCTTAGTGTTGAGCCACTAATAAAGTTTAGCCGTTCCAGGCACATTTCTTTTAACTTTTTATAAGACCCTGGGGGAACAAAGTACCCCAGGGCAAAAAATAATAATAATAAAATTATAATTATAATAATAATAATAATAATAATAGTAATAATAATAATAATAATAAGGGGTAGTCCATAAAGAACGTCCGCAGAAAATGACCAACTTTGAACCCCTCCTTCCTCCTTGTCCGCATTTATCCTCGCCCACCCCCCCCCCCCCCACCCCATTTGCACGTCCGCACTCCAAACTCCTTAAATGATTGTTAGATTGATTGTTAGAGCATGATAATGCATCCCTCGGGACGAAATTAGGCTGGCAGGGTATACATGTATGTATGTATGTATGCATGTGCACTTGTTATAGCGCCCCTTCAAGCTCTCTCTCACTACTCAGAGGCGCTTCCGACTGCAGAGCGGACACTGCAGCGAAGTTTCACGCCGAAGCGCTAAGCAATTGCGAGTGAAGGATTTGCCCAAGGTCCCTATACGCGACGACGTCAGGTGGATTCGAACCTCGAACCTTCCGGCTTCAAGGCAACGACGCCACCACTACACCACCGCGCCCCACATGTACTTTAACATGAATCCAATCTACCTAGTGTATGGTACTACACTGGGGCATAACATGAAGAAGAAACATTACGAAAAATCTTTCAACGAGCATATTATTCCTAAATGTATAGTTTGGGAAGTCTGAAACAATAAATATTTATCTGACTGAAGTTGGTGATTAGTGTGTGAACAGGCTTTAAAATGGCACAGATTGTACTGAAATAGGTCTATTTACCAAATTTATATGCGGACGTCCGCACCTGTTACGACCACCCCTCCCCTCATGTCCTGCATTTGTCCGCATTTGAATGAACCCATTCCCCCTCATTGCGGACGTCCTTTATGGACGACACTTAATAGTAAATAATAGCAACAACATATTATTGCAGCAGTAAATCATCACAAACTACAAAGAGACTCAGGTTTTAAGTGGAGCGCCATCTATTGCTCAGAGTGACATCATGACCACAAAATGTTCCCAAGTAACCTGTCCTGTAATATAGAATCCTTACATAGAAAGTATACGGAAAAACAACGGCAGCAGCTGCTGCGTATCTGACATTGATCGATGTAAATAAGTAAGTACTGTCAAACGAGTGACGCAGCTGTATCCAGATTAGGGCTGGTAGAGATAGATTTGAATAGACAGAAGAACAATTTTCAAGCCATTTGTATGAATCTCAGAAGATGAGATTTTAAGATTTAATCAAAATCATAATTTTATGTTCAAATATTTAGCCGTAAGCATACAACGGCTTGATTTATTTTGGGGGGGCTTCAGCTTCGTTTGGGGGGCTTAAGCCCCCCCAAGCCCAACGCTAGTTACGTCACTGCACCGTGAACGACTACATTACAGTACTTTACTCCCATGTCAGCGTATAGGATGTGGTTACCAGAACGTGTTTAATCAATTCCCGCAAGTGATTTCAATTTCAACAAGTGATGCTCGCTCGATGATTGTGACCTTTTGGTCGCGATTCCAACATCTGCAGACCGCAGGTGGTTGTGCTTTTGGGGTGTTGGGGTGCTTGAGTACGCTCAGCTGCCGTTTTCCAATTGGCCCTGTCTTATCTGTTTACCCGTTTGTGAGGGACGTGGAGGAGAGGTCAGATAGTGCACCCCAAAAGAAGAACATAGTTCACAGGCTGGTTGGTGTAGGGTGTCGTTCAGTACACATGGGGTGATGCTGCTGCTGCTGCTGCTGCTGCTGCTGCTGCTGCTGCCTCAGGCTCCGTGGGAATCGACGTCACACACACACACACACACACACACACACACACACACACACACACACACACACACACACACATCGGATGTAATTTGTGGTTCATTGCGGCGGAAATGAAAATTCGACCGAATACAGTAACACAGTAGTTGAATAACACAGTAATTGTTTGTTTATAGAGGAAGCCTAGAGGTCCACAAACTATTATACTGAGTCATTGTTCTTGCTCTATGCTATCTCTATCCTGCAGCCGATCCAGTACCGCCCTGCTACGACCTCTGCCATTATAAACACTTTCCACCTTAGATAGTTGAATGGTAAGCCTCTGGCACGAGGATCATAGGAACGCTGGTTCGATACCCGCAAGACTCAATCTAAGATCAACTCATCCTTCCATTCACCATGAAATTGTGGCGTTGGTAAAATGAGCAACAGGACTGTAGATTGGTTCCATGCAGTCAAATTCAACTTCCATTAAACTTGCTATCGTCTGCTATTATCTGTTTTCATCTGTAATTATCATAGACTAACAAACAATGCCATGCAAAATCTGACAGCGTAGTTTTCACTTTATTTCTCTCTGACCATCAGGAACAAATACCGACCTCAGATCAAGGGTGGATACAGAAATTTTCGAAAGTGGGGGGGCAAAATTTTCGATCTTGGGACTCGGGACAGGGAAAAATTTCGTCTTGGTCGCCGAAAAATCTGATGACCCTTTTTTTGTCATTTGTCTCCGATTTCCACGAAAAATATACCATTTTATCCGTCAAAATAGTTGATGACCTTTTTAGTTGTACGGACCTCGTAAACGGGCCTCGTGGACGCGGGGAGGGACCTGCGGAACTACTCATGAGGGGGGGGGGGGCACGTCAACTTTCTGAGCCAAAATAGCTGGTGAAATATAAAGAAATTTCTTGATGGGGGATGGCCGGATTGGTCCCCATGGATCCAACCCTGCCTCGGATATCTCGCTCTTGCGTTGGTCTGGTCTAATAATTATGGCGTCACTGAGCAACTTGACTCATCTTCTGTTTTCGCACTCAGATACAGAACGTGTGTAGCAAAATGTTTTACTAACCTACTTAATTACTTGCATGCTTACTTTCTTACATGCTCACATTATAGGTCAACATGTACGTGTGTAGGCTTTACATAAACGATCATTCGTATGCTTAACCTACATGTACATGCATGCACAGGCCGATACAGTATACATCTACAGTATAAACAGCCATAGGCCTATGCATACACTTTTTGAGTAAACATTCTGATGGGTAAAGTTTCAATCTGCTTCGTCCAGTTTAAGTCATTATATCTGCCACATAAATTTCTTCTTGACACTTCAGTCAATACAGCGATTTGAACTAATAAACAAAATAAATGGGTAAGCAGTGAGCCTAGCTAACAGGTATGACTGTGCCTGTAAGGTAAAGCAGAGCACACGAGAACAGTACTGTTTAGAAGAGAATTATAAGCTTATCTACTGCACGGCATCAAAAATAAACCAAAAAAAGGAAATCAGCAGAAACACAGTCTATACTTACTGCGTAATTTTCATTTATTTTTCTCTGGCCATCAGGACATATAAACAGATATACATACATATATATATATATATATGTATGTATATATATGTATGTATATATATATACACACGTATATATACATATAAAACAGGCATATGCATGTTGGCCCTATACATATATATACAATTTTATAAATTCAATGAAGGAATAAATTGAGTAGACGGAAAAGAGGGAAAATTGAAGATAAACCAGCAAATGTGAATATAGATATGAAAATCAACATAATTAATAATTATTAACGTGCTGATGTTTTTGTGCAGATTCCTTACACTGGATCTGGAATGAACCCTGCGAGGGCTTTTGGATCAGCACTTGTGGCTGGAACGCTGGTGCCTAGTATTCACTGGGTATGTATAGAGCAAGTACAACCATGGATCAAAGGTTTTTATATTATAGGCCTAAGTTGGGTCTTAGACCTGTCTAAGGTTCTGGACATCATCCGTAGCAACGGTTTACCTCACTTTATAGATTTCCGTGCTCTACCTTAGAAATCCCGTATCTTATCTTACAGAATGAGGTATCTTTCAATACACATGGTGCCAAGCAGTAATTACTTCGTTTTGCCCTCTTCCCTCATCTTACCCTATTTTGTCCCTTTCATCAGCGATTTAGAGGGATAGCTATGGGCTTAATGCTTCAACGAATAAATTCTGAAAATTTTAGCACTATTTTTCTGTAGGCCTTCTCAGCGACAATGTCCAAAGGAAACCACCCCATGCACTCCTCAATGGAAAACACAGAAATTGTTTTCTGGCTGTGCCCTTGTCTCGTCTCATCTTTCCTGACGCTATATGAACTGATGCTTTTGCACTTGGTGTTAGAGCGGCGTTTTAGAGTCTTAAATTTATGATTGTGATGCGGTTTCTATTCATTACCTATAGACACACGGGATGGATGGAGTACCTCTTTCGAAGAATTTTTAGCACAATCCCTTCACTTCCTTTTCCATCCTCTATTCCTCCATGATTCATTCATCCCAATCGGACGACAGTGATAATCATTTTTTACTATTTCAACTGCACAATTTGCCTTTGGGCTACAGCTGCACAAATTCATTCAGAGCTGCTCTTTTTTGGGCAGAGCTGCACACTGAAGAAATTCCTGACATGATATTATACTCGCTTTTTTCTTTTCTTGTCACCTTTCCGACTATTGTTGCTTTCCATTTTCCCTCTTATTTATTACCCCCACCCCTACCCCTTACCCTCTCCTCTTACGAAGAATTTTGCGTCGTTGTTTTCCGCAGGTCTACTGGGCTGGACCACTGTTGGGCGGTGCTCTGGCAGGCGTCCTGAAGAAATTCCTGACATGATATTATACTCGCTTTTTTCTTTTCTTGTCACCTTTCCGACTATTGTTGCTTTCCATTTTCCCTCTTATTTATTACCCCCACCCCTACCCCCTACCCTCTCCTCTGACGAAGAATTTTGCGTCGTTGTTTTCCGCAGGTCTACTTGGCTGGACCACTGTTGGGCGGTGCTCTGGCAGGCGTCCTGAAGAAATTCCTGACATGATATTATACTCGCTTTTTTCTTTTCTTGTCACCTTTCCGACTATTGTTGCTTTCCATTTTCCCTCTTATTTATTACCCCCACCCCTACCCCCTACCCTCTCCTCTGACGAAGAATTTTGCGTCGTTGTTTTCCGCAGGTCTACTGGGCTGGACCACTGTTGGGCGGTGCTCTGGCAGGCGTCCTGTACGACTTCCTGTTCGCTACGAACGCCACTTTGGATAAGCTGAAGGGGTTCTTCACGTCTGACTACGACGACAGCCAGTACGACAGCCGCGGAAGGAGATCGACCGCCGATCCCAACGAGTCCGGCGTCCGTCTTAAGGAGACCGCATAAGGAGGGACGGGGCTGCAACAGCGGCTGTGCCAGGCGCCTCCCTCGGATATTCTCATTGTTTAGCAAGCTTTGCAAAGAACAGATAATTATTGGTATCAACAGTCGCTCTGACTTGGCTCTTACTTACTTAATACATCTGCTTCCTGTGGGTGCTATCTATGTCTATATCTGTCCGTCATGGCTGCTGACAGATAATGGACCGTCCATAAATGACGTCACGTACCTGGGGAGGGGCGGCTACACATTTTGTGACGATATGTGACGGCCCACACTAACTAGGTATCATATGAATTTTGTGTTGATGGTAACGAGGGGAGGGGATAAAAAAAATGTCCGTAAATTGCGTGACGTCATTTATGGACGGCCTAGCAGGATACGTTCAGTATTAATTTGTATCTTGTACGGTGGCGATTTGGCTTTAAACTGGGGGGGGGGGGATTAGGCCTATGCAGATAATGAAGGTTTGCATCCCATTCCTTTCTGGGCCTACTTACTTGACCTACAGCTGTTTCAAAACGGTCCTAAAAATCACAAGTGCCTTAACCGATGAAAGCTTACACAATTGTGCCATAATGTAATTGATGTTAATATTTAACCGGACAAATAATATAGCCTAGGCCTATGCACAATTGTCCACTTATAAGTTCGTAGCATTCTGACAGAATAAGCTCTGACTTGCATAATCGCCAGCCATTCACAGGAAGATGGTCAATTATTTTTGGAGGGGTGAAACGTTTAGCCTACTAAGGGCTGAAGTCTTTCTCAGAATTTTAAATTTTTACGAGGGGCCGAAGTTTTGACTGAGAGGATGAAGTGTTTTCTGAGACGATAAAGTTAAGCTATTCTGATGGGTCAGGTATATATGTACAGACCTACTTTCGATGAGCAAATTATTTATCTTATAAGGATACTAATGATCGAAGGGTGTTTGAATCATAAATGTCTTACCCTAATTTGCCTTCCCTCCCTCTTTCCGGAACCCCACTCAAGAAGCCACTTAGTCCGACTCAGCACGCTTGCCGTTCTGTCTCTATCTCTCTGCCTGTCTATCTATGCTTGGATGGCCATAAATTTTCGTCTACGTTCCTGTAGAGCGATCTCTAACTGAAGCACTTAAAACATTGCTCTGCTTCGCTTTGTATATTGCTATCCACAGCTAGCTCGTTGAATTATCGAGTGTTGAACCTGCTTTTGATGTCCGTAGCCTAGACAGATAGTATCCTACCGTGTTTATCCCAGGGCCGCCCTCCTATTACCTGCTTCTAATTGGACCAATGAATGATTATTCGGCACGTGTCTTGTAGGTCTACTTTCGCATCTTATTATTGCGTGTCTGTAGGCATTTTAGAGATACATGTACATTAGGGTGGAGTGAAAAAATAAAAACTCTCGGAACTCAAAGGCCTAGTGGTAATTCGTTGCCTTTTGGCATAGTCAGTAATCGTGCCAAATGGTTTCTAAAAATTCCTTCTGCAAGATTTGCCCCCAACGGATTTTAAAATATGAAAATCACGAAAAAATGGTGAAATTTGTCAATATTTCAATTAATTTTTAAAATGCGAAACGCTGATTGTATTAGTGCCAAAGCATTTAATTTCACCATTTTTATGATCAAGCAAAAGAAAATTAATAAGTTGGCTGCGTGCCAGTGACATCAGGAAACCATTATGCACATAATAAGCAATCCCAAAAGTTGTGGATTTCAGTCAATAATGGCAGAAAAGTGTGTTTGAACAGATGCTATTATTCTATATATTCCGAACGGAATTCTAATTTGGAATTGAAGGATGGCATTAGTTCCCGAGATTTTAGCATTGTGAGGATGAAGCCATGTCTACCTGTGTGTCATAGGCTTACAACAGCAGCAGATGCCTCAGTGACAAGTTTAACAGAGCGTTCCACTGATTGTGTGTGGCATGTAAATTTTTGAAAATCCAGAATAGGCGCACATTCACTGGCAATGACACTTTCAAGGTCCGCTTTGGAAAACGTGGAAGTGACTGGTGATTCGGTGACTCTTATCGTTTGCCATTCAATCAGATCGATGTAACAGTTGCCGCAAAGTTAAGTTTTGGAATAACAAATTGTCGTATAGGACTACTAGCTCTTTCCTGGTTGACATTCTTTTCTCGACCGTAGGATTCTGCGTAATCCTAGAGCACGGATAACTTTCCAAGTGTCAATTAGGCTATCATTCCCAGAAGAATGTCTTCAGAATGTCCGAAATATCCATTTCGTTGTATTACGGGGTCAATAACAGCCTTAAAGACATCCGGTAGTTATGGCGATCTGGTGATCGTACGCAAAGGTGCATTGAACCGTATTTGCATGAGGGTTTCATTTTGATGTGAAACCATATCAGAGCATGCACTTTTATGACATTATGTCGCCAATGTTTTCTGATGGGAGTGCAGAATTCGATTATAGCTGTGGTTAACCATCTGGAGTGCGACATCGCACCCGGATTACGTCTGGCCAGAGAATTGGAACAATTATCCTCTATTTCTTCTTCACAAAATGTCAAGCAAATGCTTCGAATCAGTGCTAAGATCATTTGCTGTATCTTCCTGAAAATCAACCTCTTTTTTCGCAAACAAAGCAACTGGTAGTTGTTCACAGTTTGCCATGGACTTGCCGACTGGCCCAGTAAATGCTCGTGGACCTGCAGTAACACCATCCAGACGTTCAAGCAGATGTCGCAATGGAAATCCATTCGAATGCACCTGGCAGACAAACCACTGCAAATGCTTTGCGAATTCCAACTCCAAGAGTCTGATGAATGTGATGATGCCGCCTGTTCTACAAGACTACCAGTATTTACATTAGTGCCATCACATCCGACAGCGACGATTGTTTCTGTATCCACGTGATTTTCTGCGAGAAGGGTGACAATTAATGCTGTGCTTGATGCTTAGGTCTTACTGCTGAACCGGATTCCGGTGTTACGTGACCAATATATAGAGACTCAGGCTGTTGTACCAAAGTTATAGGCCTATGTTCTTCCAGTTTTACCTTTCGGCAGGATTTTTTGCCCTTCTTTGATTGTGTTAGGGTTCTGTCTTTCCGACCGTCAAAATATAAACCTTGAGGAACGTTAGGTATCACATTAAATAGGAGTCGTTGCCTTTTTCTATCTCTTCCTCTTCTCACTTTACTCCCGTCGATGATCTTGAAAGAATCAGCTTCTCAAATAAGTCGAAAGTCTTGTAAAACAGTTGAAGCCAGCGATGCCGCAGATCGATCCGAAATTGCATAGGCCTATCTCTCATAAGCTCTTGCGAATGCTGGCAACTTTCTACGCTTCTGTACAGAGGGGGATTCTGTTTCATCTGGTGTATTGAGGGTAGAGTTGATTACCATTTCGTCAGCAACTTCAATATTCGTAGGTGTTTCGTTGTCAGAGATATTTGTTTTGATATCAGGGTGAGGAAGGTCTAGCTACTGACGCATTTTCTGCTGTCATTTCAGTTTTGCCATCATCGCTCTTTAGATATTTGCATAACCTGTTTCTCTATTGTACCTTTCGTTTAGCCTATATTTTTTCTGATTTTTTGGATACAACAGAACAAGATACTAATAATTTTTACAACCCCGAATTATCAAGTTAACCATAGGCGTAGGGGACATTTCGGTAGTGGGGTGGCAAAGATTAGACTTTTGCCCCAAAAAATCTACTTAGAAAATTTTTTGCCAGAAATTTGGGGGGCATTTGCCCCTCTGGACCCTCGCCTCCTACGCCTATGATTTTAACACAATGTTTATCAAAGTGACCATGTCCTGCAATAATAATATTATGGAACATTTCAAGTAGTGTTATAATAATATATGTCGCTTGCTTTTAACATGTGTCAAATTGTGTATTAAATGTCTATTTTGCCCTAATTTTTACTCTATTTTGTTACATGTTACGTAATAAAAAATTTAATTTTAATTTTTCAGGATGATTAGCTGTGCCATAATTAAATGCTTGAATGCTTTTAGAATTAGTGTGATACATTTTGCAAATTAATTGAAATTCGTGCAGATTTGACAATTTTGGGTCAATTGTCAAATTTTAAATTCCTTGGGGGCAAAACTTAGAGGACGAATATTAAAGAAATATTTTGCATGAAAACTTACTATACCAAAGGGCAATGAATTACCACTAGGCCTTTCAAGTTCGAGAATTTTGATGAAATTTTCCACTTTTTCACTCCACCCTAATGTACATGTATGGGCCAACATAGTAATCGCTTAAGTAGTCGTTTGTCGTTTTTTGTTACGTTTCTCGTCGTTCAGTTATAATAATCGTTCACATTTATCGATTTTGTTTAAGACTTTAATTATTCAGTTTGAACACTAATAGTTTGTAAAATGATTCAGACATAATGTGTAAGCGACTAAGCGTTGAATTGCATGCTGCTGCTATTGTAGTTGGCGATTAATTAATTAATTATTGTACTGAATCTAAAGATCGATCGGTTGATGTAAGCTTATGCGCTCTGTTGTTTCTTCTTGTCGTTTTGACACGTGCATGACAAAAAATGGCACGTACACACACACACACACACACACACACACACACACACACACACACACAAACACACACACACACAGACATAGGCACACAGTCTGACAGACACAGGCATGCGCAGACCCACACAGACATGCACACACTGTGACACACATACACACGCACACACGAACGCACGGCACGCAACTCCGTCCATCTGTCTGTCTGTCTGTCTGTCCGTCTGTCTGTCTGTATGTATGTCTGTCTGTTTGTCTGTTTGTCTGTCTGTCTATAGCTTACATGTAGGCCTATAGTAGGTTGGTCGACGACCACAGTTTGACCAACCCTGGACGCACTTATAGTCATAGTAAGATAAGTCAAATTATTAGGCCTATCTTGGCTTATTTGCTTTTTCTGCCGTTCTATAGCAATCGCAGGATTAAGTTGATAAGGTAAATGTAAAGTCAGACGTATATGTGCATATGTGTGTGTGGTTTCTATAGCGCCCGTGTGACCTCTACCTTGCCCGTTTTAAACGAAGTGATTGGATGAGACCCTTAATCCCGCTGGCAATCCGCTGTCCCTTCGATGATCCCATATGGACCTAAGTTTAGGCCTATACAACGTCGCTTGAAGAGATTACGAAGTCCTTATAGGCGCTCAAATTAGCCCAGGACATGACACAAAATGGGATGTTGAAGCAACTGCCCTGTCAGGATTCCAACATAGATCACAGTTTAATCTAGACGTCTCTGGGGGCATTTCCCAGGAATGAAATTTCGACATTTCCCCAGAAAAATTCGCGAGATATATATGGTATGGATGTAAATACGCTATAGTAAGGTCGAGAGGCTATACTCTATAGCTTATTTGGGGCTTCAATTCGTTTGGAGGCAAGCCATAAAGCCCAACGACAGTTGAAAACATATAGTTAGGTCATTATAGGTTCTCATTTGATGTGCCGTATCGTATATTTCTTCCGAATAGCAAACAATGAGCAGATTAATTAACAGGACAATATATGCTGTAAAACGATGTATACAAACAAAGAAACACTCACGTCAAATTATTATTTAAGTGAGTAGGCTATAGGCCTATATGACTGAAAGCTGTGAAAGAATTCTACTAATTCCTAATACTTTTGACAGTTTTCTTATTATCAAACTATTATCGTGGGGCGCGGTGGTGTAGTGGTGGCGTCGTCGCCTTGAAGCCGGAAGGTTCGAGGTTCGAATCCACCTCAAGTCGCCGCGTAGGGACCTTGGGCAAGTCCTTCACTCGCAATTGCTCAGTGCTTCGGCGTGAAACTCCGATGCAGTGTCCGCTCTGCAGTCGGGAGCGCCTTTGATGAGTAGTGAGCTTGGAGGGGCGCTTTAACAAGTGCGCATACAAATAGCCTACAAACAAACTGCCGCAGAACCCGGATTGAAATTAAACCACTGTTATAGTCTTTGAACAGCGACAAGCGGTAGACCGTAGTCAGAAGATGCGCAAGACAGTATAGAGTGCATCGGTTTCAATATCGTCTAGAGACTCTAGACAATTGGGCTCAATCAGTCTTAGGGCCGTAGTTCACCCCGGGCCGGTCTTCCCGTTCCTCCCAGGTGGGTCTTTCCCTTCCCGACGTGAGATTTGGCTCATATCTGATTTTCTCTGTTTTTTATCGGGTTCATACTTCATTGCACATTACATGCATACATACATACATACATACATACATACATACATACATACATACATACATAGATACATACATACATACATACATACATACATACATACATACATACATACATACATACATACATACATACATACATACATACATACATACATACATACATACATACATACATACATACATACATACATACATACATACATACATACATACATACATACATACATAAACAATACATACATACATACATACATACATGCATACATACATACATACATACATACATACATACATACATACATACATACATACATACATACATACATACATACATATGTATGATACAGTTGTATCCCTGGGATACAACTGCCCCTGGTAAAGGGACGCAAAGAATTATATCGCAACTGGTACATGGAGGTGTCTGAGCCTGCAGTGCTTAAAGTGTGGAATATTAAGTGCCTGGACTCCCCTTACCTTTCCAAAAGAAGTGCCTGGACGGAGTGGACGCCCCTTACGTTTCCAGACTGTACTGGTCAATAAGTGGCAGGACGGCGATCACATTTTAAAATAAGTGCATGGACGCTATCCATGACCGTCCAGCCACACTTTAAGCCATGGGTGTCTCTATGTGGATGGGGTCCTTAATTGGACTGGCGCCCTTGTAGTCCATGCTTACCAGGCCCGGCCTCTGGCATAGGCAAAGTAGGCAGTTGCCTAGGGCGCCGCAGTCTTGGGGGGGGGGGGGGGGGCGCCGTGGCATCGGCGATTTTTTTAAACTGAAGACTTTCGAAAGAATTTGAGATAATTATTTATTTCATTGCACCAATTCAGGCAGGCCTAATTCAATTTCAAGGACAGTAGGCCTATAAATTTTATGTCGACTAATAAAATTCGATTTTAACGGCATTGTTTACTCTGTGGTCTGTAATATATATATATATATATATATATATATATATATATATATATATATATATATATATATATATATATAATATATATATATATATAATTAGTAACTGAAGAATTGTTGCGTTATTTATAGTCGTTGTGTCTGATGTGAATCTTTTGATCTTTTAAAATTAAATGATATCAAACAATAATATTCCATGAAGCGTCAAAAGTTATCAGGTGCCCAAAGCCGTAAAAAAACAGAAGGCAGAAGTTAGAATTAAAAAGAAATAGCCTAGGGTCGGTTTCCAATTATTTAAACAAAAATTGAGAAAAATTTTATCTGTCAATGTTATAGCGCCCAGTCGTCAGCTAATTGTAGGGCCTAATTCAGACTACGTGACGCTTAATTTCGATAGTGAAGATCAGGGCTGGCTTCAGGCACAGGCAATGCAGGCAGATGCCTGGGGCGCCAAATTCTAGTGGGAGGAGTCATTTGCACAAAAATGTATGTTAATAGCCTTTTTCACTGTTAGCCATTGTGCACGAAATTGACTTTTATCCAGCCTTAAGTGTAGCCTACTAATAACAAAAAAATAAAGTACTCAGCTGAGAGTAAAGGCTCTGGATAGTTCATTTTTGGATTCTCACGTGGGCTGAATAATTGAGTTTGAGTGGGGATCCGAGGGCGCAAAATGTATGCCTTGCCTGAGGTGCCCAATGCATGCTCTGCTTATGGCGCCAAATGCATGCTGGGATTGCTGGGGCGCCAAATGCATGCTTTGCCTAGGGCGACATTTTGGCTAAGGCCGGTGTGGCATGAAATGTTGTCCGGCATGAAATTGTGTCCGGAAAGCGCTGTCATTGGTTCATGTGACCGATGACATCAGATAGCAACTGTCAAGCTAAAGCATCATGAAATCTTGTCCGGGAAAGACACAAAATATTCAAGATAATTATACGACGTACTGAGGCATCGAACTCTATAATTAGGTACATATAATAATATAAAAATATAGATCAATGACTAAGATACGAAGTGTAATTATGCAGGCCTATGATTTCCGATACTACCGAAAAATTATGTTTTAAGTACTTAAATTATGATAGCAAACAGAAGCAATTTGCTGCGCTTACGGAATATTTTTCCTTTTAGATGAATTTATAAAATTAATGGTCTATTACAGTCAGATAAAATCGAATCTATTATCTATAGTAGACCTATAAGTTTGCATTTACTAACAGCATCAATATTTGTCAACAGCGATAGCTGACAAAAGGAGAACTGCAAGTGAACTACGTACGCATATTTGGATTCCGCTACATTATACATGTCTTGCATTGCATTGGGTATTATTATCTCATTATTATTATTCAATCAATCACATAAATTTATATAGCGCCCCTTCAAGATCGCTATTCAGAGGCGCTCCCAACCCAGGCCTGGTCAAAGAGAAAAGTCTTGAGAAGACGGTAGAAAGAGCCACCAGAGTCACGGGAAAGCGAACGGAGAGTCGCAGGGAGGCCATTCCAGATAGCCAGATTCCAGATAACCCACCACAGAAATGTTCTTCGCTGCATAGTAGCGGTACGACAAAAAGGGACAAGGTAGTCACCGCGGGCAGCTGACCGCAGCGAACGACGGCCCAGAGAAACGGGATACGAATCTGAATACGAATATGCCGCAGGGTTTCTGGGCGTTGGACTGTTTACTTTCTTTATTTTCAGAAACAGAGACTGGAGTAAAAAGCCCGCACAGGTAGGGTGGAGCTTGAACCAGGATGCAGCGCCAACAGGTCAAATTGTGCTTTGTAAAAACTAAGCATCTTCCAATAATGACCGATATGTAACGGGAAAATAAACAGACCAAAACCTAACGCAGCTAACTCAGTTGAGGTATTTGTGTTGGCCAAAAGACCTTTTGCTTTGTCTCGATGACCGGAGTAGACAAGAAAAGATAGACATGAATAAATGAAAGTCTAAATTTCATATTTGTGTGCAACTCTAAGACTTGTTTACGTAGCCTACGTCTCAACATATCGCCCGTTCGCCTCTTTCCACGATGGGAATTTTCTTCTAAAAATAAAACAAGCGCCATCGGCACCCCGACTACAAGCTGTGTGCTTTAAAACCATGATTCCAATGCTCACACCATTGTTTTCTCATCTGCTTCAACAAACATTATTTCGCATATCTTATTGATATTACGTTGAGACGAAACTCCAACGCGGACAATATCTCACGTTTGTAATAGTAAATACTGTTTCCATAACGAAAGTGGCCGGACCCGGACATGATTTCATGCCGGACAAGATTTCATACCTACCGTATGAAATACTGTCCTGACAACGGAAGTGGGCGGAGTCGACAGTATTTCATGCCGGACATAATTTCATGCCACACCGGCCCTGATGCTTACATTCGGCCTAGCCTAATCCCTATAGGCCTATGCCTAAAGAACGACCGTGCAATAATCGTCTCGACACTAATTGACCCTAGGCTAGCTAATTTTTCAATGATTTGATCTGGTAAGATCCTTCACCGCTGCCGCCCGTTTGAATAGGCACGCGTGTCACGCCTTCATTAAGGTCCCCGTGCACGGACCGTAGACCTACAATACCAAGATCCGATTAGGCTTATCTGAATAAACCGCCACTGGTCATGCTCTGCCAGTGCCAGTCCCAAGCCTGGATAAAGGAGGAGGGCGTCGCTTTGTTACCACTCAGTGACGTTAAACAGCAACTACGAATAAACCGCCATTAGGCCTACATTTACATGGGGTGTCTAATTTCTTTGAAATGGGCTTTAGGGCTATCTATATAGGCAATCGCGGTAAAGTGTTGACTCTGCATGTTATCTGTTATCCGAACGAGGGAGTTCTATAGATTCTTGCGCATGACCCTTTGAACCTCCATGCGTCAAACAGCTGTTAGGCAAAGGCGCCTCCTTCCTACTCACGCAGTTTATAGGCGTATTAGGCAGGTATCAGGCCTAGGTCTACTATTATTACTCGCTAGGTCTTGGCTGATGAAGGCTGTCGTAACTGTATAGCAAAAAAACTCTCGTCTATGACAGCACATTAATCGTTATTACGAAATCGGCTCACATGACTTTATTGGCCCTGGGAAAAACATCCGCATGCCTATAGGAGTAGGCCTAAAGACCCAGGGCTGTATTTTAGACACGTATTGATTGGACAACCGTGTGTCCATGACATAGGCAATTGACATAATTTTATTGCTATGGGAGTCTAATATTTGGACTTATAACCGTTTGGAGGTTTTTAGTCGCGCACATGACTGTGTATAGGCTACTGAGCGACCGAGGGATGTTTGTAGGCCCACCGAACAAGGCAGCGATGCGACATAGGCTGTGCAAGAGTTTTATCAATCGTAAACATGTATCTGATAAGACAATAGAAGCCTTTGTCTTAAAGTTGCTGCAGATCGTTTACACTTTTAGCTGGCCTATCGGACTGCCAAAAGTGCATTCGGGTGGCTGTTTTCACTGTCGTCAATAAGATCACTGGGTAAGTTTACAGAAAGGAGACGATTGTTCAGAGAAATAAAGGGCGGGCGCCGCGGAACGGAAATTCTTAGTTTCTTACTCGAACGGTCAGTGGCGTAGGCAAGGGGGGGGTTTCGGGGGTTAAAACCCCCCCCATTGGCTCCGAAAAGAAGGTTTTTTAAGGCTATTTTTCCGTTTAAGTAAGAAAAAATAGCAAAAAACAGGGTTTCCGACCATAAAACCCCCCCCATGAAAAATTCCTGGCTACGCTACTGCGAACGGTATCCTCTTGGAATCGAGCATCTTCTGTTCTACATGCGTACATAGTTCAGAAATCTTTGGTTCAGAGAGCGGAGGAGGGAGAGCGTGCGTGACGTCAAATGGTGACGAACTTTTCGAGGAGGAGGGCGCAGTAGGACGAGGCATGATGGCGGCCGATGTGTTGGTGTTGAGGGAGTTTGGGTCGCTCGGTTCCCTCGTCGCTTCCATTCCGCACGGATCGCAGCGGAGTATTTTCGCCGGAAGCAGCGATGTCAGCGATTGGACGAGTTTCGATGCGTCTGATGAACTGTTTGTCGTCGGCACGAAGTGCGGAACGCTGTTCATCTACGATCGCACTACGAAGACGCTGAAACATAACCTCGCCGCTAAGGTCAGAAAGCTGCGTGAGATCGTTATAGGCCTATGTTGTGATAGATATAACATAACATTAATATTTTGTGATGTTGTGATAGATAATTATAATACTGTTGGCCTAATTGAGCATTTTACAGCGCCGCTTAAACGAATTTGGCTAATGAGAGCTAGCATGTTTGGTGCTTTAGAAGTTATTGCGAAGTATGACTTCATGCATGGTAGGGCCTAAATAATAGGATAGGTCTACTAAGTTTCTGACTTCCAAAGCGTCACTCAGAAGCCAACGTAGGGCACCAGCTTGTTTTTGAGTGTTGCATGCTTTAATGGTCAGAGGGGTTGTCTAAAAGAGTAGGACTCAGAAGAAGGTCTGAGTCATGCATGCGTACGTATAGTTCAGAACCTCTGAATATTGACAATATCCAACTAAGTCTGCCTCGAATATGCACCAGCGCTATTAAGCCTTCTCCAAACTGTGGAGTGAATAGAGTGTAGAATCGTATTCCGTAAAATCTCATATGCTGGTGTCCGACAGAGGTTGTCTCGGAAACGGTGTAGTGGTTTTCTTCTTCCATGCCCATCTGAGTTGAGAATATAGGCCACATTGGCCTCATGGATCTGTTTTTGGTCATACATAATATTGATGCACAATTTCACTGAAAAATGTTGTGATTTAACCGATTCAATGTCAACTATATATATTATCAGCAATTACAAATTGTCACTTTTGCCAAAAAATTAAATGATGGTGATGCCCTGTACCTTCCATGCATAGCTTGTCTGCATGTTCATAATTTCATTGGAATGATTTCTTTCATGGCTTTTTTAGCGTGCAGTTGTAGACAAAATGTGCAGTTCTAAAAGGATTTGTAAAAGCACTTCTGTGCAGTTGAAACTAGTAAAAAAGGTCAGTGTCATCCAATTGATGGTAATTTACCATGGAGGATGGGAAAGAAAAGAAGGGGTTGTGCAGTTCTAAAAATTCCTTAAAAACAGCCCTGATTTCTTTAAAGCTCCATATAATAGGCTGTACAAGTATAAGCTACAGTTGATGATACTATGTGTACCTTAAATCTTTTAATCTTGTGGCTGTGTGCATTTGTTTTTTTTAGCAGGAAAGACAAGATGAAATCACAAAACTGAAGATTATCCGGAGCGTTGATACGGTGGTTGCAGCCGGGAGAGCATCTGGATCCATTTCCATTTTCCAGTTGTTGGCTATGTCACGAGGTCAATATGAAGAGGTAGGTCAGATCATAGAAAGGTAGGTCGGGATGTGAGGAGGTAAGTCAGACAATGAGTGGGTTAGCCAAGAGGTAAGTCAGATCACACAGAGGTACCCGGTAAATCAGATCATGAAGAGGTATGGTGCGTTAGCTTATGAACAAGTAAGTCAGATCTTTAAGAAGTAGGTCAGATTATGAAGACATAAGTTAAAATGCCTCTATAGGTAAGTTTGATTGACATTGACATACCTAATCATAGAGCGACTATTGTGACTGAGAATGGAGGTTTAGACTGATTGATGAATATAGATCAGAGAATAGATGAGTGGATGAATGTATGGATGTGTGGTTGGGTGATTATGATATTGGGCAAACTTACAATGTCAATGGCTGACTGAGAAGCTGACTGACTCACTCACTGACTAACCCATTTTGTGGGGCGCGGTGGTGTAGTGGTGGCGTCGTTGCCTTGAAGCCGGAAGGGTCAAGGTTCGAATCCACCTCAAGTCGCCGCGTAGGGACCTTGGGCAAGTCCTTCACTCGCAATTGCTCAGCGCTTCGGCGTGAAACTCCGATGCAGTGTCCGCTCTGCAGTCGGGAGCGTCTCTGAGTAGAGAGCTTGAAGGGGCGCTATAACAAGTGCACATACAAACAAACAAACAAATCGTTGAGTGATCGAATGAATGAAAGGATCGATCGATCTTCAGTCATTCAATAAAGTGCATCAAATTATATTTTGTGCATCCGCTATTGATTTGGATACCGATGTGTCTCTTTGTAATCCTACTTTCAGTGGTGCTATGGAATTTTACAACTGTCCAGTATATAATATAAAACCAGTGTTTCATAATTTTCTTCACTTTCACATTAACGCCAGTAATTTACCAAATCATTAGCTTTTTACTTGTGTACAATGTTTTTCATGTGCAAATATTTTGTAGGTTCGTGTTTTTCTCATAACTGACATTCACCGTTCGGCGATAACTTGCCTCGAATGGAGTCAGAATGCGATGAAATTGTTCAGTGGAGACAACAGTGGGGTTGTGGCATGCACCGAAATCGACTACTTACTTGTACGTTGCTGAAATTCTGTGCTCTTAGAGCTTTCTATTAATATTTAGAGACACTGGAAACTCATTACAATGCTCTCTATTTATTGGAAACTTTAACAAGGATTGCCTTTGTATAAAGAATCCAGGGTAATTGTAATCGTAATCTTGAGATTTCTACAGCGCCGCAGAAGCGAAGTGTGCTAATAATGAGTATAATTTATTTGCTGTGGCTGAATTACTTCTGGCATCCATCCTACCGCAATTGTGTCATCTGAGTTTGTCTTACAAGGAAGCATGTTCTAATGCAGTGTGCAAGTTATCTTAAAATTAACCCTTTCAGTGCCAGGAATTTGTCTGGCACCGGCCGTTATGGGTGGTGATTGTTGTTGAGCCTTTAGCACATCAATGAATGGGCTAATCCTTTTCAGTAAAACTCTTTGACCAGTCTTCACCAGTGGCAGGCGAACATGTATCACTTTCATTCATATGTGAATCTCCTGTAAATAGTTTTATCGCTGCTTAGCAGTAATGTTGGTCCTGCATAAAGTGTAGTCATCCCCATGGGAATTACTAAAAGTCATGTGCCAGACTTTATCTTTATTTGTCGTTATGATCATAAAACATAATGATAAATTGAAGCAGAATTCTGACTTTCAGGACTTGTAACTCTTTAGCTATCACCCACTTGTAAACAGCCAATGGGAATGTCTATAACTGTAGTTAAATGTTCACTTATTTGTGTAGAATGAATGCTGCTTTAATAACTTGTAATAGCTGCCATAAGTGAGTACTTTCTGATGTTGCAATTTTTTCTTATGGCCTGTGATGTGCGTGGAAAGTTTTCTGATGTCACAATTTTGCTCCTATGGCTAACAAATGGCTTGATTTTTGCTGCATGTGCTAGAACAACGTTTCCAAAATTGAGTTCCGTGGAACCCAAAGGTTCCACAGGTTGAGCGCAAGAGTTCCACCAAAAGTTAAATACTTTCTTACCATGGATGATGATAGTAAATTGGATACAAAAGCATTCAAAGCAGATGAGAAATCAGCTAACTCTTCTAATGAAGACTACGAACCTATCATTGACTGATATAACGCAAACGTGCAGAATTCCAAACAAACTTCACTAATCGATGCCTGGAATGGGCGTAGCTAAAAAGAATAGGCTACTCCAATTGACTGCAGTTAGCATGCTTTTGTATATTGGGTGGATCCTCAAAATGGGTCAACATAGCCCTAGGTGGCCCCAAATGAATATTATAAGCAAGATGGTGAGACTGGAAAATTCCAACAGTAGAAGGCAGGATGTATGAGTAATGAAAGGAATGTGGGATGTAATAAAGGACAATTCATAATCCTTCAGCACAATCAAATAAGACCGTCATGCACCTGCCTCTGCCAAGAAGTTACCATAGATCCAAGTTGATGTGACAATTCTTATTGTTTCCTAGTGATTTTATTTCTATGTCTCGTTTTTCACTTCTCTGAACAGAACTCGAGTAAGGCGTATGTGGTGCACAAAGAGTTGCCGCAGTTGACCATCGTTCAACTGAACTATAATTATCGTAAACTATTGGTCTCATCGCTTGAAAGATCTTTCATTGTCCACGTCGACGATGGAAATAAAGTCACTCAAGTGGGAAGGAAACAAAGGAAACGGTTGGTGAAACTATGATTCAATTGTTTGTATATACGATGTACAGCAGATTCATTTCGATTCGGTTATTGAACTCAGTATGAGCAATTTGAATAACAAAACTGGAATTGAACAAATATAAGAAAGAAATGATTAAATACCAGAATTTATAAGTCAGTTCCTCTGAACAGGTCGCACCATTGTACAATTAAGTGAGTGAGTTCTGGTTTAAGTTAGTTAGATAGCGGATTTGTTTTAATAGTTTAATTCAGACTAGTTTCATGTATTGTATAGGCTTGTCCTGTTCTGACTGCATTATGGAGTCCACTTCGTATCTTTCCAACTGCATTCACTTATTGGCCTATAGATAATAAAGTCTTTGCAACTCAAATGTCTATCCGTATATATCAGTGTCATGGTCTTAAAACTCAGGTAAACGCTTTCCAAACATGATCTTAGCAATATATGGAAGAAGTTGTTAATTAAATACCTCAGGATTAGAACTTGACAACAACAGTAGAAAATGACTTGTTTAACGTAACTACACAGATGCAATCACGTAATAACTTCTGCTCTTTGTTTTCTAGACCTGGCACATTTGGTATGGTGTTCATGCCTGGTTCCATGCTGGCCAAAGATGCCATCATCTACGCGGCCCGACCAGGTCTTCGCCTCTGGAAGGCAAGAATAGACGGGGCTGTTGAACAGACCCATCTCTTTCAGGACGACATTGGTGAATATTCTCTTCGTATCCATCCGCTTCATGAAGCTGCTCTGGAAAAGATGACGAATGATCTGCAGAAGCTTCACCAGTTTGGTCCTTTGTACGTTTTCCATCGATCATACCTTCTGTCGTTTCAAGGATCGAGCCTTTACGTCATCGATCCGGATCGTAGCAAGATCGTCTGCTACCATTCGAATCTTGGAGAAATTGTCGATGTTGCGGTAAACAAGGATGAGTTGTTTGTGCTGAGGAGGAAGGCTGACGTTGACTTTCTTATTCGATTGTCGGATCATCCAAATGTACTTGATTCTGCACCAGTCAAAGGTAGCTTTCTGGAATATGTTAGGCCTAAATAAAATAGATATATATATGTGGCCTAAATAAAATAGATATATTAAGGAGGTAAGGAGGCAAGTAAGGAGGCAAAAAAATTCAAGATTTATTAAATTTACAAGTGGATTCAACTTAAATAAATGAAACAACGTTTATATATATATATATATATATATATATATATATATATATATATATAAAGAGTATAAAATAAAAAAGTAAGTATATATTAGAAGGCAGATTTTTAAACTTTATCGTGTTAGTGATAGAAACACAGGTTCTGAATTTTATTAAACTTTAAAATGCTGTTAAAAACTTAAGTTTTCAGTTTAATCATAAAACAGCAGTTTTGTTAAATTAATCGAATTAAAGAAATCGAACCAAAGTCTATTGAACTAAAGTAGTTGTGAATCAAGCAGAAGTGACTGTTTGTCTGCTTCTGATATTTTTTCCTGTAACGGTTTAACCAGTTTGCAAACTACTTATGTATATCTGAATTTCTTCTTTGTCAATTTTTGAACATTTTGATGTAGGTGTGTAGAATTTATATTTCTGAAGATATTTTTACTGCACCTTACATTAATTTCTCAAATGCATCAAAGCATGGCTATGTATGTAACAGAACTAAGGAGACCCAGTTTTAGAAGGTTTACAAGAGACCCATAGCCATGCAATCCATGTCATTATAGATAACTAGTTTCTAAGCAATGTCTAGTGCTTGCAATGTTTTTGTGTGACAGACACGCAGAAGTTGTCTGATAGTCCAGCGACTTCAGACATCAGCCCACCAGAAGTCGTCAGAAAATTTGGCCGAACAGCAGCAAAGATGACCGAGAACATCGCGAACAAAGTCATGAAGGAAGTCGGCGAGAAGCTGCAGTCCGTTCCGAAAAGTATTCCGGTTTGGGTTCAGTCTGGCGTTTCCAGAATAACAAAGAGCGACGCGGAAAGAACTGAGCTTCATGTAAAATCGAGTAAGACAATGAATGGAGTATCGAACAGTGATGGCAAGATTCATGGAATATCGAATTGTGATGGCAAGACGAATGGAATATCAATTGGCGATGGCAATACGATTGGTGTATTGAATGGCGATGGCAAGGCTTTGGATATTTCTTCGGATGAATCGAAGGAGAATTTTAAAAACTCTGTAAATAATGTTGAGACTGAAAGGAATGGAAACACGTTTAGGTCGTCGGAGGACAGCACCTCTGTCAGTTCGACAGAAAACGTGTCAATCGTCGCTTCTGATGCGTCGGTTCTTAACGCTGATAAATCGAACGAAATTTGTGAACACGTGGATTCGAATGATCTCGGACAGTGCTTGGAAACGACTGGTATTTCCATTTGCAAGACGTATTTGAACGTCGAAATACATTCGACGGAGGTCCCTTCCGCATCCGTTAAACATTCCAGCTCGGTGTCGGAGTTTGACATCCTGCGCAATCCAAGTCGTGATGATGAGATTGTCTTTTCCAGGAGCAGGCGCTTGAAGAAGAGGCACTTCGCTAAAAGTAAAGCACACTCTTAACTATATTATTGCGGTACTATTATCATTGACTTTTTATATAGCGCTCTTTCAATGTATCTACTCAGAAGCGCTCCCCAGTCCAACAACGGGTTACGGCTATACTATAGCACCATCGTCATTGTTAACAACCGTGGGCTTAATTTAATGCCCATAGGTATCCGATGCCTTCTTCACGATGTATCTCGGCTTGAGTATGCTCTGAGCCGCATGACCAGCTACTGTTGGTCTGCTCCACACTACTCTTCTTAACTATAGAAAACTATATAGCATTAAACTATAGCATGCATTGATGTAAAGCGAAATGCAGTATGATGCCATGAGGAATGTGGACAATTTTATCAGCTGAAGCATGTTTTGGATGGTTTGGCCATCTTTTATTCCTACCCACTGTTTTAATTCATGTGCTCTTTTTTAGCTGAATTCACTCTCTACAGTTTTGGAAACAAAATCTTAATTATGTTTGTTGACTTTCCAGCATGCTAACCACTTTACTGTCTTCACTGAGCTCTACTGAAGTAGCTGAATTGAAAGTATTCGTGGCAAGTTGCTATGTGAATGTTTGGAACTGATAAGTATTTGTTAAACGATGAATTAATTTGTTTTGTTTCAATTTTTATATCCTGTCAGCAAAAATCTCTCTGGATGCCATGAGTCTAGCTTCCATTGAGTCGGTGGATTATGCTGCGATCAACAATCCAATCTTGGATTCATCCCTTGGCGATTCACTGCCGAGCCCAGAAGAGATCTCTCCTGCTGTGAATGGAGTGATGGATGCTGGGCAAGAGCTGTTAGATGCTGCAGCCGTGGAGCTGAGGCAAGGAGATGACAACTTGTTTGACATCGACATCGGTTTGTTGCGCAACGATGAACCACTTCGTGAACTGATTTCTCCAGGATTAGTCAACAACAGATTGACGGGAAACAGCGTGGCGGTTGATAAGACTGATGCTAATATGCAAAGCAGTGGACACGACATTTTGCTGCGCACCAGTTCTTCCGAAGATAAAAGTAATTGCAATCATTTCGACAGTCCGAGAGAGAACATTTCACCCGTTGACAATCACGACAATCGTTTTACAGAGGATACGGATAGTATCTTGTTGAATGACTATTCAATTTATTCCATTTCAAAATCGTCCGAAATTCACGACAGCCGAGAAATCGATGCTGCACCAAAATCATCGCAGCCCGATTCAGTCGTCTCGTTAAATTTCTGCAATGAACACTACTCTGATAGAGTGTCGCTTCAAGATGCCTTGGAGATACCTGCGGTCGAGGACAGCGCTAAACCGACGTCCAAGGTCCCAGATGATTCCTCGCCATCATCTTTGCATTCGCCATCATCATCTGCAGCACCAAAATTCGCGTCGTTGAGCGTTGCGAGGACTGAGATGACGACTTGGCGCGAGTTCAGCACCCCGGCTCGGCTGAGTTCGATCTCCGTCAGTTCCCGGCACATCTGGTGCACGGATGAGCTGCATCGGATCCACTACAGTGGTCTGAATGGACATGGACTTCAGTGGAACACTCTAGAACGGATGACAGCTCAGCAGATTGCTGTGTCGCCGTCTGGTTGGATTGTATGGCGCCTGGACGGCTGTTCGGCATTTGCGGCGAAAGGTGTTTCGAATAAGTGTCCTGCTGGTGTTGAATGGGTTGAAGTGGCACGAGATGTGGTCTACATGGCGGTTGATGACAATGAGGCTTGGTGAGCATCATTGGATATGTTGTCGTAGAAATTATGTAGAGTTATTGTAACAATTTCGTTAAGTGTCTGTAGGGTATCTGTAAAGTAATTGATGCACTGGTAGCTCTGCAAAAGCATGGTTCATAATTGTATTGTGGTGTGATCTATCGTGTTGAGTAGCATGTGTAATTGTGTAAAGTTGTCGTAATCGTAAACTCGAAGTTTCTGAAGCATTTATGCACATATATTATTGCATTTATTCTGTATTTGCTTCATATAAATCTATGGCTCTGTGTATTTTAATTAAATTTTTTATTATCACCAGTATTGTTATGTTTATTATTATCACCAGTATTATTATTATGTTTATTATTATGTTTATTATTATTATGCTGCTACTGACAAACTCATTTACAGACTAATGAAATTGAAAGTTTTCAATAATTATGTAATGCTGTCATTTAGTCCTAGATCTTTTGGTGTTTATTATTATTATACAATATACATATTTATTATCATTATTATTATTTCTCATTTTATCATTATTAATATTTTAACCCAGGCTAACAGTGATCGATATGATTTTTAATGTTTATTATTATTAGCCAAGTATTATTAATATTTATTAATATTACAATTACTCTGATAGATTAGAATGAAGCATTCTTCAACTGAGACATTCGCTGGTATATACCAATATGTACAGTCTTAATAAAAAAAATAATTTAATTTCAATATCACCTGATGCCTTTTCGCAAACTAATGATGCTGTGTAAAAATATATATTAGAGGTAGTAAAGGTACTATGATAAGGCATTATATTAAACATTTTGGTAGGTTCATGTACGAAATGAATTTGTACTTTTTGTGCTTATTGTATTTTAGGTTTGTCAAAACAAATGGTGAAGTTGCAATGCAGAAAGACTTATCGCGAGAACGGCCTTGTTATAAGACTCTTCGTGTGCCATGTTCTTTCAAACTGACACAGATTTCATGTCGCTCAGGAGTGGTCTGTGGAATAACGTTGGAAAATTCAGTTGTTGTTCGTCATGGAGTTACGAGATTAAAGGAAGAGGGAACCGATTGGAAAGTTACAAATTGGTAGGCTATTTGCGGAAGTTTTTGGTCACTTCAGGTTTTGAATTTGTAAAAATATTAGCCTATGTCCATATAACTTTTCACTCATGTTTGAAATTCGTTTACTTCAATTTCTTATCTATTATAGCATGATTTTAATTCAAATGTTTAAAGTTATCAACTGTTGATCATTCTTTCAATTTTTAAAGCAAACTTTTCTCCTACACACTCCAGAAAAAAGCTGTGAGACTGGTCACATGCTCCCATTACTTGGCAGATTTAAATACTTTAATCTGACAAACATCTATGATTTATGTAAACTTCAATTGGCTACTTTCATATACTGTCATCATAGTCCATGGTTACAATATCAGATCATGTTATATTATAACCTGTGTCTCAACCCATGCAAAACCAATATTTGGTGTTCACTATTAGAATAGCTAGGTCTAAAGTTCTAAACTATGGAATTCTATTGACTTAGGCATCTGCTTTCTGAACTCTCTTAACTCCTTTAAGCTGACCTACAAAGAACATTTGTACACCAAGTCTGCTTTGGCTGCTTGTAAGCTGTGACAATGACTTAGTATAAGCCACAGTGTTTGTTTATTCATGCTCCTCTTTATGCTTCTTCACTCTGTCTTATTATTATTGTGTGGATGACTAAATAAACCTTTGAACTTCTTCTCCTCAGTGTCCATCTACATTAGCCCTTGCTATTACATCTTTCTCAAGCCTACCTAAATTTTGCCTGGTAAAATGCTTACTATTTGCTACATATATTGCTTGAATTACACACTGTGCTTTATGTTCACATATGAATCGATTTTAATCAATTTAATTTATTCAATTCAATTTCAATTCGATTAGTTTATTGATTCCAAGAAATAAGGCGACTTGAATTCGCAATAATGAAACACGGTGCATAATTATTGTCTATAGTACTGTACTGTTTTTGTACATAAATTATAAAGGAGCAAAAGATTTATCTGAAAATAAAATAATCTAGCCTAATTACGCAGGTTTAAATTGACCAATATGAAGCTGTAAGAGATAAAATTTTATTTTAGCTGAATGTTTTTGTTTAACTAAATGGATTTTCTTAGTTGTCATACATGTTGTTTTGTTGTCTTAAAAATTGTTCCTGACACCCATTTTGCTCAGGACTCATGTTTTCTGACTTAGGCTTACAAGCGTAATAAGTGAAATAAATAACCAGCAATCTACAACTGCATGCAGTTATTATCCTATGTAGTGGTCACATTTCCAATATATTTGACAGGTGTATTTGTTGAGGTGCAATGGTTATTATGAAAGTTAACACTTATCATAATGAGGTCTAATTCTTTAACTGAAATTTATTTCTGTAACAGGGGTGTACTGGATCATATCATATGCAGATTTGACCTTGGGGAGAATGGAACTGCCTGGGTGTTTGACCTCCTTGGTAGACTGTGGTACTCAATTGGATTCAGTCCTAGTAGACCTGAGGGTGATGGGACATGGTGGCAGGTGAGTTGATGGTATTTATCCATCTGCGAAAGCATTTCTTTATCTGTTTTATCTTGTCCATCTGCCCACCTATCTTCCTGGGTTCCTCCTTGTTTCTTCATCATGTTGCCTGCCATCCTACACCCTTACACAGCATGCTTTGGTATAGATTTCACAATACTGGTGCTTTATTGACCTTTTCTTCCTTTTCTTGTTTATTGCAATGTTTTGTCGAATGATTGCTTTGTCTGATAATCAAGTAAGCAATTTTTTTCTAACTAATCTGGCACATCATTTCAAATAAATTGTCTTTATAAACAAATGAACATTTTATTCTAGTCTTGTTTTATTCTTTGTTTTCAATTATTGATAAGGTTCCACTGAATTCCTTCTTGATGTCCGAGTCAAATTTCTGGGAGGCATTGAAATCGAACGAGTCCAATGGGCGGAGAAAGTTGTCCAAGTACGTGCTGCGCAGTGACACTGGTCTCCTGTCGGCTAAGTTGAATGGACTGTGGATCTGCCCGCGACGGGGCAGCAGCCTGCACTTCTGTCCAGGAAACGTCTTTGGTTTGTTTACTCTTCATTGCATATACTTTTTGAAACCATGTTTCACCATTGTTATTTATTCATTCAATCACTCAGGAGCGCTCCCAGCTCAGCCACAGTAGAAGAAAAAGACTTGAGAGATTTATGGAGCAAAGTTCGATTGGTCATATGTCTTAAACGCAGAACTTTTGAATTAGGTCATTCCAGATGGATTGCCCTACAACCAAGAAAGATCGGCTACAGCTGCGATTAAGGCTACGGCTTTGTAAGGAAGTCAAGGAATGTGGTCATTGGTACTGAGAACAAATGGATTTGTGAACATTATTTGTGGCTAAAGTTACATCTAATTTTATGGTTAAAGAAAGACTGACTGACTGATTAATTTTATGAAAAAATCAGAAGTAGTACAGAATCAAGGTAAATAAGGAACTATGGTTAAATGAGAATGGTCTTTTAAAGGGAATGCAGAGTAGTTGAGAACAGGAAATAAAGATCTCAGAAGAGGCTAATCATTGGAGAAAGCGTTTAAGACATTTTGTTGGCTAGTATTGTTTTTAAGTCCATGATGCCTTTTATTTTCAACGCTGTCTTCACCATAAAACTTTGAAGATTGTGCCATATATTTTGCTCTTATCTGGAGATGGACTGATGTTTGTTTGCCTAATTCCTCTTGTGTTAACTGTTGATTGAAGGTTGCTGCTGGCATTTGGTCAATCCTCTCAATGTGTCTCGTCATATGAAGTGGTCACTTGTTTCGGCCACTGGACAAGAAACTGGACAGTCAGGTAAAATCAGTTGCATGACTATCCGCTTCTCCAGAGGCTTATAATTTTGACTACATGGTTGCACATAATGCAATCATTTATTGTTGTTGCCTGTGTGCTGTGATGACAAGACTGTGGGAAATATTAGATCATGTTGTAATTTTAAAACATCACTGAAAAAATGGTTGTGACATGGTTCGGGATGTGTAATAAGTCGAACCATCTCAACCAGATGACTCCATCTCATTCTGATGGCGTGAAGATATATTGTATTGTGATCTATATAAAGCGCTTCTCTCAGCAAAGCATTTCAGAAGTGCTCCCAGAACGATCGATCCCAAGAGAAAAGGCAGGGTTTGAGATGATGAGGAAAGACTACCAGAGAGAAAGGCAGAGTGAATTGATGGTGGAAGTCCATTCTATAGAGAATGACCTATGGTATCCAAGCATCTGCATAGAGCTGTGAGAGTCCTGACGCATCAAGTTTAGGATCAAGTGTATGTGTTTGGCCTTCTGTGTTTCGATCCCTTTGTGAAACTGTTTATTGGTATACGTGCAAAATGAACCTTGCTGGTGAATAGGTTTGTGCCTTTTAGATATCATTTAAGAATTTTTGTGAGTTTTGAGCGTTCTCTTTGCCGCCAATTAATGACAGACATTGTTATGTTCACAATATTTTTCCCGTTGTTGATTTTTAATGTGCTTTGACGTGTAACTGGGTGCGGTGTGTCACCTGGATTTGTCTCTTTTCTTATATTAAATGAAGATTATTAGTTTACAGTTACAAATGCGACTATCGTTTGTCTCAGAGCAGGCTTAAACTGAGCACTCTGTTTTTGTTATTTGATTCTAGGTCTCGTGTGGTTGGTTGATTCTTTTGGTTCGATGTTTTGCTTCATTCCTTCTCATTCCAACGTCGTGAACTTGATATCCGTTGATCCACCGGAACCTCGCCAGACGTGTCAGTCGTTTTCCGCTTCGCTGGATGTTGCCTGGTGTGTCCTTGACAACGGTAACGTCTACATTCGGCGCCAGATGGCAGGGCACTGTCTCCCTGGGTTCGGCTGGGACAAGGTTGACATGATTCAGATAGGTTAGTGCTTGGAAGGTTTATTTCAAGTATTGTTTGTATGCGCACTTGTTATAGCGCCTCTTCCAGCCCTCAACCGCTACTCAGAGGCGCTCCCGACTACAGCGCGGACACTGCATCGGAGTTTCACGCCGAAGCGCTGAGCAATTGTGAGCGAAGGACTTGCCCAAGGTCCCTACGTGGCGACTCGAGGTGGATTCGAACCTCGAACCTTCCGGCTTCAAGGCAACTACACCACCGCGCCCCTTATAGGTATAGTATAGTATAGTATAGTAGGACATGATGTTTTGTAGCACACTGTATCACATTGCATATATGAGAGATTGTTTAAATCTGCCGTATAAAAACAACTCAGTACCTAATGAGGATTTCTCTGAAGTAATGCTACATAACATTACATTATGAATGCTTTTTATGCGTTTAATGTATTAAAAGGTAATTTTCAAAAATAAGGATTCAAGATTACACTCAGCGTTAAGTCTTGCCCGGTTAAACTGCAAGACATGAATTGTCACACGCATTCAGTGATTCTGTCTATGTCATTAGTTCAAGGCATCTCACAAAAACAGCATTGCACACATGACTATCTGATCTGACTGATTAAAATGAGTTTTGGTAATAGGTTGGGGGAAGCTTGTTCATGTGAGTATCGGCAGCAACACCGTTTGGGGAGTGCACAGTTCTGGTGCTGTTTACCTGCGGATCGGCGCGCACCATCGACCGAAGGGCCACGCGCTGAATCCTGCGTGGCTGAAGCTCGACAACCACTATGACAGGGACCTCGAACAGGTCGTCTTCAAACACGTGTTCACTGCACCAGATGATTCCATGGTGAGTTCTGCATATGCTGAGTAATTGTAATTGTAATTGAACACTTGTATAGCGCCGCTCACAGATTCAGTAGCGCTCCCGATCCAAAGTTAGCACTGTCGCTAACGAATAGTATAGTCTTCAGGCGCTTCCTAAACACCGGGAGAGAGAGGCTGAGAAGCTCAAGACGTAGTTTATGTGGAAGACGGTTCCAGCAAGAGGGGCCAACATAGGCAAAACTCCTGGACTGGGCAGTAGCCCCACGCATGCGAGGAACAACAAGGAGGCCATTTGCTGCCGAACGAAGGGCAGAGCGACCGGGGAGAGAGGAGACCTGAATACAGAAAGAACGGAGGTAGGATGGAGCAACCCCAAGAAGAGAATTGCGCATAAGTGTCAAAATTTTGAACTCAATGCGTTGTGGTACAGGAAGCCAATGAAGAGTGTCCCGAATAAAGACTGAAATGTGAGAGAACTTGGGAAGACCAGCAATTAGACGAGCAGCAGCATTGAGTATTGTCTGAAGTTTAGAGAGGTTGAGAGAAGAAAGACCGACGTATGAAGAGTTCCCAAAGTCAACCCTAGAACAGATCAAGGCGTGAACAAGCGTCTTAATAGCTTGCGGGGAAAGTGAATGACGGATGGTACGCAGCTGGCGAAGATGATAGAGACATGTTCGCGAGACACGGTTAATATGGTCCGAGAAAGAAAGAACAGGGTCCAGAGTGAAGCCCAAGTCACGAACAGTGGAAGAGAAATGGATATCCGGAAACAAAGTGCAGAGGAGCTCCATGTCAATCTTAGCAAGCTGAGCTCTGCCGCCAAGCCAGATGTATTGTGTTTTATCAGAATTCAGGCGAAGACGGTTAGAGGACATCCATTGGTCCAGAGCTGAGGTGGCATCAAGGATAGTAGCGACAAGTGAGGCAGCTGCACTGGACGGGCCATGAACAAATGCTTGCGTATCATCAGCATATTGATGAGCCGAGGCACCCTTAAGGGAGAGTATGACTGATAAATCTGCGGTGTAGAGAATGTAAAGAAGCGGTGCCAGGACCGAGCCTTGAGGCAAGCCGTAAGGGACAGGGGACACAGGAGTAATTGAATGGTTGTATACATGCACTTGTTATGGCGCCTCTTCAAGGTTGTTACTACTCAGAAGCGCTCCTGACTACAGTGTGGACACTGAATTGGAGTTTCATGCCGAAGCACTGAGCAATTGCGAGTGAAGGAGTTGTCCAAGGTCCCTACGAAGCGGCTTGAGGTGGATTCGAACCTGCAACCAACCCTCTGGCTGCAAGGCAACGAACATACCCACTACACCACTGTGTAGTGTGTAGGACCTGTATCGCATTTGAATGGTTGTACGCTTTTATGAACAAGGATTCTTGGCACAATTTAGGGGAGAGACCTACTAGCAGACGTGATGTAAATGGAGGAATTGCAACTGATGCTTTTATGATTGAACAGGGTGTGCATTTGTGATTGAATGAATTGAACATGTGTGATTGAATAAGGTGAATATTTGTAATTGAATAAGGTGAATATTTGTAATTAATGAAGACAGACATTTGTGATTGAATAGTGTGACTTTTTAGTCAAATAAGGTGAGCATGTGCGATTGAATAAGATTAGCCTTTGTGAGTAAAGAAGACGTACATTTGTGATTGAATATTTAAAGTGATTTTTGGACAAATTATAAGGTGTGCATAATTTGTGATTGATTAAGGTGTGGGCCACTGACACCAAGAACTGCGTTTACATTAGAGTTGGAGTCAATGATTCTCTTCCAATTGGTCTCAGCTGGAAGCTTGTTGAAGGTAAAGTAAACAACTAAACATATATCCTGTATAATAGTGTATATATGTGCACTTGTATATAGCGACCCTTCAAGATGTCTACTCAGAAGTGCTCCAGAATACAGCATGGACACTGAATCGGAGTTTCACTCCGAAGCGCTGAGCAATTTCGAGTGAAGGACTTGCCCATGGTCCGTACGATGTGGCTTGAGGTGGATTCGAACCTGCAACCCTCCGACTGCAAAACAACGAACATACCCACTATGCCTAACAAGTGTAATATTAATCTCAAGATTTCCAAACTTAAAGGCTAAGCTCACGGCACCTTCGCATTTATGTATCAGATCCAAGAGTTCATCGGCAAATACCAGCATACATGTAGAAGTACCAGCATAGAAGTACCAGATCCAAGTGTTAAGAGACTAAGAGATAGACAAAGGATCTGTTATCTATGCATGTATTTGGTTTATTTCAAATCACAGTTGACAATGGTGGGGCAGTTTTAGAATGGCAATTTGGGTACAAAATGACAAAGCTGTGAAGCAATTGTTGGTGCACAGGTCAATCAAAATATTCATCTTCAGCAGCAGTTTTTGAGAGGGAGATTTGTTGCAGTTGAATTCAGTGGCGTAGCCAGGAATTTTTCATGGGGGGGGGTTTTATGACCGAAAACCCTGTTTTTTTGCTATTTTTCTTACTTAAATGGAAAAATAACCTTAAAAAAACCTTTTTTTCGGAGCCAATGGGGGGGGTTTTAACCCCTGAAACCCCCCCCTTGCCTACGCCACTGGACTTGAATTTAAAAAAGCAATTCAACGAATGCAATGAAATAGTTATGATCGATGATGAATACAATGAAAATTTATTATGAAATAATATTTAGATGATTAATACAATGAATATAACATATTTGAAATAATAGATGATTAATACAATGAATATAACACATTTGAAATAATAGATGATTAATACAATGAATATAACACATTTGAAATAATAGATGATTAATACAATGAATATAACACATTTGAAATAATAGATGATTAATACAATGAATATGACACATTTGAAATAATAGATGATTAATACAATGAATATAACACATTTGAAATAATAGATGACTAATACAATGAATGTAACAATAGATGATTAATACAATGAATAATAGATGATCAATACAATGAAAAGTTCTGTATCTTATGATACTGCCCTATTTCTATAATATATAATTCAGATGTACCCGGCTAACAATGTGTGACAGAACTTCGGTGGCACTGGCCAGTTATGAATGAAGCTCTTGTTCAAGGTTCCAACACAGTGACCTAATTGAGAAGATTTCAGCCCATTACTGTTTACCTTACAAGCCATGTGTTGTAACTTCCGTGCTAAGAACATACCATTAATTCAAACATCTCTTCCTAAAATTGCATGAAAAAGATTGGTCAATTTCACGCCATCAGCTAGTTTAAAACGTCAGAAGCAGGCGTGAAAGGTAGATTAAATTTAATTTTCTAGCGAGTTGTTGCGTAAACTTTAGTATCCATCCAACTTGTTATTATATTTCTTTAGGAACACAAGCACATTCGATCTGCCTGAGCAGAGGCCAGGTCTTTGCTACAACTCCAGGTGGGGATCTCATCCGGCGTGTGGGAATCTCTTCCAACAAACCAGAAGGTGACTACTGGCAGACGCTTCCAGGATCTTTCCAAGTCATTTCAGGTAAGTTTTACTATTATTCACTCTCAGGTACTCAGTAGAATTTGTAATTTCTGCTACGCTTGTGCGGAAATTGTCGTGTCTATGAAGGTGGCAGTGTTGACAGAAGTGTATGTATGTATGTATGTGCACTTGTCATTGTACCCTTCAAGAAATCTCAGAAGCGCTCCCAACTACAGCGCGGACACTGAAGCGGAGTTTCACGCCGAAGCGCTGTGCAATTGCAAGTGAAGGGCTTGTCCAAGAAGGTCCCTATGAGGCGACTTGAGGTGGATTCGAACCTGCAACCCTTCGGCAAGTGGTACTGGTAGTGGTGCTCAAGGTGGTCGTGGTGTTAATGGTTGTGGGCCCTTCATTATATGCTTCAACACAATTGTAAAACTGGCGGTGAGGTGATGATGATGATGATGATGATGATGATGATGATGATGATGATGATGATGATGATGATGATGATGATGATGATGATGATGATGATGATGATGATGATGATGATGATGATGATGATGATGATGATGATGATGATGATGATGGTGATGGTGATGGTGATGGTGATGGTGATGGTGATGATGACAATATTGATGACTCCTGATATTTCGGTTTTTTTTAATGCAGTAATTTTTAGATAACATTTGAAATTGTTATTTTGGACAGAAGTTTGGCTGAAATGGTAAATTCATATATTGATAAGATAATAGTGATATCTGTTGGAGCAGTCTTCCACTGGACATCAGATTGGTCACCTCAGTGGACTCTTCAAATCAAAGCTTAGATCTGATCTGTTTGCTAAGGCTTATCCCACAGTTAGCAGTTTGTGGGGTGCCCTTGTGACGGTATGGGAGCATTACGGCGCCAATCGCCATATAAATTGTTTTTATTATTATTAGTATTATTATTATTATTATTATTATTATTAGCATCATTAATACTTAAAATAATGCGATAAATGTATTTGTTTCAGTAACTGTGAAGGACGAACTGTGGGCGATAGACAAGGATGGGGATCTGTACAGACAGGAAGTTCACTTACTGGAGCGACCTCTGGCCTTGGACAATCTGACGGAAGGTCGTCTTCTCAAGTGTGGGGCAGGAACGCTCGAGGGAAATGACTGGGTTGTTTACTAGAACCACACTTAAAGAACATTGTCTTTATTTATCATTGTCTTCACTATCCTCTCAGCCAACAGGGTCAATCAGGGAATTTGCTTAGAAGTGCAATCTAACATGCTGCTAACGAGATGCTGTAAGCTTATCTTATGCCTTGATGCACACATACATACATACATACATGCATTCATAGCCTACATACATACATTGATACCATAGGCGTACAAGGCGGGGTCCAGGGGGGGCAAATGCCCCCCAAATTTCGGGCAAATGTGTTTTTCGGGCAAAAGAGGCATGGTCGGGGAAAAAAATTCGGAATTTTTTCGGGCAAAACAGGTATGGGAGGAATTTTTTGGGCACGCAGGGGAAAAAAGTCGTCGGAGTTTTCGGACGGGAAAATCCTAAGAAAATTTTGGTCGGATGACTAAAAAAAAAAAAAAAGGTCGTCAGATTTTTGGGATGGAAAATCCTAACAAAATTTTGGGCGGATGACTAAAAAAAAAAGGTCGTCAGATTTTTCGGGCAAAAAATTTTCTTTTGCCCCCCGCTGCCGAAATGTCCCGTACGCCTATGATTGATACGTGCGTGCATGCATATAGGTACAATGTATACATTCTAGCTGCGATTCTTGCCATGAACAAAGAACTTGATCAGTATAAATTAGAGCACAGATGACACACAACTTGACAAAAATAGACTTGTAATTATGTCTTGCAGTGAAGTATGTTGCGATAATGCTAAAGAAATTTGTAAGATAAACGATATGCACGCATAAATGTTGTGGATGAATGAATGACAAAATTAATTTAGTATTCTATGTTTGTGTCACTACCCCTATATTCAGGATTTATTAAGTCTAGAATATTAAGGGTGAACTTTATGCTCAGAGGCTGTTGGGTGAATAATGGTATAATAGCAACCTACGACCTAGAACAAATGAGACTGTGATTCATATAAAGATATAATATAAAATAACATTTCAATCAATAAATGCAATTCAAAGAAAAGAATCTTATCTACCTATTTGTGGCGTATTAATTATAATAATATTATGTTTATTTCTTATCTTTCCACATCGTCCTTTCTGGTGGATGTAGAAATGCTTTTCACTTCCGCGGGAATGGATTGAAGGGAAAGTTGAAGAAGGTCGCGATCTTCTCAATTGCCGTCAGTCCAGATTTCTCGGTAGTTGCTTTGTCGATGGGTACTGTAGCTTGAAACAGTAACCCAGCGTGTTTCTCCTTCTTCCTCGGATTTCGTCGAGCATAGGAATTCACCCGTCGCTCAACCGATTCTTCCTCCTCGTCTTGCTGCAAATGTTTCACCACGGATCGCTTCAGAGTTCGATCCCAACTTCAACGTTCGACCGATTCGCAAATCGTCGCCAGTTAGAGTCACACTGCTTCGCACAGTTCACTCGCTTTGCCTCGGAACTTCGCTTCAAACGTCTCAAAGTTCGACAGTGGGACAAGTCGACAACGTGTCGCTTTCCACACCCATAAATCAAGTTCCAGATATTCGAATTACCAACGATTGGCTCCGTATTTGCCGACAGACGCCATCGTTCGAAATATCTTTTCGACCATCGCCTTGCTCAGCTCCATCGATGACTGCCTGTCGTCTGCTTTCGTTAACGCTGGTTTCCGCCGCTCAGTAATGTTGAGTCAATTGTTGTAGCGCATGTTCAAGAATTGTTGTAGCGCTATTATTATTATCTAACTTAATGCCACAAGTAATATTAATTATAATCTACCATACGCCACATATTGTCTGGCTTAATTCTTACCTACATTAATCATTATACATAGCATTGTTTAATAGGTTTTGTTTGGCAAGAAGCATTCAACCGCTACAAATGCCCCTCCTTCAAAAGTCTGTTTACAGGCTTTATCAAACTCACCTACTTGACAAACTAACCTAATAAACTTCTTTAACTTACTTTAGATATCATGCATAACTACTATACTTCACTTACTTATTTACAACTATACATCTACCTTATTACATCCTACTCTACTCTAATCCTCTACTCAGGTAGTCGGACATGACATTGTTGGACCCCTTGATGTATCTTATGCTAAAAGAATAATTTTGGAGGGCCAAACTCCATCTCATCACCCTTGCATTTTTCATCCTATTCTCTCTCATGTATTGCAATCCGCAATGATCTGTCTCGATTATGAATTTCTTTCCACAAAGGTATCGATCGAACCTACTAACTCCCCACATGATCGATAAGCATTCCCTTTCCTCTACTGAGTACCTTCTCTCACGTTCCAAGAGTTTCCTGCTGGCATACGCTATGGGATGATTCATCCCCTCGTATTGCTGCATTATTACACAACCTACTCCGTTTCCACTTGCATCCGTCTGAAGAATAAACTCTTTCTCCAGGTTTGGTAATTTCAGAATTGGTTCCTTTGCCAATTCGTTCTTCAACATCGTAAAACTAGCTTCCAGTTCTTCGTTCCATTCAACTACTCCAGGTGCCATCTTCTTCGTCAAATCGCTCAACGGTGCCATGATCTCCGCACAGTGTGGAATGAACTTACGATAATAATTTATCGCTCCAAGAAAACTCCTGACTTGTTTTTCGTCTTTGGACGTGGCATGTCTACTATTTTATCTACTGATTTTTCCTTTGGACTTATGTCATCCTTGTTCAATGTATGTCCCAAAAAGTCAATCTTTTCATACCCTATTGAACATTTCTTTGGCTTCAATGTCAAATTCGCTTGTCTCACTCTTTCGAAAAATATCTCCAATGTCTTCAAGTGTTCTCTCCATCCTTTATTATGCGCTAGTATATCGTCGACATAACTTTCAAGATTTTCTGTTCCGTGAAGAATCTTCTTAATTAATCGGTTGTAACTCGACGCACTATTAATCAATCCAAATGTGCTTCACATTGCCTCGACTCACTTAACTCACTATTATTATTAACTTAGTTCTACTTATTATATATGTGTTACCTTCTCAACACATAGCATTCATCCATCCTAATTCTCACAATGAAATGACCTTGTCATTTCACCAACATCTCATCATCTTAACTATGTAATACCAACAGTACTTAGCTCACTGAACATAGTATTTCCTCTTAACTACTTTCTCATCACTCAACTGTTTTTCTATTTATCTAAGGGATTCACCATTACACTCAGATACTACATTCAACTCAACCTCATCTTAGTGCTTAACTACTACACAACTACAATAATTTTACTACTACCTCACTTGATCCTAAAATTCACCTTATCACTTAACATAACTCACTGAACTACTTAAAATAAGCAACTCAACTTCACTTATCTCATACTGTATTCTATTTACAATCACTCTTGATTAAATATTCTCCACAAGCTTCTGTCAGCTTCTATCTACAGCATCTTTTCTCCTGCTTTGATAGTTCCTCCTTTCCACCTCTAATAATCTACCGGTATCTCTTTTCACCTTCTTGTACAAATTCAACGTAATGCCATTCTTTGTCTCTAGTTCATCTGTGTGTTCCTTTTCAACACTCAATGCATCTGCATCAACATCAGATTTCCACTTAACATCTTCTGTTTCATTTTGTTTACTGACATACGAGTCCAGTATCTCTTCTTCCTCATTTCCTCCTACTTTTCCATCATGTACAACTGCCGAAATGCATGCCACTGTCTCGACATCTTGCATTTCTCCACATTCTCTCTTATAGTCTTCACTACTTTTCCACTTTTCAATATTACTGCTAGGACATGACCATTCTCTGTCATTCCATAACCTACTTTTCCATTTATTCACTTCATTGTATCCTCTACAATTTTCATTCTGTCTTCCTCCAGAACTATTCCCTTGTTCTCTTCTGTACCATGGTCTACTATTCCAATGGTTTCCACGACTTCTATTCTCATCTCTTCCACTTTTAAATCTCCAATTTAAATCACTAGGTCTCTCATACCTAACTCCATAATCACTACTAGACTCTCTCATCACATGTCTATAGTTTTTCCAGTTACACCTATTTGTGTCACCCATGTTCCACCTTGTATTTCTCCTATCCACATTTGGATTCTCTTTGTATCTTCCATACATCCACTCATTGGATCTTCTTGACTGAGTCTCATTAGACTTATCTCTATACTCCCTATTTCTCCAGTCTTCTCTTTGCTTCCACCATTTATTCTGATTTACACGACTATTATTCAATTCACTTCTTCCACCTGTGATTAAATATTTATTATGCGTCTCTACCAATCTCAATGGTTTATTTCTGAAGTTCTTCTTCATCGTTTTGTTAAAACTTGATTTCCTGTTATCTGTATCATCTTTATCTTTTGTTGCCTTCTCGGTTCTCTCATTTTTAACCATGAATTTCAATCCTTTGATTTTCCCGATTATCACTGGTTTCACCGGTTGCTCCATTACCATGGCTTGCACTTCACCATTAAAGTGTTCACTCTCTAAATGTATTTTGGCTAAGGGAAAGCGTTTCACGCTTCCATCCCCTAACATACAATATGTTTCCTCTCCAGTTAATGCTTCGTCATTTATCAATGATCGCTTCACAATACAACAGGTTGCGCCTGTGTCGTACATGCATTTTACATTGTTGATCCCATTAACTGTTACTTGATGCTCACTTTCATCCTCTAGACTGATACAATCATCACCGGCTCTTGTCATCATGACACTGGCTGCCATGTGCATAGGTGTTTTCTTGGTGTGTTCACCTTGTTCGTTTCCAACAACATCACCTATTCTCTGCATTTCACTTTCTTGCATAATCCGGTGTGTTCGATTCTCAAATATTTGCACTGCTGCTGCAGTGTGTTTAACAACTCCTCTGTTTTTATGTGGACAGGAAACTGCCTTGTGATTATATTCTCCACAGGAAAAACAAGTAATCTTATGTCCAGTTGCAACTTCTCTTTCCCTACTGAACCCTCGGTTTTGATGTGTACCCTGATTTATCTTCACATCGCTTCTACTCCTGTTCAGATTGTACCCAGACTGTTCCTTGGGTCTGTGTTCAAACGGTCTACCGTTCAACCTGTCACCATGGAATTTCACGTCTGGTTTTGCAGACTGCTCGCTGTATTTGTAACCGTGTGCTTCAATGTGTGATTCCGCACAAACTAACATGTCCTTCAAACTCATCTTGCCTTTCTCCTTTATAAACATACGAAGTTCAGTACTGCATGTCAGGTAAAACTGGTCTTTCAACAAGAGATCTTCCACTCCTTCATAAGTTCTCTCAAATCCCGCTTGTGCTAACCACTGTTGCATGTACCTTCTCAATCTATGCACAAAACTAGAAGGTGTCTCTCCTGATTCCATTTTACTGGTTTTGAACTTGTTTCTGTAACCACCTTCCGTCAGTTGAAATCTCTTCAAAAGCTGAGTCTTCAAACACTCGTAATCTTGCACCTCATCTGCAGATAACCTTTGGTATACTTCCAGTGCTCTGCCTTCCAAATGTCTCGCTAACGTTAATGACCAAACTTCCTTTCTGATTTCATAAGTCACACATGTTCGCTCGAATCTCAACAAGTAGGCATCTAAACAATCCTTTGATTCATTGAAAATAGGAAATTTGATATTTCTAATTCCTTTATTGTTTTCTCGGTGATCTCCCTGTTGCTGACCATCACCGATCCTCATGTAGTCATTCTCGTGCTCTCGGTTCTGTTCCCCTCTTGAATCAATTTCACGCATTCTCACTTGTGCTTCAAGTCTCTTTATTTCTAACTGGTGTTCGCGCTGCTCTCTGGCTTCTGTTGCCAAGCGATTTTCTCTCGCTTCTGTCTCAGCTGCTTCACGATTCAATCTGGCTTCTGCTTCAGCACTCCTGATTGCTTCTACTTCAGCTTTTCTCGTTGCTGCTGCTGCTTCAGCTTCCATCTCTGCTTTTCTTGCTTCTATCTCAAGTCTCTTGACTTCTGCTGCTGCTTCAGCTTTTCTCGTTTCTGCTGCTGCTTCTATCTCAATTTTCTTTAATTCAGCTTCAGCTAGCTTCGCCTCTTTAGCAATCTCCCTCTCAATTACTCTCTCTTGCCTTAGTTCCGCCTGTCTCTCTTTTATGAAGGCTCTCATCTCATCTCCCTCCATGTTCATCTGTTTGGCAATTTCCAACCAGGCTTCGAAATCAGTAACAGACATGCTTACTGTCTTACTTATGATTTTTCACTTGTTACAAATATAGGCTACAACGTGCACTATATAAATTTCTAACAGATAGAAATTGTTCAATTCTACAAAGAGAAATTCAGTTCCACAAAAGCTAAAATCTAAAAGTTTACACAACCTATTGTGTACTTTTCAATAAGCAATGTACTACTTCAACTCAGATGCCAATCAGTTCAAATTGTCTCTCTAATAATCACTAGCAACAATTGTTCAAAGTTTGCCACTATAACAATACTCAAATGACATTTTTAACTGTCTAAAATATCCCGGCGTGGGCACCCACTCTTGTCACTACCCCTATATTCAGGATTTATTAAGTCTAGAATATTAAGGGTGAACTTTATGCTCAGAGGCTGTTGGGTGAATAATGGTATAATAGCAACCTACGACCTAGAACAAATGAGACTGTGATTCATATAAAGATATAATATAAAATAACATTTCAATCAATAAATGCAATTCAAAGAAAAGAATCTTATCTACCTATTTGTGGCGTATTAATTATAATAATATTATGTTTATTTCTTATCTTTCCACATCGTCCTTTCTGGTGGATGTAGAAATGCTTTTCACTTCCGCGGGAATGGATTGAAGGGAAAGTTGAAGAAGGTCGCGATCTTCTCAATTGCCGTCAGTCCAGATTTCTCGGTAGTTGCTTTGTCGATGGGTACTGTAGCTTGAAACAGTAACCCAGCGTGTTTCTCCTTCTTCCTCGGATTTCGTCGAGCATAGGAATTCACCCGTCGCTCAACCGATTCTTCCTCCTCGTCTTGCTGCAAATGTTTCACCACGGATCGCTTCAGAGTTCGATCCCAACTTCAACGTTCGACCGATTCGCAAATCGTCGCCAGTTAGAGTCACACTGCTTCGCACAGTTCACTCGCTTTGCCTCGGAACTTCGCTTCAAACGTCTCAAAGTTCGACAGTGGGACAAGTCGACAACGTGTCGCTTTCCACACCCATAAATCAAGTTCCAGATATTCGAATTACCAACGATTGGCTCCGTATTTGCCGACAGACGCCATCGTTCGAAATATCTTTTCGACCATCGCCTTGCTCAGCTCCATCGATGACTGCCTGTCGTCTGCTTTCGTTAACGCTGGTTTCCGCCGCTCAGTAATGTTGAGTCAATTGTTGTAGCGCATGTTCAAGAATTGTTGTAGCGCTATTATTATTATCTAACTTAATGCCACAAGTAATATTAATTATAATCTACCATACGCCACATATTGTCTGGCTTAATTCTTACCTACATTAATCATTATACATAGCATTGTTTAATAGGTTTTGTTTGGCAAGAAGCATTCAACCGCTACAGTTTGTGTGCCACACAGTGTGGCCCATATGTCAGAAACCTATCTGATGATGTAAGCATTTGTGAAGTGGTCCTCAAGATTTCAGTTGGTGCTGTTCTATTTTGACTCCACTTTATTGTATTTACAATTTTGTGTGGTTTATGTATTTTTAATTTTATCTAAACTTTACTTACCATATGTTAGCACTGCCAATTTTTATTATGTCCTATAAAGTTTTCAGCAGTTTTGAACCACTAAAATTGTCTTATACATTATTTGTCTTACACAAAAGTTACTGTCAGCTTTCTGTCTCTTTCTATCTGTTTGTATGTCTGCCTATGCTTATGTGAGTTGTGTCTATGGTATGTACATGTATGCATGTACGTGTGTATGTATGTATGTATGACATTGTATGTATGTATGTATGTATGTATGTCTGTCTGTCTGTCTGTCTGTCTGTCTGTCTGTCTGTCTGTCTGTCTGTCTGTCTGTCTGTCTGTCTGTCTGTCTGTCTGTCTGTCTGTCTGTCTGTCTGTCTGTCTTGACCACCCTCACATCGAAATTGTCCCAATGCTGGATTGCACTGATTGACCTAATTTGGTGTTTGGGTCTCAATTGACTGCCCTCGACCACTGTCCTTACAGAAGCGCTGATGCATGACAGAGGTTCTGCGTCCTTCATTCGTTCATTCATGCGGTCGTTCGTTCGTCAGTTGATGCTGCTTGATATGATTTCAATGCGATTGAGGTTCAGACAGAGGCATCCATTCGGTCGAGTGGGCATCGAATGGCAGAAGACCGTATCCGATGGACAGGTGGAACAAGGATTCTCTGCAAACACGACATCGACCACAATTAAGATGCACAACACACACACACACACACACACACACACACACACACACACACACACACACACACACACACACACACACAGAGACACCTTTAGAACGAATTTCAGACAATTTTAGAACTTCAGTATTGTACAGTATATAAACTAGCTGGGGTACCCGGCGTTGCCCGGGAAATTTAGGATTCGACCCACTCCGGCCACAACCACACCACACCTACGACACTCCGACCTCCACCGGTACGCCACGCGAGAAATTTGGGTTTTCGGGAAAATTTCCTCGTCTCAACCCCCACGCTTCCACCCCTCTACGGTCCTACCCCTCCCCCACACCACCCCTCTCGGCCCCCACCGCCGCCCCACCCACCCCGGAGGGGGTGGCGAACCCGCCCTGTGGGATATGGGTTGGGACTTGGGACTGAAAATCTGAGGTGGCGAACCCGCCCCGCAGCTGCGGTTGGGAGCTGGTTGGGGCGAAAAACCTAAATTTCACGGGCAACGCGGGTAATTCAGCTAGCATATTATAATATAGTACATGCAGGCTACACTTGTACTCTGCCACTTTATTGCCCTCTTTTCAAAGTTCATAAGTTTACATAGCCTGCATGTTAGCTTAGCCTATACAGCAGAACATCCATATGACGCCAAGTAGGTCTATAGGCCTAATAGTGAAAGACTGGCTCAAGGTTCATACGCTGTGACCACCTCAGGGAGACCCGAAATAATTCGTACTAACCATCACAGTGCTAGGTCTACAGGTTAAGCATTCTAAGTCATTTGTCCGACCAGCAGACTGTTTCTGGTCCGCCTTCTATATGCCTATAGATATAGCCCGCGTATTCTTGTCTAAGACAACAGTTGTCGATTAAGGCTTAAATCTGTCATTTTTCACGCGTGAGGCGAAATCAAATTGCAGTAGGCCTAGTAGGCCCAGTCAATAGGCCTACTAAATTTAAATCCTCACTCGATCCACTTTCGAGAGTTTTGATAGGCTTACTTAGGAGGCTAGGCCCTATGCCTAATGACGATCAAAATTAAGAATGTTAGCCTACACTAGGACATAATATTATACAAAGAGACGATAAAAATTAAGACCGTTCAAATGCACCATTAATTAAGATTTAGTTCTGCAACAATTTTTTCTGGGGATGGCCGAGCCATTTTGCTCATGCGTCTTCGGCAGCCTTATATAGTTGCTATAAGCCTATAACCACGATTAGGCCTAAACCAGGTTCTAGTTTTACTGAAATGCAGTGGTGTAGTGGGGCGGGAACGCGGGGGGACGCCGTCCCCCCACTTTTTTGCAAAATTCTTGCACGATTGCACTTTTTGCTACAGTTTCTACTTCAATTTCCATGGCGTCCCCCCACTTCAATTTCCAGGCGTCCCACCCACTTCATTTTTTAGGACTACACCACTGCTGAAATGTATCAATATCTAGATAGTCATACTTTAGCAATAGGGCCTAATTAAAGGGCTCCTAATTGTAGGCTAATCGTAATCTCCAAATTTCTAAAGCGCCACTCGAAAGCCAAGCGCAGGGCACCCGCTTTTCCACAAGGGCTCATTCATTCGTTCGCTCGTTCATTCATACATTACAATAATTATTAGATTTTCGTAGACTTGCCTATCTCGCAGTAGTGGCCGCCGTAGCGAAAGCTTCGGTCATTGAACGGTTCTGGACAGATACAGAATCTTCCATCGTGCGTTATGTTGCAATGGCCGCCGTTGACACAAGGCGTTGATGTTATGTTGTTGCACGATGTCGCGTTGTCTACAGCAGCAACAGATGAACGAGGGTAAGATGGACGAGATGCTCATCACACAATTTATATAAATTTATCACAACAGTTATATATCCAACGGATTAAAATGTAGGCCTATATGTATACTTATATTGACCGTATACGTAAACCCTCGTTTCACTTTGGCAGTTCGTATTGCATAGACCATTTTTAGTTCCTCCTATTCTTTTCAGTTCCTCTTATCCTTTTCAGTTCCTCCTCCATCATTACTAATCACACGCCATCACCTTCCTCAGGCTCCTCTATCCATCACATCGGGCCTTTCACTGAAACTAAAGACACTCCTTTTCAAGAACTCTTACCCTGTTTCATCTGATCCCCACCCTCCAATTCCCGGCTCAGACGACACCCACCTTAGTATCCGCTGATCCTACGGTACCTCGACCCGGACCACCATGGACTACTCTTACGGACAACCCTTTTGACTCAACGCATTTGATCCTGATCCTATGGTAACTCGACCCGGACCACCATGGACTACTCTCACGGACAACCCTTCTAACTCGATTAACGCAGCGCTCGTGAATAAGCCGGTGCCCCGCGCTTGGCTTTCGAGTGGCGCTTTAGAAATTAGGAGATTACGATTACGATAGACCTACCGCTAGGTGCTAACCTTAACACATTATTTGTTGGTAACCTGGTATTGGTTTTTGTTTGTAGCCTGTAAAATATAAACCTAGGTGTAGGATCTATCTCGCAGAGCCTCGCACGTCTTGGGAGCGGAGACCAAAGAACAATAGTAGCCTACTATAGCGCGCCATGAGAAAGAGAGCATGAGCAACCACTGTTCATCAGGCCTATTAATTATTGTCATTTCATCGTCAGAAATTAGGATTGGAACCAAACGTTTGACGACATCTTATGGCGACAAAGGTCATTAACGTCGGTAGGGAAAATGCGTTGACTACGTATACTCGACTATGTATTGTGTGCTCAGTGCAATTTGGCATCCGAGAAATACAGAGAGAAGGAGACAAGTCACTTAAATCAGCCATAGGGTCTATAGATAGCCTAGATGTTAGCTCCGAAAAATCTGTTACGACTGTTAAAGTGTTAATCTCAAGAAAGAGATGAAAAGTAGAAAATTTTAAGAGTTTCATGAGGGTGACTTGACATAATTATGTTCGTCCACCTAGCTACGGCGCTAACACCAGAACTTATATAGCCCACTACTTTGAGTTTTTCAGGTTATTAATAATTAACTAATTATACGCCCGTAAGCAAAACAGCTTCGGAACGGTCGCGATAAAGTCCCACAATATTTAACGATTTAAACATATTTTCCCATGTTGGAATTTGTTAGGATTTTAATTTAGGCTACTGTAGTTTATAGTAGGGTATTTACGTACAATATTCTGCCAAAAAAGGTATGCCATAGTAATTTGTAAATGAGTGGGTTCATGATGAATTTCCCGTATTTTTGACTGGCCTATTATAAGACAATCGGTCCGAGTTGAATAGGCCTGAGTGCACCATTTCTTAACAGACAGGCTAAGTAGGCCTACCGGGAACCCATACATAATTCAATCGGAAAAAGTTCTAATCAAATGTGAACCAAAGTTTACGAATCGTATTTTCAGTCTGAGGATGAATTATTGTGATCAAAGTCGACCCATAGTCCACGTTGTAATTAAATTTCTTTTATTGCAATATGATCGAATGCGCTATTTAGAGAGGCCTAAACGTAGAATAGCGACATTAAAGTTGTCTCGTAATTACTACACCCGCTGCGATTTCCTCTTTTACACTATAAGTCGCTTGACGTCACAATCCACGAATATGACGTAATCGCAATTTTCATTTGTTCACTCGATTCATTTCAGCTGATGACTGCACAGAAGACAACGAAATATGTCGACTAAGATTACAAAACGACGATAAAGACGATGAAGACGATGGAGACGAGGGAGAAGATGACGAACAACAGTTGCTTAACTGAGCGGAAGACGATCAACGAAGTGAAAAGAAATTATTCGAATATCGTGTACGACAGAAATATCATCGCCGTCATTTCAGAGATCGAAAATAATCGACAAGTAAGTTTCAAAAGGCGTTACTATAGCAACGAAATGGCCGACGGTCAGACTGTGTAGAGAGAGACGAGTTGAGGACAAACGGTTGAAACGGAAACAGGATATATAGGCTAAGCATAATTATAGTCAATAGGCCTACATTAGGCCTATGCTAGAAGCCAGTAGAAGGACGACAGCCAAATGCAGACAAATGCCTATTATAGTTAGCCGATCTCTTTTTCACTGTCTACACACGTGTCTGTCTTTAATCTTCTGTTCCAAGTCTAAAGACCGCAGTCAGCAAAATTGCGTCATTTAATAGAGGTTTCATTTGACATCATAGGCCTAAATATTACAAACAATATAATATACGCAGGCTTACGTCATTTGCACGTAACTACGTCATTTTTTAAAAACAATAATGAAACGCATTATGACGTATTTCGCCATTAGAAGACTTAATAGATATAGGCCTATACCGCAGAATCACAGAAGACTGCATGCTTTGTGACAATCCAGGCGTTGCTTATTTTAATTTTATTTTATTTAGACACCATTCTGAAGGCTGAAACAAGACGAACAATACCCGAAGACGAATGAATGCAGGTTCTGAAGTTGTTTGAAGTGGAAGAACAAAGGCGTAAATGTAAGTGATTCAGAATTGACGCTTGATTTACGGGTTGATTGCATGGTCTTTTGAAAAAAAACTATAAGCTTATGGCCTGAAGAGGCTTTCAGCGCTTTTTTTCGATTGTGTTGGGTCAATTAGCTAACAAACGAGGCATGCCGCAGGATAATGAATAGGCCTAGTAATTCTTAATTCTTTATGGCATAATTGCAGTGTCAGGGACCCGCATATGCAGTAGGCTATCTTATTTTTTGGACAGAAGCCTATCTAATGACACTAGTCATAACCCTAACCGACACTCACGACGCCTAACCTGATCCTAACCGACCTTCACGGCGCTTAACCTGGCCTTAACCAACCATTACGACGATTAACCTGATCCTAACAGACACTTGGATCCCGATATTGTAATTGAATGTTACTAATTAGGCATATCATTCTATCATAACATGTATTAATTATCTTTGTGGATGTCTGTGTTGCTTCAGGAATCGCTACATTGCTGCACGAGGGGCATGATGGGAATGGCATGGATAATGGCATGGATGGAATGCGATGAGTGACGGTTGTGTGGCTCTGTGTTTTTGTTGTTGTTGTTGTTGTTGTTGTCGGTGGTGGTGTTGTGTGTTTGTGGTTTATTTGTATTAGTACCTGCCGGGCCTCTGGCGTGGTTTAAAACCCCGTAAGCTCCTCGCAAAGGCAGGAGGGCCCCTGGCGCGGATTAGGCTAATATCCCGCAAGCCCAATATTATTAATTTTAAATTTATTCTTTTATTTATGTGTTGTGCGTTGTTGAGCCGAGGTGTGAGAAGGGGAATATGAAGGGTGGATTGATTGGAAGGAAGTGGTGGACGATGGAGGAACCAGATCGCAGTGGCCTGCAGTCATCGAAACACAGACTCAACTCACTCAAGAGAAAGACATCCTCAACTCGATCAATCGACAACGAAGTGGAAAAACTATTCGTTACGAGACTTATAAAAAGCTAGATTCGTCACAAATAGAATCAACAGATTATAATAACATTGTGAATCGAAGTGGGAACATCTCTCACTCGATCAGTGGACTTCATAATAAATTAAAAGTTATTTTTTCACTTAATTGTCTTTTCTGTGTCTATAGGGCAGACCACTGTGGCCTATTATTATAGCAGCACGCTCGTCGGTGCAAGGCTTTCTAAAAGAAATTTTTATCAATACTCGAACAACCAGCAATTGTATTGGAGTGCCCTAGCTTTGACCCGAAAATTTCTGACGACCTTTCCGCATGACAGTGACCCATTTATACTGTTTTTCACTGCACAAGATTGCTTTTACAATTGCAGAAATTCATTTAAATTCATTTTGTGCACAACTGCGCGTTAAAAAAAAGGCCCTTTGTCGCTGACCAGGCAAACCCTGGACACCTCATTCACCTGCGATCTCTAAAATCGTCAACGCATTATTTTTCGCATTAGTCTGAAAAGTAGGCTATTGCCTATGGCGCGCATAATAGCAATGGCCTATTTACTGTACCTATTGTAGTTCACGAACTCGTTACAAGTGAAAGATATACTGTGGTGAATGGACTATAATTGAATGATGAATTGAATGTTTGGATAGGAACCAGACCGTTCTATTTGCACGACGAGACATGTAGTGCTGACTTAACCTATTGTGATAGCGCTGCGAAGGATATTAATATCAATATGCGTTTCAAAAGACTGCTTTTAACAATTGAGATACCGTTATGATCAGAATCATATACGCCTTCGAACGCACGTGTTTCGGAATAATTATTTTAGTCCAATAACCTAAATCGGCGTTTATTTTCGTTTAGTCAGTCAGTCAGTCAGTCAGTCAGTCAGTCAGTCAGTCAGTCAGTCAGTCAGTCAGTCAGTCAGTCAGTCAGTCAGTCAGTCAGTCAGTCAGTCAGCCGATCAGTCAGTCAGTCAGTCAGTCAGTCACAGTCAGTCAGTCAGTCAGTCAGTCAGTCAGTCAGTCAGTTAGTCGGTCAGCCGATCAGTCAGTCAGTCAGTCAGTCAGTCAGTCAGTCAGTCAGTCAGTCAGTCAGTCAGTCAGTCAGTCAGTCAGTCAGTCAGTCAGTCAGTCAGTCAGCCGATCAGTCAGTCAGTCAGTCAGTCAGTCACAGTCAGTCAGTCAGTCAGTCAGTCAGTCAGTCAGTTAGTCGGTCAGCCGATCAGTCAGTCAGTCAGTCAGTCAGTCAGTCAGTCAGTCAGTCAGTCAGTCAGTCAGTCAGTCAGTCAGTCAGTCAGTCATTCAGTCAGTCAGTCGGTCACGCAGTCAGTAAGTAAGTAAGTCAGTCAGGTCATTTACTCATTTTCCCTAGCGCCTCTTGAAGAATATGCTGAGCAATGCCGATGTTTACAAGTAGGCCTACGCTGCTCTCTGTGACTCGCTTAATTTGCTTTACTAAAAGGTTAGGGTTAGCCTTTGTTAATATACCTACATTTAGAACTCGGGGAAAAACTTGGCCCATTAATTGCACATTGTTTTAAGTTATGCTCACTCCACTTGAACTGTTTCAATTCTAATTTTTAGCCCAATTTCGCTCTTCACTCTTTAATAAGTAGGCCTACACGTAGGCCTACATTTAATTAGGTCTATCATGTACTGCCATAACACTTAGGCCTACTATACTAATAGGGTATGGAATAATGGAAACCCATGGAGAAAAGGTTTTCACACTTGGGCCTACTTTCATTTGAGTAGGACTAAAAAATTAAATTTATTTATTCAAATAATTGTCTATACAGGCATGTATACTAAATGCATGTTTACTTTATAATCCTGGAATATATATAATATACTCACCCATTTGGGCATCTGCTTACACCATTTACAATGAATATTAATGCAGTGTAGGCCTATGTCTAGGCCTTTTATTCATATCCCATTTATGAGGTTTATTAAAACGTGGATGGTCGGCCGGCCCTCTCTCTCTCTCTCTCTCTCTCTCTCTCTCTCTCTCTCTCTGTGTGTGTGTGTCTGTCTGTCTGTCTATCTATCTGCCTCTCTCTCTCTCTGTGTCTCTCTCTGTCTCTCACTCTCTCTATGTATATATACATATACATGTATATATATGTAAATAGCCTAAGTAGTTATACATGGTTACCCCATTGACACTGTGACCCGAAGAACCTGTCGGGGCAGATGCACTTGTAGCCCCAATTGTACTCTGCGTCCTGGGGTTGACAGGTGCCTCCATTTCGACAGGGGTTGTTGATGCACTTCCTCGCGTCTATAACAGAACATTACAACACAATTTCTATGAGTTTACTGTCCAAAGCAGGCAATTAAGTAGGCCATGCATGAATGCATACAACCATTCATTCATTCATTCATTCGCTCATTCGCTCATTCATTCATTCATTCAATCATTCATCCGTTCATTCGTTCGTTCGTTCGTTCGGTCATTCATTCATTCATTCATTCATTCATTCATTCATTCTTTCATTAATGCACCCAGTCACCCAACAAGGCACTCACTCACTCACCCACCCACCCACCCACCCTCTCACTCACTCACTCACTCACTCACTCACTCACTCACTCACTCACTCACTCACTCACTCACTCACTCACTCACAGGCTGTCACGATAAATTTTAACGTATCTCAAAGTAGGTTAAGCTCAGAGACGCTCGCAACTTAGCCCCGGCCGAAGACAACAGTTCCCAAGTGTTTTGTACAAAGTGTAGGCACTATTATAAGCTTTTGCAGAATCTATGGTTAAGAGAAAGCGCTTATCTCAAAGGAGGTTAGGGTTACGGTTAATGTTATGGTTAGGGTTATGGCGAGGGTTAGGGTCATGGCACGGGTTAGAGTTAGGGTTGTGGTCTTAAGTCCTGGCGGAAAGTGCTATAGTAAATGAATTATAGGCCTATTATTTTTACATTTTTCATTTGGGGGGGGGGTGTTCAAACACCCAAAACATCCCCTATATAGCTACGGCCTTGGCCCGTGCTGTAACCAAAATTATGATTCCCATGATCTTAATCGTAATCGTAATCTCGAGACTTCTACAGCGCCCACAAAAAGCCAAGTCGCGGGAACTAGCTTATTCACAGGCGCTTAATCAAAACAAAATCGATAGGCAGCGGGTCAAGTTCGGAAAGTCAGGCAGGCATATAGATGGACGGCTAAGGTGGGTGATGTTTAGAGTTGAAATGGCGAGGGGAAGTGGAAGAATCAGGATAAGATTTGTGAAAGAGCAATGTTTTCAGTTTTGAGTGAAAGACCTGTGGGGAGATAGCGAGAGGTGGAGTTTTGGTGAGTTCGTATGATGGGTCGGAAGTTCGCCGTATAGTGCTGGCGGAAGTTTGTTCCAAAGAGGTGGAACGGCAATGGCTATAATATATGGAGCGGTTTGCGAATTTCAGTGATGAAGTGATGGGAGGGCGAAGCAGTGTAATGGAGGATGAGGAGCGTGTTGAACGAAGTGGCTGGATGGTGAACAACTGACGAAGGTAGAACGGCTGGGATGATTTAAGTGTATTGTGAGTGAGAGGACTTTGTATTCGATGCGTTCACGTATTTTGAGCCAGTGAAGTGATTTCAGGTTACGAGTGATTTGGTGACGTTTGGGGTTTTTATAGTGACAGCATGGGCGAGGGCATTCTGGATAGCTTGGAGGCGGTTGATTTGGGTGATATCAATGTTTAGGAGAGAGTTGCAGTAGTCAAGTTTTGCATGAACTATAGATATGGCGATTGAGGATGCAGTTTTGAAGTCATATGATATTATCCCGATAATGACTTTCTTAATTGATGATTAGGGCGCCTATATAGGCCTACTCACCTGCAAGAACATAAGCTATAATGCTTTCCATTAGGCAGGCGAATACGATTAGGCCTATCTGCAGATTCAACAACTTCATTATGTCAGCCTTACAACTTGCGAGACGTCATATAGTGGTCCACATCTGAGGAGAAATTATACGGCAAAAAATCGTCAGTTTTCGCTTTGCAACGGTTCAAAAACTCGTTCGAACGAATCAAGCTAACGTGCTCTGAATCAGAATAAGCCTTTCTAGTAGGCCTAACTGTTTTTTTGTGGCTGAATTTTATGTATAACCAAGGACGAGAGTGAGTGTAGCCTACTAAAAGCAACCGGAGGCCAATGTTTGCTGTTTCTGCTGCATTGTGTTCTAACTCATCTAGGTCTATAGGTGCATAATAACTAGGCCTATATGCTTAAGCCTATAGGCTATACTTGCACACAGTCGAAGAACGCGGTCATTTCTCTGCCCCTCCCCCAGTACAAATGAATATATTATTTATAAATACATAGAAGCATTTAATACACATAATAAATGGCCTATATACCGGTATAGAGCATTTATATATAATATAATAGGTTTAGGCCCATAACACGTATGTGTTGGAACTTCTGGTGGAACTGTTATATATATATATTATGTATATATATATATGTATATATATATATATATAGTGCAAACTATATTTTGTATAATCGTGTATGCACATGCTGTGATGGAATTGTGGGGCGATGTAGTAAAAAGCGCAAACAACAAAGGTCGAATTCGTTATTCTGTATTTATTTGCCAAGAATCGTTAAGCTTATCCAACGCATGTGACATTGGCAGGCAGGTAGGTAGATAGGCAGGCAGGCAGGCAAGCAAGCAGGCAGGCAGGCAGGCAGGCAGGCAGGCAGGCAGGCAGTGTCCTTTTATAGTCATAAAACCTTGACTGTTATAATTATGTGTTATAAATATGCATGTAGGCTATGTATGGAGTGACCACACCAGCCATACGCACCAGCTATACAGTTACAGCAGGTCACATCAGGGTCAAGGGAGTTATTCACCAGGTCAAAGAAACTAAAATTTAATGTAAAGAAGATAACACAAATTCCTAAGAATTTTTGGCAGGTCATAAGGCAGATCAAGAGTAAAATAGGCAGAACGTCAAATGACATGCCACAGGCTATGGTAGCGCCTCCACTGTATGTAAGTTCGTACATATTAATTTTGTGCCTACATGTATGCATCTAGGTTTGAATAGAGAAAATTTTTAAAACTCCGTAAAGGGATTTAAAGAGGTGTTTCACAGCAAAACGAGAATGTTAAGCCTGCTTGGACCAAGTTAGCAGACAAAAAGCAAGTACCCTTTAAACTTATTAAACCAATTTTTCATACCCATGCTGTGGTGTACATGAAGGCCTACATCTTAATAACAATCAACTGTGCATACGAGCATAACATTCTAACCATAAATGTCTTGCCCTGTAGATTAACTGCTAGAGGCAGGCAGCGGTCATGTGATCGTGGTTGTATAGAAGTAGTAGCTTTTCGGGCAAAAGTAACCCATGCAGTCAGTGGCTCGGGTTCATCAGGACCGCAGCGAATAGATGGGTGTCAGCATGGGCGGAGAATTAGGGAGGACGGTCCCCTCAATGGATGTGGTGGGGGACGGCCCATGCATTTGTCCACCCCACCCCCCAAATCGGTAATCGTTAGGTTATCATGTAGACACTTCACGAAACACACGATGAACAACAAACGAGAGTACGAGACGAGGTGATGACTAAAAAAAAGTCATCAACTTTTTTTGCCAGAGAAAATAGAAGAAAAAGGTCGTCAGAAATTTTTGCCGTTCGTCCGCCCAAAATCTTTGGCCGCCTTTTCGTCCCCCGCAAGTCTCCGCCCATGGGTGTCGGCTTGCAGAAAAGTCGCTCAAATGTTAGGAAGGTACCGGACACGGATTACCTTGCTCATCACAGACTGGAGACGGCTTCTATCCCGTTGACCCGTAAATAATAGCACGAATATTTCATTGTAGACTGTTCCAAAGATCTCAGCCGGAAATATTGGCCCATTAAGGAAACGAGGCCATTAATACCCTATACCTTTGATCAATTGCATGCATATAACTCCACCACTGGTCGCACTCTGCCAGTGCCAATCCCAAGCCTGGATAAAGGAGGAGGGCGTCGCTAATGGTCTTTGTTACCACACAGTGACATTAAACAGCAACTACGACGACGCATGCATATACATTGGAAACCAGCCAAGGTTTGCCATTGCTACCCAGTCACATACAATCTCCTTCCTCACCTGTCCTACCATACTTCCACACCTTTTCCTCATTCTTCCACTGACTAACAAAGCATGACCGTCATGATAATATAGTTTAATAAGCACAGAACTGAAGCAACGATTCAAAGCAAACAACATCTCAGAAACAAATTTCTACAATGCTAAAGTTTATACACTCAAAGCGATAGAACAAGTATGAACAACCCCAATTATTAGACTTAAACCCAGATCCTATCAATGCAACGATTCCGCACTTGACAGCTCGCCTAAGGTTGACAGAAGTTTTTTTTTCAAGTCATTCCTAAGGATGCAGAAGTAGATGTCTTGCAATCTGTTTAAACAGTCAATCCAAATTCATTTATAAACGACGAAATAAACAAAAACCAATTAGAATCGAATTTCCACATCACAATATGTCTACATTAAAACAAGCTCATTAAATGTCTATTCCCAAACCGAATTAAACCATATTGGATCCAAGTCTCTGACTAACTTACATCACAATTCATATAACAGTAGTGAAGGTTTCAGTGTACCTTGAAAACAACTCTAAACGAAAATCTTAACGCGCATAAATTCCTAAAATTACATCAAATCCAGCTAAGTAAGAAGCAAGTAATGGTTTCGACCTCAACATCAGTACAAGCACAGAAAATGTCAATAAATTCAAAGAAATATTTTGCTACAAAGTAAAAGTTTCATAAGCGCTAACACAAACTCCAAGCATCACAACAATTAGTTAAATGTCTGTAAGCGATTAACTAGTGCTAAAGAAACGTCCGACTACAACGGGCAAAACGTCCGAAGGATCGCTTGAGATCCAAAAACAACGACGAACGAAGAAAGTTACGAGCCGAGAGAGCTGGTAACCACGGCCACTCCACGCTCGTAGAAGCTGTGATCTTTTCCGCTGCCTTCTCCAATCGTCTCAAAGTCGACTGTGAAGAGCAGCTGAGCCCGAGTCGAGTTCAAGTAGACCGGCAGAGTGACACGACTCGGCGACGGTACAATGCTGTCGTAACTGCAGCATTTAAAAACAAAACACGCTCTATTATAATATTACTAATATTATATATTCATATAATATAGTTTAATAAGTATGAACAACCCCAATTATTAGACTTAAACCCAAACTTTATCAATGCAATGATTCAGAGATAATTTACCAACTCAGACACAACTTTCCATGGTACGTTAATAAAAGGTTGGCTGGAAGTATCTCTTGAATAACATAAGAATATAGGCTGGTACAAACAGAGAACTTTCTCCACTCGAGTCATTCTGACGATGTAGTGCACAGCATACGCATGTGTGGGATGGAATAATCAGGTTATTATTCAATCAATCAATCAATCAATCAATCAATCAATCAATCAATCAATCAATCAATCAATCAATCAATCAATTCACATGGCCTTTGCAATGAATGCTGTTCACCTAATCCGACACTACTAAGCTCTAAGTGAATACAAAATGAATCAAATGAACCACACCTAATCAGACACTACAAGTCATCTTGCCTTACAATCACAAGCACTGACAGAATTCATCACAACTGCCTATACAACTGAGGATTTGTCTGGGTGTGATGCAAGACCGACAAGTGGTGGCCTTACAAAAATAGCGCACATTTCATTCAAGTTCCTCCTGAATATGGTCATGACCAGAATAGAAGTGCGCCTGTACTTACCGAACCCATTTGAGGCTGGTCAACGGCAGGTCGGTCGAGATGGTCGACGACAGCTGAAGTGCGTTGTTGACGCACACTGCACCCTGGAGTCGCAGTCCTATTCAATGCAAACATCTCAACCATCAACATTCATCATGATCGGAATATATTCTGTTCTAATCACTTGAGCCAGTTATCTATTATTATGGTAGACACATTATCGTTAGTACCTTCTTTACTCGTTTTCTGACCACATGTTAAAACCAGCTTGTGGCATGCATTGCACTTATATCAATCTGGGATTGAAATTAGCCAACTGAATTTCAGCGGCTAAGTTACAAGCACATGCAAGAGACAGAAACTACAGGTCTACAAAATTTCACTTGTCTTATAATTTTTATCTATGCAGCTATGCATGCGTCTAAACATGTGCATTGCACATAATATAACAACCACTAAAAAGGTATTGGATTGTACTTCAAAAGTATGCAAAGGCATATTGTTTAAAGAAATGTAACAAAAGCCGTTTTCTAGTAATGTTCAGACATCTTTGCTTTTACATCGGTTGATAAGATGTGCTCACCTGCAACACCGAAACTGCCCGTGTCCAGCTTGGCAGGTGCCTTGCCCTCATGGACATAGACCTACAAGAGAACAACCACAGTTTTAAATCTGCCAAGGCACTCAAAGTTAACCTAAGTCTCTACCTATTTACTACTGTAATAAGGCAACGGCTACTACTAACCAAAATGCCAATAAACAAGCTCTGCAATTCAAGTTCAAAACAGAGTCTTAAACACAAGTCTTTAAACACCATCTTCGCATTTCTCAAGTACCATCACCTAGTGACTACGCATCAATCAACGCCGCTGAGCAGCTGTCATGAGTGAAGGACTTGCTTAACCCGTTACCAACTGAGAGCATAACATATCCCATATCATCTACTACACTTTGGTTGGTAAAGGGTCAATGGTTCGCACACATCAAGACTTCCAAGAACCTCTGAGGAGGATTGAACTCATACTCTCTGAATTACAAGTCAACTGCTCTAACCAATTGGATACTGTGTCCAAAACTACAACAACCTTCTTAACTATGCAACACTGGAGCCGACTTGGGTCAAATCTCATCTGCGATACAGCTTTGCAAGTTTATAGCAGTGCTATATAAACGTAAGGAAAACTTTAAGTATGGCACACTGTTAACTGTTAGCTAATTAGAGCAGATGAATGATTGTTATGCATACCTGAAGGCAGAGCTCTTCAAGGGACCAACTGTTCGCCTGTGCGACATACTGACGAGTGGCTGTGATGTAAGCCTCTGGGATGAACAATCCACCGAGCCACAGATGAAGCGCCTAGAATTACAACATTAGCACACAATCAATTAATCAATCAATCAATCAATCAATCAATCAATCAATCAATCAATCAATCAATCATTAAATAATCAATGAAGTAATTAATCACTCATGTACTTGATACATCCTCAATAACCAAACATAGGCAAATGACCAAAGGCAGTAGTATTACCTCACATTACCCTACCTGCCCTGTATATACTCACAGTCAAGATCTGTGCTCCATCAATTTAGGATATGGACGAAATTGCAACAAGATCATACAGCTCTTATATACTCTATGCACTATTCCCTCATCGCACTTATTTTATACACCACAATGTATTGTAGTGTTTCTATAAACTTATAAAGCGACATCACAGTGCACGCCAATAAGAGGTGCTCCTAGTCTGATAGCCAGAGAAAGAAAATGGTCCTGGAGACAGCAAAAAGAGGTACTTGGCCCACCAGACAATAAGAACAACCATGTCAGAGAAAGTTGGTTCCATCGAACAGGGCCAATGAAGGCAAAGGCTCGTATGTTAGCCATACCAGTTCTATAGTTTTAACACAATAAATATCTACTGAAATAATACGATATACAAATTAATATACACAAAAAATTACATAAATGAAATAACAATTTAGTGAATTTAAAACGCAAGCAGATAAACGACGAGATCACCAGCAGCAGTACCTTCAGCGCTGCAGCACCTCCCTGCTGCGATGTCTGAGAGATGTTGTGCAGCTGCTTAATCCTCTCGCTGAAATCAGTTATCCACTGGATGACCGTTATTCCCGATGGAACTGTGTAACGATGCCACGACTTTGGTATGATTCCTGCAACACATATCAACAGCGCTCTTACAATTCATTCATTCATTCAGAGCACCCTTTCACGAAACTACTCAGAGGCACTCCCAGCCCAACCACGAACAAAAAAAGACTTGAGAGACTTGTAGAACCCACCCGGATGGACCTCAAGTAGAGAGCAAAGTCGTACAATGTACCGGTACGGCAACTGTCTCTGGCTGTCTCTTGCTGATTCTCTCTCTCTATCTCTCTCTTGGTTCATGCACAATAGAGCAATTTATTATTATTATTACATAAATTTATAACGCGCGCAAGGTCACACCAAAGTGTGAATCTGAGGCACGGAAATAGCAATAGGCTAATTGTGAATGAAGGACTTGCTCAAGGTCCCTAAACAGTGAGCACCTTGGACGAAGAACAAACACATACTCTCCACATTACAACCCGACCGTTCTAACAGATCTCCAATAATTTTTGCAACATTCACCTTATCACCTTTCATACATATACCCTGCGTTTACGCTTATATACATAAATGCACAGTCTACCTTTGGCGAGGTCGGCAATAAGCATTCTGTGATGGTTCGTTGGTTTCTTTTCTCCGAGACAGATGAGCATCGCATCGCTCATGTCACGACGGACCTCGGCCAACAGTTGGATGCCCGCGTTGACCTCTCGCTCAAAGAAACGGAACAGAGGGTCCTTGATGTTGTCAATAGTACGCTTTAGTGCCGTCAACGTCTGCAGACAAATCGTCAACGGATATTAAGTAAGTAAGTAAGCATTGTCCTTAATCAATCAATCAATCAATCAATTTAACCAATTGCCAACTGCACTTCGGTGTACAATAATATAATGTCGTTTGCTTAAGGTTTATGATGATCTCATTTTCACAACAACAACAACACTTCATTGTTATTGCAAAAGTCAAGGAGCGATTGTTAGTGCTAATAATTGTTAACTAAAATTCACACAATGCAATTTCATACACCATGCTCCTATCATCGAAATAAAAACTGTGTATAAGGTCGCACAATAGTGCATTACACCCCACGCTTTAAAAACAACTTAGGTGAGTACAAAATAGCAAAGAAAGACACACGACTACAGTAAAAGGAACAATAACATGATGAAATACACAACGGCTTCAAATCAGACTTTAGTAACAGGAACACATGCACCCCCACACACACATGTATGTGTATATTATATATAAATCTATACATGTAGGATTGTAGGTATATATGTACATATAGCACCTTCTCATTATTATCAGTACATCTGAAAACTCTAGTAATCAAAGTGAAACGCGATTCAGTAGTCTCCAAGCAGGAATTTCAATCAACATAAATGTTAGTATTGCAACATATCTATAATTTATAATCAATCAATAAACAATCTCGTCAAACAAAATTGTTTAATACCAATAGGTATCTTTAAAAGGTGCTTTATAAATTTACTGCACCAAAACCCTTTGCAAGAAGAAAAACACAATTTGATCAGATAATGCTTAACTATTAAAGCAGCTTGAAGCATCCGATCTACTTGCAGAAAAAAGTATTATTATTAGATCAGTAGCTATATATATAAAAACGAGAAACCAATAACCACCACCAACTTGATGAAAGCAGATAGACAATAACATAGTCTCACTATGAATGCATAGGTAATATTTGATCATATGCTCCTGCTGTGTCTAGCATCAGAACAACATCAAGCTCTTGGGCATTCTCGGTTCAAAACTTTGGAAATGCTTTCCGTTTCTTTCATTTTACTTGGGTCAAAATCTAAACTCAATTGCCCTAACTTAATTACAAACAAAAGAATGCATTCTTATCAATCTGGCAAATCAGATGTTTTTATTAGTCTAGAAGAGTTGCTATCATATGATGCTTTGATCCTCATGATTTCAGTGCAACAGAAGCATCTAGATTAGACTACTTAAAAATGACCAACTAGAGCCACTTAAAGCACACACCTAACCATAGTAGAAAATCTTACAAACATAGAACCACAGTGACCCATAGTAACAGCAATGCATATAGCAATGTGAGTAGTAATGTATAGCAATGTGAGTAGCAATGTATAATATGTATATAGCAATGTGAGTAGCATCGAGCATAAAAAGCTGCTTCTAACAACATTCGATTGATCACTCTTCAGCCTCCGCATCAGTATCTTAAGACTGGATGCAATTATCCATCCTCCTCTCTTTCCGACTTCCACGGAAGACAATGGCAAAAAAATTAACCCAGAGAAGCAACAATGACAGAACAAATATAAACAACACAAAACAACTCAAAATTCCCCAAACTGAAAATCCAAACTTGCCCTCAAAAACAAAACTCATAAACAAAATTCAAACAGTGTACCTCTTCACTTATCAACTCAAAACAGAATTCAAGAAAATGACGGTGAATTACACTGGCTAATATTCGTAACCCTACTAACTAACTACTTGTAGCATGAAAGTTCTACCCTTCTACCCTTATGGCTATATGGCTACTTGCTTTGCCTACTTAAACTTACCGTCTGTTAGGCAGGGTTGGAAAAAACATAACAAACAGCATGCAAACATGCACGGATCACCAATTTACAGATCATTAACGATTATTACGCTAATAAAGTTAGATAATTCAACAAAATAATACAGCAACGATAAAATCGAGTTGTATGTTCTACAAACAGAGCAACATGTTAAAAAAATAGTTAACACACGCATCTGGAAGTGGTCACTCTCTTACTGGTCACCAGAAACTTAGAAGTGTGAAGTTGTATTGTAATGCATTGAATTTTAGAAAATTATCTTACAGGATAAAAAAAACACAGACGAAGAATAAGATTTTCTGTATCCATTTTGCTACTCTGAGATAAGCGTTCTTCAATGCTCTAAATTTTTAACCTATAAAAAAAGCTAAACTGCTAATATTTAATGATATATATAATAGATATTGCCCATAGAAACATCATGTAATATACATAAAAAAGTATATGAAGTATCAAGCTGTGAGTGCATAGTGCATACCTTGGGCAGCATCTGAGACCAGGTGTGGAGAGAATTGGAAAGGGTTCTCATCCAGGCCGGTCGTCCATCAGCCTCCTTAGCCTCCTTGCCAGAATCCGTATCAGGAGTGTACGCCAATTCGTCGTCATCCTCCAGCAGTTGCATCTTCAACAGCTTACCGATCATTTCACTGCCTGTTAACAAACGACAAAATCAACAACAGCTTTCGTTAACAGACTGTATCTATAGAAGAAGAACAGAGTTAATTAACAGTACGTCTACATCTTAATCAACTTTTACACTATTTTTATCGACCATTGATGAAGATGAGTTGGGGAAGCATTAACCCTTACCGCTCAGATTAAAAATTAATTGGCCCAAATTTGTCCAGTGGGAGCGGCCACATGAGTGGTAAAGGTCAAGGCTAGTGTAGGCTTGGGTTCTGGGACAACCTTCCAAAGGTCCCCATCTGACAACCACAGGTCCACCATGCACGTATCTATAGAGTGCTCACTAGTGGGTTGTAACTGCCTTTTAAAGGTGTTTTTCTTGTGGTGTATATATGTTTCTATGAAAAGTGTCAGACAAACAACCTAGAACAGTGACAGTAGGCACCATAAATAACTAGTCTACAATTAAATAAATTAATTAACACTATAAATATATATATTTATGCTGCAGTATTCTTACCAAATGCTTTGTCACTTCCAAAAAGCGGGTGACTCGAACCTGTGGGCCTTGGTGCTGCAACATCCTTAGCATCTCCTTAATGGAGGTTTTGTGACGAGTTCTCTGCCCAAAGGCAATTGCATTGGCTTTTATGCTATCTGGGAATGAGAAAATGGTTTCTCATTGACTTGCTCACAGACAATCGGGGGTGAACAACTCCTCCAGTATCGCAAAGTAGTGACTTGAAATACTTGGAATTTGCAACCCTTCTGTTACAAGGCACACAATACTATGGCATGCACCCCAAACCATTATCTTGAAATAAAAGTTCAGACGACTGAAGGCAAATCCAACAAAACTAACAATAAATTGCCCAATTGTCATAATGACGTATGATCTATTAATTACCATGACTTGTCAGAAGGACTTTCTCTGCGTTGTTGGGAAGACCAAGCCAAGAAGGAGTCTGCTGCTCGCCTAGTTTCTCCGCAAACTGCAAAAACTCCTCACGACTACGCAACAGAAACACACAGAGTAATTAAGCATATTCTTCACTTGCCAATTGCTAATCACACCGACATTCAATAAATACAGTTAAAAAGTATCTAGCACCTAACAACAAATGAATAAGGTCATGAGTTATGAGCATTGGGGCTGCAGGAATCAGTAGATGGGTTTGGTTATGGATAGTAGGTGGCACAGGACATGGTGCAGGAAAGGCCCAGGTCCATCAGAACAGCCCAAGAGACAAATGTTGGCGTTATAAAAGAGCTGTTCAACCGCTGGGGAATCGATAGCAACAAACGAACCAGATGGGATCACTGTAGCTTGCCTGACAGGTAATTCCTCTGACCCACCAGACGTTGATGGCTCTTCCAACATTTCACAGTGTCCCTTGAAGCGACCATCAAGTGCTGCTTTGTGCATTATGCAAACAGAAATATTATAGAATTTAAGTCGCTAGATTATTATACAGACCGTATGCCATCTGGCATCAGGATTTTCTTATCAGCTTGTCCATCAATTCCAGTCACAAGTGCAAACTCAGCCTCAAAGCTCTTTGCTGTAAACAATTTGTTTACGAACGCCGTCATCAGCCGCTGAAATTAAAATATATTTTCGTGAAATTTCTAACAAGACATTCATGAGTTGATGCAGCAATGGAACTCACTGTTTGCTTAAGTCAGAAACAAGTGTGTACTAAAATGCTTAAAAATCAGTGCAGCATGCCATTAACACGTTGGCCACGAGGGACGTGTATACACGTCCCAAATTCAGTCATTTAACACAGCAAATCAGCGGCCAGCCGGCCAATGTGTTATAGGGTTAAATAAAACTTTAAATAAACAGATTGTATTTTAAGAGCATTTGCAGGAGGTTCAATAAACTACATGCTTACTATCTATATTAAAACAAGCATTCCTCCAAATACCATTCTTATATATCACATTTGCAAAATTATCAGCAAATGACCAAAATACAGTAGACTCACTTCCTTTATAAGCACCTAATTAGAGATTAAACTTTGTTTGTCTGTCATCAGTAGAGGGCCTAGAGGTCTTGCACCACAGAAGTCGCTAATCATTGTTATTAATTACACTCAATAAAAATTAATCAGATGAAATAACTTTTAATTTGTCATGAATACAATGAACAATTGGTTGTACAACGGCAGAGAAGGCAATTCTCAATAAAACGATTTATACATATGTCAGCAAAACGTTTCAGCTCACAAAGTCTTCCCGATACAAATAATTTTACAACATTTTCATACTGCACGATAATTTTTGGGGGCAAGTTACGGTGTAGGGCCCTTGAGCAAGCCCTTTGCACACAGCCGCTCAGGATCATTGATGCTCTCCCATATCATCATATCTATATGTCTGAACTTAGAAGTGGAGCACTCAATATCATACACTGTTGTATTACAGTATAAATTGATTAGGAAACTTTTTAACACTGATCGTCTTTCAGAGTCATGCTAGACACTTCACAAACCTGGTCAAACTCGTTGTCAATCTTTCCACCGTAGATGCACTGCGAGATGAGAGTGCGGAATGCATCCCACGGCACTTTCTCCGGTGGAAGGTTCGTGCGACCCTGTAACAGACATCATATCAAGGTCATTGTACAGCGTACAGCACCGTACACCCCAACAACATCTTTACATCAAACAGAACTGAGTAGCAGTAAACGTAGTTCACACTATTACTGGTATACATGTAGGATCTCTTGAATAAAATTTATTGCATAAAAGCATTACAAAGCACTTCTAGCAGGGTGAACCCTTCAGAAGCGCTCCCAGTGCACAAAGCCCCACAAGAAGAAGAAGAACGTTTTGAGGAGAGTAAAGGAAGAAGAGGGAATGCCAGACAAAATTGTAGAGTGAACAGAAGGAGAAAGTGCATTCCAAAGCGAATACTACTTTATAAAATACAGTGCAACCACAAAGCAGTTCTGAATGGTAAGCATGCATGTTTTTTGCCAATACCAAGAAACTAAGGACTCTCATAAAAAAATACCTCAATGGATGACCCTCATGACATTTGATCCATTAAACTTCAGGAAACTGCTGCAACTAGCACTAGACTAGTAACAGTTAACGAATTCAAGGAAAGGTACAACAGAAACTACTGCCGTAAAAACAATCAGCAGCAAAGTTCACAACAGAGAACCGAAAACGGCATCGTAGTTACCATGGCAACAGAGTCAATCCAGATGTCGAGCGTGTCACAAGCGCATCGCAGATCCGATTCGTTGAACTCGTAGCGCTTGGACCATCCGAGCGGAGCATAGCTCAGTCGCTCCTGAATGACGGCGTGGAACCAGGCCAGCAGGAAGTACAGACGAGATCGCTCGTTTGGTGCCTACGACCAAAAACGCAAACAGAATTCAATGTATATTGTATTGTATTTAAACATTTATAAAGCGCCTCTAGTAGAGTGAACCGTTCAGAGGCGCTCCCAGTGTGCAAGGCCCCGCGAGAAGAAGCAGGTTTTGAGAAGAGACAGAGCAGAGGAGAGACTGACAGACAGAAGTGTAGAGCGAACAGAAGGAGACAGAGCATTCCAGAGAGTACCACCAAGAAGGACCAATTGAAACAAAAAATCGAGACTGAGCCATAGCAGTTCTAGACCGGTATATGGTGGTACATGGCCAGTATATGGTAATAACTCACGTTTATCTGCACTACATCAACTGCATAACCATGAAGAGTTGGAGTGCCGCCCTCATCCTTTCGCTGCTTGATGATAATGATAACTCTCTTATATCCTCGAGGCAATTATATCATGCTGAGAGTGCTTCTGAATAGCTAGTACTGTCAGGGACACTTAATAAATTCTCATATACAACACAATACAAATAGTAGACCTACTTGCATCAAGTGAACTTCACAAAACAAAACCTTCAAACATGTCTACCCAAAAGTTTCATGTTGTACGTTACAAAGACAAGTTTACATATAGCACCAATTATTATTATTATTATTACATAAATTTCTTATGCGTGCAAGGTCACACTGAAATGTGAATCTGAGATGTGGATACTCAGCCACCAGAGCAAGATGCGGTTAGATAGCCAAGTACTTAAAAGCGAATAATTCAAGAACGCTAACATAAGAAAATAGTCCCTATTCATCAGCTGCACTTTATCCTAAAAGGTGCCGTCAGATTTTTGGCCGATAAGAAAAAAAACATTAAAAAAACTTCATATCCTCATGAATGTTTGAAAACCACTTTGTTCCATGTTGGGTTTGTGCTGTCAGGTTAAGAGAACCTCTTAGCAGTGAAAGAGGTGCCCAGCAAATTGAGATAACAGATAATGTCTCCATCTCCAACAACCTTAAACCCAATTTAGATTTCACACGGAGAAGAAATGTTCAGAAAGTTGTCCAATAAGTAATAAACAGAACCAACGCACAAGATCTTAGACTTACACGGCACATTCGTGAGCTCGGCAGAGTTGAGAACGTGCGCAGTAGATTGGCACGGACACCAGGAGGCGGCTCAAAGACAAACACTCGGCCAGCTCTCAACAGATTCACCGGGATCTGAAACACAAAAAATACGACAAACATTAATTTTTCACAATGAGAAGTATTGTTTCACAGTAGTGTCTCCCTATTTGCAAAAACAGTGAAACCAGTTCACTTTCTCTTTTAAAGTAGCCTTTGCGGTGCTCTTAGAAGTTGATATTTAAAAATCATAAAGAATCACAAAAAACTGAAATAAGAAATCTCACAAAAACCTATTACCACACTGCAGCAATAAGCAACAGTTCCAATCAAGTGACCCATGCAGTGCATCCATCACACAACACATTTCTCCTCAGAAGGAATCAAACCTAGGACTAATTATCTGCATAGCTGACCTTATATCTGAGGTCAACAGCCATTGGCTGGTATGGCACATATAGCTGAGGTCTATTGTTGATAAATGCATGCATAACGTGCATCAATTTCTAATATAAATCTACACTCTTCTCTCTTCCACAGATTATAAACATGCACTCATGTAACATTGGGGTTGAATGTTTACACTTCAAAAAAAGAAAGCACAACAAACATCACAAATTAAGATTAAATCAATACACAGATGACAGCCAATCCAAAACCTAAATTGACTCAAGATTGTCAACCAACCACCTCTGCTAAGTTTCACCTTTGGATTGATTTCCATGGTGAGGAAGAGTCGGAAGTTGGCATGTGGAGTGAGGCTGTGCAGCTTCTTTTCCAGCTGGATGAGCCACTGTGGAGCCAAATGCACGTTCTTCAGCATCACCCATCGACCGGACTTTGTGGCTGAGTTGATCATCTTCTCAGCCTGGCTGAAACCCTCCGCAGAACCTGCAAACCAACCACATGATGAGATCTATGCAATATGAACCTATTGCATACAAGACATTTGTCTATGCACTTGCAGGTTGGAATCCAACAATTGCAGATCTGATTCTGCTTAATGTAATCTAATCTTTGTTTAACCTAATCTACTCCAATGAATTCCATAATAACAATAATAATAATAATAAAAACAATAATAACAACAAACGCAATAAATGACAATAATATTCATATCTTAATTCAAACTGACATTCAGATTATGATTCAACGACTTTGAGAGTATCACAGCAGTAAACATACATAGAATGAAACATAAATGAATGACAATCATCTGAAAGAACAGTAACAGACAAAAGCAATTGTTTAGCCTGGATAAACAAAGAGTAGCACCAACCAATGGCAACAGCTGAAATCTGTTTATTAAGTTCAGCTGCTAAGTCATCCACTCGGCCACTGGCATCGAAACCGGGAACAGCACACATCAGTATCGGAGTGTTAGCCTTTATCTACAAAGACAGAAAATGCAATATAGCACAATAACAAAAGACAAAAGTACATGTCTACATCATACCTCACAATACTACCCATTTAGAAAAAGAGGCGTCTTAAAACATGACCCATAACTTTATCATTTTGTAGTGGTGCCCAATATGCTGCACCACATTGAACATGGCATATGCACCACATATTATAAATGCTTCATTTAAATGTAGACTAATTAATGAATCATTAAAGAGATCATACAGGGAAATGTACCGGGAGCAAGAACACGAGGGAGGCCGAAGATGGGCTGGCCTGTCAACATCGGAACATGGATGGGAACAACTCTCGGGCAGACTCTGGTGGACACAAGGGACAGGAAGAGATGGAGGAAGCTCGTCCATGATGTGACCAGCCCTCGGATCGAGGATGGTTGACGATCAAGACAAGACAAGACAATTAATGAAAATGCTGTATCAATTTCCATGTTAATGAACCTCGTTTTCAACGATGCCTCCGAGATCCAGTTCCTGTCCCGCTGTCTGCAGGAATCTATCGCCAAGGACAGCCTGCACGAACTGGTTAGCAGCGGCCAACAGACGATCAGGACGCAGAGCCTGAAGCAGCAGCATCTTGTAGACGGTCAATCCAATTGGACCTAGACATGAACAGACCAGCACTTATTACTAGCATGTCTAAGTCAGACAATCATGTAATTACCTATTCGCTATTTAGCCCAGTCAAATTGAGAATAGTAATTGCTGTCACATACCCAGTTTACATATGCCGTACATTCGTTATTTTATGGAGCTACATAAAATTCAGAAATTGACCATGCAGTACAATGGCAGAGTGGCAGTCTATATGCTTTCTGCCACTGCATTAATAGTTCAAATCCTGGCGTGTCACTGAACAGTACACTGAAAACCTGTTGCCAATATATATATATATATATATTTGAAACAAACGGTTATACAGTTGGTGAATAGCTGTCAGTGATTTATGCTTCAATCAAAAGATCTTTCAACCCTTGGGACCAAACCTCTGATGACTTAGAAATATTGTATATCTATAGGGGTATTGGGGCAATATACATGTGCAAGCACTGGTACATTACATCATCTATAGCAGGGGTCTCAAACACGCGGCCCGCGGGCCGCATGCGGCCCGCGAACCCGATTAATGCGGCCCGCGAACAGCCTCCTGGTTTTTGATTTAAAAAATTAGAAATCAGGTTAAAAGAATTTTGCAGTTCCTTTACGATTTGAACCAATGTTTAAACTGCTTTCTACTCCTTTTGCTGTGGACATTGAGTCCCCATATTGGCATAGGCCTATATACAGATGGAATCAGTGGACCTTCAGTGCGATGCAAAGCCGAAGCAGAAGTATGCTACAGCGAAGTTTTATGCCGTAATAATTATTGTATCTCCCCAGATGATGAGAAGTTGAAAAATGTCACTTCCGCGTGTGTTTATTTTTGCAAATTAACTTCCATTTGCTTGGTTTTGAACATGACACTAACAGGTAGGCCTAGGCCCTATGTTTATTCCTATAATTTTGGTGACTTTTGGTGGTTTAGAGGACTTAGAACATTTAGAACACTTAGGCTAAGAACACTCAGAGTCTCTTGGCCTAATTAAATTCGAGTTGAATTACTCTGTTTAGGATACTTAAAAAATTAGTCATTTTAAATTTTGATTACAGCATAATTTCTTCAATTATAGCGCCCATGCATTTTTCGATAATTGGGATAGAATGTTTTTTCAATTTTGCTTGTAGTAGACTCTACCATTGTAGTTACACTTAAAATATAATATTATGTGAATTTTACAGGGTCATATCATCATTACAGTATTGTATGCTGCAATGACACATAACTAATTAGTCTATAAATTATAGGCTAGTTTCACGTGCACGAGAATATTTATATGTTGCGGCCCGCGAGTCATTAAAATTTCCAAATGCGGCCCACATGCTGACTTGAGTTTGAGACCCCTGATCTATAGTCAATTATAGCGCCCATGCATTTTTCGATAATTGGGATAGAATGTTTTTTCAATTTTGCTTGTAGTAGACTCTACCATTGTAGTTACACTTAAAATATAATATTATGTGAATTTTACAGGGTCATATCATCATTACAGTATTGTATGCTGCAATGACACATAACTAATTAGTCTATAAATTATAGGCTAGTTTCACGTGCACGAGAATATTTATATGTTGCGGCCCGCGAGTCATTAAAATTTCCAAATGCGGCCCACATGCTGACTTGAGTTTGAGACCCCTGATCTATAGTCATGGGTGGACACTACAGAGCATGTACATGCTGTATTTGAACTCGACTATAAAACGAGTTTGTCAGCTATCCAGGCTAAGAAAATGAAGTCACCATTTTCAACCTATCGTACTCATGCCTGCCTGCCTTCTATGGATTAGTCAGCGTAAGGGACTCTTCCGCTTCCTCCCTTACATTATTCTGATCCATAACTTCAGATAATAAGTTTCTTACTCAGTTGTTTGCTCTCGTCCCAAAGCACCGGAACATCTTGTTCGGCTGAGACAACATCAAGCCATTGACGAAACTCCTGCAAGGAATGACCACCACATGCTTACAAGATGACAAACAGACACGAATATAATAGCATAAGTGGCAGAATAAGTTGGTCTTTCATGGGGTGGGGTGGAGGGGTGGGGTGGGGGGCGGTGGGATGGAGGGGTGGGGTGGGAGGGTTGGGGTGGAGATGGGGGGTGGAAGTGAGGGGGCTGGGACAAGGAAATTTTCCCGAAAACCCAAATTTCTCACGTGGCGTACCTGTGGAGGTCGGAGTGTGGTGGGTGTGGTGGGGTTGTGGCCGGAGAGGGTCGAATCCTAAATTTCCCGGGCAACGCCGGGTACCCCAGCAAGTAATAAATAAATCGAAACAAACCCATTTAATTCAGGCGGAATCATTTCTAATTTGGCTAAAAAGTGAACAAATGTTCAACCAGAACATTCATTTTCAGCTGCTGCCAACCCAAGAAATACTTTAACTCTGCCACTGGTTGCACTCTGTCAGTGCCAGACCCCAGCCTGGATAAGAGGGCAACGCTAATGGACTTTGTTACCACAAAGCGTCGCTAAACTGCAACAAACAACGAAGAGTCCCATTACAAGAGGAAGGGAAATGTCAGTGACGACTTACTGAGCTGTCCTGGAGAGAGCGAGTTATTCCTTTGAATGCCTGGATTCGCTCCAGACGAACGAGGGACTGGAGCTGCGATGGTTTCAAGAAATCAATCTTCGGCAGACCCTCATTCAACAGGCCCTCCATACCTCGCATCAGATGCTGGAATTCCTGGTCGTAGGTCGACTCACTGTGCAACAGAATTCAGCCAATGCTAATTCAGCCAATGCTAATTCAGCCAATGCTAATTCAGCCAATGCTAATTCAGCCAATGCTAATTCAGCCAATGATAATTCAGCCAATGATAATTCAGCCAATGATAATTCAGCACAAGGTCAGAGGAGCAATCCACAATATATCAACAATTCATTCATTCATTCAAGTATTTATATAGCGCCTCTTTAACTACTCAGAGGCGCTCCCGACTCCAGCACGGCCAAATAGAACAGTTTTTAATACGACTGTCAAGCAATAATTCATGGCATTTTCGCATCACCCTTACAAATTACCTGTAGTCAATTGTTTCCCATCATTCGGTTTTAAATTAAGAACCTCGATTCAAATGATTCCAAGATTTCTTGACGAAACTCCTCCGAAAGCTTGTACTAATGCTATGTCTAAGGTTTTATCACAAAAAAAACTCTTAAATAAGTTTGTGTTATAATGAGTTTATCTCCATTTGCAGAACTAATACATGGCTCAATGTCTTCAACAACAATGATTAGAATTCATGTCACAATGACGTGTGTCATTATAAGTCCACTAGCTGGGGCACCCGGCGTTGCACGGGAAATTTCGATTTTTCGTCCCCAAACCCACCTCCACTCGTCCCGTGGGGCGGCTTCGCCGCCCATTCCCTGTGGGGCGGCTTCGCCGCCCATTTGTGCTTTATAAATGGTTATATATATGCTTGGAAGGTCTTCCCAATTCTGCTGGTTAAACTCATGTTGCATGGGGGCTCCTCTTAGTGTATATAATACTCCTTGGCCTAAGCCATTTATCTTTCCCAGTGCGGTTGCGCTGCGTAAGCTTTGGCGAAAAATGACGTCATTTGTTATTGCACGACGATTCAAATAATGGCGTGGCATGCATTTGCAGCGATCGCGCAAATAACACGGCGAAGTTTAAAATGTCGTTTTTCGAAATCTAAAGTGAATAAAAATCTGAAAATAGCGTACTTGGATTTTTGTGGCGAACGTTTATCTAAATGTAATGTTTCAGGTGAGTAGCTGCTAAACTGCAAGCGTGCATCGGTCACAAATAAATATATGTACATCCTTTCTTATAGAGATAGATGATGTAGTAGCAACCACTGCTTCATGCTTAATTTACTTCATGCATTTTATTTCCTCATACTACAAAGCGCACGTCTCAACCATAACTTACTTGGGTGACAGCTTCAGGTAGATCTTGGCAAGCAGGATGCCAAACGTGATGCGATCCTGATGCAGCATACCGCGTGACACTCTATTATATGTCACCTGAAGACAGAACAATAGCAATTGTGATGCAATGCCAGACGGAATAACAGACAATGCGATGCCATGTCAGATGGAACAAGAAAGTCAGACAATTGGATGAATAATGTGAACTAATGCCAGATGTAATCAGAGTTTGGGATTCAATGTCAGATGGAAAAACGAAGTTAGATGGAGGGACAATGTGACATAAATGTATTTTCATACACTATATTTACTTGATTTAGATGCCTAAGAAATTCATAAAAATGCTACAGATACACAATAAAATGTAAATAAACCATTACATTACACGTTTATGTAATTCGTACCTGGAACAGATCTGTCGTAATCATCGACAGGCGAGTGGTGTAATTTGTAACACCCTCAAGGTTTTTGTTGTTGGCCAAGATTGAACTGAAGATGTCCAGGAAAAACTGCAGTGAAAACTGGTAGAGGAAGTGAATCTGAAAAGCAGAACTGGCATATATCAATGGCCTGTAATAGAAGAGGATAAAAGATTGTTGCATGCTGTGTGAAGCAGAACAATTTAGACAAACTTATAGTATGTACCCCACAGCAACATTGGTTACTTACAAACATATAGTAAATTTAGCAAATTATAGATCACATATAAATGCATCCAATAGCAATTTCATCTAAATATTGTATAGTTTGAGGGTAATCTTGTCTTCTTAGCCTTGCTCTATTTCTTTTCCGTAAGGCTTGAAAAACATTCCTCTTCAACAAAGGCCTTGTGTTACAAGGTTTAAAGGAACTAATGACAAGAAGTTTCCATAAAAGCTGAACTACAAATTTCCATAACCGTGATGAGGGCTACATCTCAAAATGATTTGCTGTAGGAGTGTAGGTGGTATTCTCATTGGCTGGGTCATCCACTTTAAGAAAACTGCCTTTTCTGACTATGGATCCTTCATGCCCTTGCTATAAATGCTTGAAATTCATTTCCTGTAACTGAGGCTGGGCTGGAGTGCTTTGAACTAGATATATACTGAAGTGACACTAGTTTCTCGCCCTAAATACTTCATGTACAAAGTGTTTTCTGGGCTCAGACCACTTCTTAACTCTTTGAACCCGGAGCTCCAGTAACTCTATGGATAACGGACCGGAAAACTGGCCCATCGGGTTCTAAGGGCTAATACGTATTTTGAAGATGTGTGATATAAATTAACTTGTTTAATTAATTAACGAGCAAACAGACCTGATTCAGTGATTCGAGAGTAAAGTAGATGCTGCTGCACGACTGGGCGAGTGGTATGTACTGCTGCGAAGTGCTCTCCACCTCGGCCATCGTCGCATCCGTCTCTTCCACTCGCTTCGCAATCTCCTCCGCCTCGTGCTTCAGCGTCTCCAGATGGGTGATGATGCTGTCGTCGTCAAGGATACGACCTTTCACCTCGTTCAACGACGTCAGAAGCGACTTCTCCAACTGACGAAGACGCAGCAGAAATTCACCTGCAAACATTCAAAATATTCGATCTATTACAACAACTGCAATCATATTTCTATTATTAATTGTTACTTTTACAGATACCCATATACTAATATGACTATGTGAAGTATTATTGTACACACATCCAAATGTCTGTCTTCATTTTTCTTTCATTCGAAACTCCAGTCGCTTTGTCTCTCTTCTGCTTGTCTATCTCTCTATCTGTTGTCTGTCTGTCTCTCTATCTCTGCCAGTTTGTCTGTCTGTCTCTCTATCTCTGACAGTTTGTCTGTCTGTCTCTCTATCTCTGCCAGTTTGTCTGTCTGTCTCTCTATCTCTGCCAGTTTGTCTGTCTGTCTCTCTATCTCTGCCAGTTTGTCTGTCTGTCTCTCTATCTCTGCCAGTTTGTCTGTCTGTCTCTCTATCTCTGACAGTTTGTCTGTCTGTCTCTCTATCTCTGCCAGTTTGTCTGTCTGTCTCTCTATCTCTGCCAGTTTGTCTGTCTGTCTCTCTATCTCTGCCAGTTTGTCTGTCTGTCTCTCTATCTCTGACAGTTTGTCTGTCTGTCTCTCTATCTCTGACAGTTTGTCTGTCTGTCTCTCTATCTCTGCCAGTTTGTCTGTCTGTCTCTCTATCTCTGCCAGTTTGTCTGTCTGTCTCTCTATCTCTCCCAGTTTGTCTGTCTGTCTCTCTATCTCTGACAGTTTGTCTGTCTGTCTCTCTATCTCTGCCAGTTTGTCTGTCTGTCTCTCTATCTCTGTCAGTTTGTCTGTCTGTCTCTCTATCTCTGCCAGTTTGTCTGTCTGTCTCTCTATCTCTGCCAATTTGTTTGTCTGTTTCTCCATCTCTGCCAATTTGTCTGTCTCTCTATCTCTGCCAGTTTGTCCATCTGCATGTCAATATGTATCACTCAAACTCTTTTCCCTTCCTATTACCCAGCTGTTTCGTGGACATACCTTGTAGTTTAAGGAGGTCCGATCGCTTGGCATCAACGTCTGGCCTTTCCGCCTTGAGGACCTGGTTGAGGCACTGGCTCTGTAGACTGCTACGGGTCACCGTGAAGTTGACAAAGGTCACACGCGAACACAGATCCGGAGCAAACTCCACCTGAAATACGACAATTCGGAAATTACAATAGAGCTGTCAAAACAACCAAATTAAGCAAAGGAATCAAAGGTGGCCAATTGGAAGTGTGGTCAATCAGGAAAGTTGGTTATGAACAAGACATGTTGACAATAATTTATTCATAGTTAAGCAGAATTTTCACTTATCATAATTTTACGGACACGCAAATACTGGATTGTCATCCCAGATGTCAGAGTTCAAAGGCTCATACCTCAAGATTTCTGCTCCACTTAAACCGACTAGTGAACTCGGACAATAAAACGAGTATATATACTGGAAAGGCAATGTCAATGGACAAACATTGAGGGAGAGGCTTTGCCACTCACACTCAGATGCCAAGGCTAAGTAAATGCATATGGTAAAAACTTCATAACCACGGCAGCCTTTCCGGCTTAGCTCACAGAAATGTTCAACTTAGCTGAACTGAAACTCAATACATTTTAAATACAGCATTTTCTGCAGACAGATCCAAGAAACACCGAGATCGAAAAAGCACATATGTGGTGCCGCACACCGAAATGAGTATTAAGTCGGAGATTACACATCAGAGATATTAGAGAAATAGTATTTTTTGATTTTTTAATTTTTTAAAAATTTACTAAAAAATGTTTGTTAAAAATTTCTTTAAACTTTTTTCCAAAAGACAAGTAGCCAAGCTATTTTAATGCTCTTGATATGCAAATTATTATTTTTAATTAATTAAATTAATTAATTAATTTAATTGGATCACTTTTTTCCTTGTATCTGCGGCTAGAATTAAGCTAGAGCAATAATTTTTGTGACATTTTGATGCCTGAGACAAGGCCTTTGAAATGATGCATCAAACGCAATATGTTTGAAAATCACCTTAATGCTCATTTCGATGTGCGGCACCACATATAACGAAAAAGAAATAGACCAACCGTTGGATCACGTGTTGACAGGAAGATCGTAAACGATGGCGACAGATCAATATCCTGATCACCAAGCGTGATCAACACTCGTCCTCCAGTTCGACGTAGCTCTCGGTTAAGAACCGGGTTCAGGATCGGATCGTAACTTTCAACGTCCTGCACGAGCAGTGGATTGCCGAAACGCAACGCACTCTCCAGGTTCTTCCTGAACGCGTCGTCAAGGAAACTGGAAATCAAATTATTCGATTTTTCATCACTTTATTGAAATAAGCTATAACAAATCTAAGCAGTAGTGACGAATCTTTAATAATTCTGAATCCGAGGCTGTTGAATCCTGGCACGTTACATTTTATTTATTTACCAATTGCAACTATCATACGCATGCAACAGACTACAGTCCTTACAAACGATTTATAGTTGTCATACAAGTATTTGACACACAACTCTAAAAAAATTAAATATGCATCTTGTAGTCACACCATACATTATTGAAGTATCTTTAAGAATTCCAAAAAAACGTACTGTTCAACTGCTCATGCCATCTAAGATTTCTGAAGAGGTGACCTTTAACCCTCTCGACCCGAGAAACCGATATTTCGTTTCGTTAGCCATTGAGTGACGAGAACCCAGAGGTGAAAGGGCTAAGAAAGGAATTGAATGTCAGTTCAGTTGAAACAGTTTAGTATATATATATATATATATAGCAACCTATTCCGGAGACGACAGCTGACCTTGTCTTGGTGATCTTTTTGTCCTTGTAGTAGTTGAGAATGAATTCCGTCGCCTGTCCAGACGGATCGATGATTAGTGGATAGCGATTGAAACGACTCAACATAATCGCATTCTCAGTGCAGAGGTCGTCTGTCGGAAGACTGTTAGCCTGCCACTTCAGACGGTCATCCGCATTCGACAGATACTACAGCACACACAAAAGGTTGTTGCACGGCTCTCAAAGAAGCTATTTATAGACTAATCCAGCTATATACACATAATAAGGTCAGGGCTTTTTTAATGTGCAGTTGTACACAAAATGTGCAGTTCTAAATGGATTTGAGCAGTTGTAGAAGCTCTTCTGTGCAGTTAAAACTAGTAAAAAAAAGGTCATTGACCTCCGATTGGAAGTAATTTACCATGGTGGATGGGAAAGGAAAGAAGGGGTTGTGCAGTTCTAAAAATTCCTTAAAAACAGCCCTGAATAAGGTACACAATTAAGAACTTTACATAGTGGAGCACGGTGGTGTAGGGCCATGTCTGGTGCCTTGCACCCGGAAGGTTGCAGGTTCGAATCCACCTCAAGACCCTGAGCAAGTCCTTCACTTGCAATTGCTCATGCACTTTGGCTTGAAACTCCGATTCAGTGTCCGCGCTGCAGTTGGGAGAGCCTCTGAGTGGAAATCTTCAAGGGACACTACAACAAGCGTTCATACATACCTACATAAGTGTGAACATAAGAAAACATGTTAAAAAAAGCATGTGAAGTACTCTAAGTGACCTTAAATGTCTTAAATTGTCCTCTCATGCAACGATTTTCACAACACCTTTTTATTAATCACTGAACAATAACAACAAATAGTTATACAATCGATTGTGTTTCTTGTCTTAGCACCGCAAATCGAAGAAGCTTTAGCTTAGTAACGATGAAAGCTGCTTCTAAAACGCACCTCAATTCTGGCGATGTCTGATTTGAACTGGATGTGGACATCATTCATGTGGTGACACCATGCCATAAACAAATTCTGACGCATGTGTTGGTCATAGTAGCCTAAAGGAAAGAAAATGTCAGAAATCAATCATTTAACATTTATTTGTGATTGATGAGTAGTAAAACCTCACACAGCGGTAAAACACAAACATTTCATTTTTTTAAAGACGTAATGTAATTTTGCACGTTGCAGCAACTAGAGTTGAATAAAGTTAGGCAGACGCATAAACAAAAACAACCACAAAGTCGAGCCTTGCAGGTTACAATAATAACAACAATTATATCAACAATAAAGACAGGACTCAAACTCTAGAGACAGAGATGAAAGTAACCGCACTTTTAATTCTGCACAATGCCACAAAACTGCTACAAAATTGCATCAAAACTTCGTTCTGCTCTTGAGCAACATGATGGTTCATTCAATTTGTGTACTGGAACTTCATGATAAATCCTGCAAGACGCTGAGACCATGTGTCTATAATGTTGGATTTGCATATTGCTCGTTCAAAGGTGCAGAAAAACAAATGGAGCACCTGCTCCTAATTACCATTGCGGGACACAGAAAATTTACAGGACAACAGAACCGGGGTACGTTTAGCAGTGTATCGGTGCATGGCTATATCCTAAGTCTTACAATGTACCAACATGCATTTTCTGTCATCTGTATGGAAGATGGAAAGGAACTGGGGAGCCTAAGCATCATGAATGCTCATGATGCGGCCGAACCTCGAAACGAGGATGGCTGAGAACAGAACAGTATGGAAGATGTACGCACCAGCATAAGCCATGAACGCTGACATTAGAAGAACATCTCCAATGATGGTCGACATCTGGTTCTTGAACGACTCGCTTCCCGACTCCCATCGGGTGCGTTCACCAGTCAGGCTCTTCAGAAGAGCCACACTACGACCAACCTTTCAATTGACAACACAAAATTAGGTCAGGTCAGATTGAGCAATCATACTTTTGCACTCAAACCTATGAAGGTTACTTGACCAATAATGTACATACATGTACAAACCTAAACGCTTCTAGCAGACGGTTATCTGATGTCTTCTGAGAAATTCCCAAAATCAATTAATAAACTGCTGCCCGCTAAACAACATAAACAACACTAAAAATGAAAAGCAGAAAACATGGCAATTGTAAATACAGTAAAATAACACTGATCAGTCGTACAAACTTCATGCAAAGTTGAGACCCAGTTTTAATGACCAGTTTTGGAATAACATGCAAGTTTACTTCAAAGCATACGTCTAGAGACAAATCCAGCCTGCGCATATTGGCAAGAGCATTTCTGAACATTTGCAACAAATCACCTTTAAGAACCTTACAATCTCTCCAGCATTTGTACCACGTTCTTGGTCTGACCGCAAGCGGGTTACCTAGCCGCTTCGAAAACATTCCACCATGGTGCAGTATAAATAATTCCCTGTTATCATTACGGCGACTCCCAATACCTTGGTTTCGACAGAGGCCAGGTCAGCCTTGATCGCCTGTGCCTGGCTAATGAGCACAGCATATTCCTCCTTGTAACGTCCAATACTCTTCTCCAGATTGGCAATCAGGTTCTGAGTCTCTTCGTTCTTGTCACGGTTTTCGTTCGCCTCCACTTCGAGAGCGTGCAGCTCGTTCTTCAGCGGCTCAATTCGACTCAACATCTCCGAGTAGTTGATCTGTGTAGACAGAAAGAAACGAACAATCATGACCCACAGGCGGTAAGTAAGGATGCAAGCAGCATTTATTTTCATCTAACAAGCACGAATCATAACATTCATTCATTCATTTCAAGAATTTATAGAGCGACTCTTCAAGAAATCTACTCAGAGGCGCTCCCAGCCCAGCCACAGCTAAAAAGTAGGATTTGAGATACTTAAAAAATGCAGGGGAATTTAGCCTACGCATAAGTCGCAAGGTTAGCGGAAGGCCATTCCAGATAACAGAACAACTACAGCAGTAGCAAAATACATGATCACACCAGCAAATATATAACTGACAGGCAAAGCATAACTAAACATAAATGAAACACATAAATTAAGTAAAACACTTTTCACAATGGTATCATTACAAGAAATTTTGCTTTAAAGATACTACTGATATCACCTACACCAGAAAATGCTGATAAGATAATCTAGGACCTACTGGTATCTGCATATCATCTACATCAGAAGCTGCATCAGAATTTAAACAATGAAAAGACGGTAAAAAACAAAAATATTTACCTCATGTTAATTTATTCATTTACCTATTGTTCCAACTGAGCATCAAAATCCAGTGTACGGACCATTGCTCATAGGCTTATTGCTCAAATGGCTTATTGCTCAAATGGCTAATTGCTCATAGGGTCTATTGGTCATAGGTCTTTTTGCTCATATGGCTTATTGCTCAAATGGCTTATTGCTCATAGGGTCTATTGGTCATAGGTCTTTTTGCTCATATGGCTCATTGCTCATATGGCTTATTGGTCATAGGGTCTATTGATCATAGGCTTATTGCTCATAGGCTGTCATAATAATTTCCAAGTTTAATTAGTCGAGTGAAGTTATAGAAGAGAAAACAGAAATAGAAAGAAACATTTACTAGGTCATGTAATTGCTCACATTTATAGAAAACTGTTAAAGTAAAAGATTGATCACTGATGACTATAGATGTAATTGTTCAAATATAAAGAGCGTTCGGGCCTTCTATTGTTTGACTTCATAATTTGTTTGATTGACAGTTAATGTCTTGTTTCTACCACCTATGGTGTTATGGACTTTATAATTGAGCAATGAACGGTTCGAGCAAGTCAGTTCACGCCTTCATGTAAATATCTTCGCAAGTTTCATCATTCCCAGTTTTTGTATTAATTAGTCTACCAACGCTAATTGTCCCTAACTGATAAACACAAACTATAGGGCATGAAGAAGGTCATCCATATAGCAAACGGTATATTTGTTTTAAACCTAGGCCTAAGTTCGTTTATTTTAGACATATGACCAATGAGCCTATGACCAATAGACCCTATGAGCAATAAGCCATATGAGCAATAAGCCTATGAGCAATCAGTCTATGAGCAATGGTCCTAGAGACCAAAATCCTACCTGTGCAATTGTCCATTTGACCATAGGGCCACAAGCAACTGATGCACGGTTGATCTTTTCGAAGTTGTAATCCGGGTTGCTCATGTATTTCGCCATCTTTGCTCTGATCTCATCACTAAGAAAGCACAATATTAAGCAGTGAAGAAACTCGAAAGAATAATTACTAAAAATTACATTTTAGAAGTGAAACTGCTGAGGAACTAAATAATAATAGCCTCTCTTTGCTGGGTCAAACATCCCTACTGGAAGAACATTCTTTTTACTCCCCAGATAACCTCTGTAGAGGCCTGCCGATCAGGCCTGTCTTCCAAACAGCATGCTCTAAGAACTACTGCATATAAACTGACTGACTAAGCTGGATAACACAGACCTATTCTCACGCAGACTAGAATCATATTCATTATAAGGAATAACCAAGGACAAAATAGCTTGCCGAATGTAGTGCAAATGTAATTAACACAAACAAAGCAGAGCAATACAGCAAGTGCCAACCCAAAAACAATTGTCTGAAAAAAAATTGTGGCCTGGTCACGATCAGAACCTGAAACCTTGCCACAGCATAATGAAACACGTCACGGCATTTTCAGATCTTCAAAAGTGACATGGATCTTTACGTCATTCTCGTATCGTCAACTTACGATACATCCTCCGTGTTGAAGTTGAGGATGGTGCTGATGAAGTTCTCCCTCATGATGACACCACGCAGCGACTTCCAGTCGAGATCCTTCTCACCCAGAAGAGTCGAGATGCCCTCGATGGCCAGCTTCACAGCAGGCGGAGGATTCGGCAGAGACTTCACCTCCACCAGGTTCTGCTTCTTAATTCCCTTCACAGCTGTTCAACGAGCAAAAATCAGATGTATGTATGTATGACTGATGATGATGATGGTTCTTTGCCCGAAGGCAGGTTCATTGGCTTTACGCCCCCGGGGATGAGATGAGTGAGGTGGTTTCCCGTTGCCTTCCTTACAGACAATGATGGGTAAGCAACTTGCCCAAGGTCGCTCCGCAGGAGCTTGCGCCCCTGCGTCCCACACGTGCTAGCCCGAGATATCTAAATCTCTGAATGTCAACTCACAGCCCGGGGCTTGAACCGCAGTCCGTTGCAACCAACAGACGAATGCAGCTGTCGCTTGCAGGCGTAGCTAACTAGGCCAGTGTATGTATATGACCATTTATATATAAATGCATTTATATATCGCCTTAACAAGAATCTCACGAAGGCGCTTAGCTGGTTCACATCACTTTGAAAATTTCATTCCCACACGACTAACAACGTTGGTTTTGTAATGCATGCAAAAAGAGACTAAATTATTTCAGGCAATTGGAGTCCATGTATGTGCCAGAGATATCATAGCAGACGCATTGATACAGATACCTCAGCCGGTGCAAGTCATGAATATGCCTGTCTAATGACACCACTGACATAGTCAATGGCTATATGAGTGTCTGAAATGAAATGAATGAAATGGCATCTGCAGGCTGCAATGATTTTCCTGATCACCAATTCAAGTAATTGTAACCGAACATTTATATAATGCCGTTCAGAAATCAGCATTGACCTGCATCCGAGCCTGTGTCGGCATCGAGAAAATCTTAAAGCGTCTTTGGAACTGGGAAGGTCAGAAATGAAATGAACATGCCACTATTTATAACTAAACTTGTGTACTTTAAAATGCACAAGATCAATAGACCATGCGAGCTGGTAACAAAGCAGATTTTTTCCAGACAACAAGTAAATTGTAATTGCCATTGCATAGTAAATTATAATTGACATTGCGTAGTAAATTGTAATTGACATTGCGTAGTAAATTGTAATTGACATTGCGTAGTGTATCTGATCAAGAAACTCTTCAGATGCATTAATCGCTACTTTCTGCCAAATAGCCAACAACTCGAGTCTGTAGAAGATTGATAGCTGCAGTAGGCCTACCTTGCTGGGCTTCAATGACGGCTGGTTCCACTTGCGCCAGGTCGCTTTTAACGCTCAGCGCCTTCTCACCAATGACCTTTGTCTGCTTTTCAAGGGCCTGCTGTATCTCCTGTGATGCCTGCTTCCTTCTCTCAGCCTCCTGCTGGTCTTTCACCTGCAATCCAAACATGAATTCTCGGTCAACAAATTGTCCCACTTCTCAACTATAATATAGCCCTCAACAGTTAATACCATAGTTATTTTTATCCTCATCACTACGCACACAGCTTAGTATACAAGCAGCATGGATGATAGCATATTTAGTTGAGTCTTTGACCAGATCTCATCTATTAACATGCAGCATAGATAATGGTATCCTTTGCAATCTAATAACAGCACACCGAGTATATAACCTATGACCTGACCTCTTCTAACGTCAACAAGCAGGACAAATGATGGGTGACCTGACCTAATAACAACAGCACAGATTCTGACTCGCTGACCTCTCCAAACATCAACGAACATCAACGAACAGCAAAGATGAGGTGTAACCAATGACCTGAACTCACCAAATAACAACATGTATGTATCAGTACTGAAGATGGTAGATGGTGCACTAGATGATGATGCTGCTGTCCATCCTCATGCCTGAGGGTCGGAGACCAGAGACAACGACAGCAGCTTCCTCCATTCCTCTCTGTTGTGCACCCGTCTGACACAGTCCGCAGGTGATAGTCCGGTTCAGTCACAGACATCGTCCATCCAGCGCCACCTTGGTCTTCCCCGTGCTCTGGTACCCTCAATTCGTCCTTGTATTAGCAGTGTCGATATGTTGTCTGCACTAGAGCTTAGCCACAAACCTGACCTCACGTAATAATCTAACAAGTAGCCTCGACACATGCAGCCCTGTGACATACCATTTGCTTTAGCTTTGCATTCGCGAGGTTGTTCTTTTCCTCCAGCTCATTTCTCTTGATCGACAGCGACCTCTGCAGCTCCTCGACCTGTTCGACCGTCTCTCGGATCTTCTGAAGACCGATGTTCAAGTGAAGCTGCTGCTCTTCCAGATCAGACCTCTTCTCATTGTACAGCTTCACCTGCGAACCAAGCAATTATCAACGTTATTCGAATTGTTCTAGAGTAAATCCCTCTCACAGGTACATTTTTAAATGCTAAATTGACAAATTACAATTGTTCAAGAACAGAGAGTTGACAAATGTCAACATCAGGTACCCGAAAGCTATTGCGAAATGCAGGGCTGTATGGTCTCGAGACTCGATTTTAGTCTCAAGTCTCGAGACTCGGTCTTAGTCTCGAGACTCGGTCTTAGTCTTGAGGTTTGGTCTTTTTATGTCTTAGTCTCATTCTTTGTCTTGGGAACCTATAGAATTGGTCAGTTTTAATTTCGTAGACACTTGTTAAAGTACTAACATAGTGGTGGATAAAGTCCAGGTAGTGGCGAGGTGTTATGGCCATCGTACGGCCACCCCTCTTGGCCACTCGGCTGTTGGCCTGATGCAGCGTCTGGTGAACAAAGACGAGCGTTGAAATGACCGCATCTCGATGATTCGTCAGTTGCGGCATCAAGTCGCAAAGGCTGACGACATTTTCGGGAGCGACATACTAAAAACGAAAAAAATGGACAGCACTGCATCGTAAACAAGTTAGAGCTGACAGCTTGGTTTGTAGCAGCAGTGCATAGGTTCAAACATCCAAGAAATGGCAATACTGACAGAAGTTCACTTACATTCTAAAATGGCTCTAGGTTAGATATGTCATTGAGATGTAAGAAGATTCTATTCATTAGTGACGCCAGTTTGATGTCAGCAAGTCAGGTCAGTGTCATGGAAGTTAAATCAGCAGGTCAAAGAAATTAAATGTTGGGAAAATATTTCAAATTTCAAATTTTCCAGAAGTTTGGCAGGTCAATAGGCCATATGTCAAATGACATGCCGCAACCTATGACAGCACCATCACTGATTCCATCCCATCTGATCTCTTCATTTAAACCAGAATTTTTCTATGCATCAAGATTTTTTACCATTGTTGCACTTTAACAACAAGCTGCATAGGATTCTCGGTCACTTTTAGTACACATTCATCATTAAAGTTTTAAGCATCCATCCACAGACACCTAAGTTGCCTCATGATAACAGCGTTAAAACATCATTAAATTCAACAGGGTAAATAAAGGTCAGTTGAAAAGTTAGGATAGAGTTGTCAGCTGAGCAATTAATCAGATCATTGGAGAGTAAAAAATGTGGTTTGCACGAGAGAGGTGATTAGAGGAAGCGAAGAACAGCACAACATAAAATAAATTAACGCATAGATCTGTCTGATACGTGTATGAAAAACTGAGTACTACATCCTGAAGTACGAGTCAACCTACGTTTGTCTTTTCCAGGTCAATCTTGCTGGTGAACTCCTTTCCAACCTGGTACAAAGCATTGTTGCTCCAGTCACCAAACCAATTCAGGACACACCTGCATAGGAGAAAATCAACATAACATTAATTCGTCAATCTGCTAGACCCGTTAGAGGCATATATGCGGTTACTTTTTTATTGGATGGACACTTACCTTGGGCATTATAATGATTGCAATAATCATAATTATTTAATAATAATAATAATAATTATTATCATTATTATTACATTAATAATATATCAGAAGCAGAGGCAGAGCTGGCAGCCACCAAAAAGAACGACAAATGCAACCAACTTTCCACATCCCATTTGTTTGTTCTACTCGTCTTTGTCCTATAAACGACAATGGACTGGAATTCATCAAAGAATTAGGAAGACCATAAATACCAGAGACTCAAAAGAAACTTGTTATCTCTTCCAGCGCTTATCAATCACCATCCAGCGCTTCAAAGCAGAGACCTTCCGCGTACATTTTGTTAACCCAGAATTTGTCAATTCCTAAGTCATGTATTATTATAATAATAATAACAATAATATTAATAATAAAATCAGGGAAAATAACCCATATGACCAGTTGTAAAATATTGACCTGTTGAAGAGAGCCGGTGATGTGGCCGCACGATCCTTAAGTCCTTCAGAAGAAGGGTTCATCGTGAAGACAACGTGCAGGTTGTACATCACCTTTCAGACAAAACAACAGAACAAACTTAATTTAATACAGAATACATACTGCTGAATACCTTCCATATATTCACTGAGAGAAAAACAAAGACTCTTAACTAAGCTACAATGCCAAATGCAAATTCTAAAAACCTAATTGACAAAGCAGTCCAAGCTGTAAAACAATATATATATGTAACATAAATGGCATTTCCCCGTCTTCTACGGCCAAGGTCATGTCTCGGTTCTTTCCTGCATCATCTCGCTCACTCAAGACGTTTCATAGTCCCTAGGGTTTCTGTGCCGAAAGAGCCTCTGAGTAGTCTATGCTGCAAGAGGCACTCTATAGCATTTTAAATGTGATACGATTAATGAATGATACAATGCAATAAACAGATACATTCCAATGTTACCTCCCAATTTTAAGTCTATTGACTCGCTAGCTACATTTAGTAAGAGCTAAAAACAATTCTTGCTATCCTAATCAAGTTTTTTGTATTGTTTTGTTCTGGGTTTTTTTTCGCGTTGCGCCAAATAATATGTATAAATATGAATGATGTCTTCAGTAACAATATGATACAAGTTATAGTACCAGATACTTGTCATAGACGGTTAACAATTTACGTATATTTTTTAGATTATAATGTGAGGTGGACTCAATAAGCTCATTTGAGCTTGCTTTTTCCCCTTCCAGACTGACTGTGGGAAAAAATTGAACAATTATCTTTTATGCAATGATGTGCATTATTATGTATTGTGGAAATAAAATGAACTTGAACTTGAATGCGCCACAGATAATAAAATGAACTTGAACTTGAATGCGCCACAGATATTACTTGGGAGGGGCCCGGTAGCGCAATGGATAACACGCTGGCGTAGAGTGCGAGAGGCAGTGAGTTCAAGCCCCCGGGGGGGTTGGGCGGATTTGCTTTGTAGGCTGCTATTAGCGCCGTGTAATTGCAAAGCTGTCTGTTCAGTTAGTAGTTAAGTTTAATTAAGATTACTGCATAACTTGTAAATGTAAAGCGCAGTGCATCTTGCAGGCGTTTAATTAAAGAAAAGATATTATCATTATTATTATTATTATTATTATTATTAAGTCTAACCTGCTGAGTGAACCACTTGTAGAGTTCTTCCTGTGAGTCGAGCATCAGTCCCTCGCGCTGCGCTCCATCCTTGCACTGCGTCATCAGCATCGTCATCTCGTCGCCCTCGAACAGTCCGGGCACTTCTCCGTTCGCCAGAAGCGTGTTCATGCGCTCGAGGAAGCTCGAGTCGAGTACGTTGGACTCGTCCATGATGAAGCAGATCTTCTCACCCTTTTCAAGAACATCAGCGATCATCAGAATTTGCAGGACTCAATAAAGAAATAGAAGAAAATACACTGCGTCTATATTGTTATCATGATCTAGATTATGATCATGATCTACACTGTGTCCGGATAAAAAGTAGTCCCTAAAAGAAAGTGTAATAACTCGGTCAAAACTCATAGGATTTGTCTGAAATTTTAAACACAGCAACAGTGACCATATTTACACTAGATCCTAAAGCCGATTAGAAATATTCGTGAGTTTGTCAAATTTATGAGAGTTTAAAATGCAGCACCAAAAATTTGAACTTTCCAACATGGAAAACCTGAAAGGAAGTGAAATTCAGCTATATCCGGTGTTCAAAATGTCCTCCTTGTTCACGGACACACGACCGTAGACGTAGACGCTACTGTTTGATGGTCCGGTCAATGATCACCAGGTAAAACATCTGCCACTCTTCAATCAGACGCGCCCTACGCCCTACGGTTATCGATGTCATGAATACGCGTGAACGGATAACGCGCTCCTCCAGTAAATGCATCGGGTACTCCGGATCGAGTTCTGGACTGCTGGGCGGCCACAGCTGCGGATTATGAAGCCGAGTGTCTCCCGGGACAACTACTACGTCTACTGTCGTGTGTTCGTGAACAAGGAGGACATTTTGAACACCGGATATAGCTGAATTTCACTTCTTTTCAGGTTTTCCATGTTGGAAAGTTCAATTTTTTGGTGCTGCATTTTAAACGCTCATAAATTTGACAAACTCGCGAATATTTCTAATCGGCTTTAGGATCTCGTGTAAATATGGTCACTGTTGCTGTGTTTAAAATTTCAGACAAATCCTATGAGTTTTGCCCGAGTTATTACACTTTCGTTTGGGGGCTACTTTTTATCCGGACACAGTGTAGATTACGATCACGATCTAGATTACGATCATGATCTAGATTACGATCATGATCTAGATTACGATCATGATCTAGATTACGATCATGATCTAGATTACGATCATGATCTAGATTACGATCATGATCTAGATTACGATCATGATCTAGGTTACGATCATGATCTAGATTATGATCATGATCACCATCTCTTTCTTTAAATTCATAGCCCACCAAAAGCACAATTGCTTCCTTCCATGAGTCTGGATCATGCGCTGCGATAGGCAAGTCATGTATGTTCTTAGGCACTGTGTCTTACCACTCACAGCCATTGCTGCACCATCCATCCAAGAAATGGCACTTTCAACAACAGCTAACATAACATATATCACATGTTGTGGAGCGTTTTGTAGGGGTATGCATGGTGCCTTGGATCTGCAAGGCTGCGGGTTCGAAACCACCTCAAGTGCAGAGACCACGACCAAGTACTTCACTCGCAACTGCTCATACGCTTCAGCGTGAAAATCCGATTCAGTGTCCGCGTTGTAGTTGGGAGAGCCTCTGAGTAGCAATCTTGAATGGCACTATAACAAGTGTTCATACATACATACATACATACATACATACATACATACATACATAGAACATCTTAAAATTTAGATTTCATATTGATTTACCAACGTAACACAGCAAAATAAACATAACTTAAGCAGCATTAAGCACAAAACATCAAGGTAACAACATATGATACAAGTGATTCCAGTTTACCAACATCAACTTAACATAAACCATTCAACTCTGAATTCTTCCACATCATATTATCTTCCAGAACAAGGATCAGCATCAATCAAAAGATTCTGCATTTGTTTGAAGTCACTTACTCGACATCCAGATCTCCTCAGCACCGACCTCAGATCCTCATCAAAGTCCTCCGCAGTGTACCTGTTGTGGACCTTAACCTGGAAGACACTCAATCCATTCATCCATGCAACGAAGCGAGACAACGTCGTCTTTCCGGACCCACTGACACCGATCAGCAGCAGATGACCCTGCGGCTGGCGGAAGATACGGTCAATACGCAGAACGTGATCGAGAACTTCATCAAAGAGAACAAGCGGAACATCCAGCTCCTCTTCATAGAACACCTAAAAGCATACGTAGACTATTGTTATTGCAAAAGTATCTATAACAATGATTTTATGTTTGTATGTGCATTTGCTATAGCGCCTCTTCAATCACTCTACTCAGAGGCGCTCCCGCCTGCAGAGCGGACACTGCATCGCAGTTTCACGCCAAAGCGCTGAGCAATTGCGAGTGAAGGACTTGCCCAAGGTCCCTACGCAGCGACTTGAGGTGGATTCGAACCTTCTGGCTTCAAGCCAGCGACGCCACCACTACGCCACCACGCCCCACACAATGGATTGCACACCTTGGAAACTAGCCATGTTATCAGAAAGTGTAAGACATTAAGTAATTATCACTCAAAAAGGACATCTTAGTCAGAAGCTGTAACCCATAGTTAAAAGAATTGTACTTTGCTACGATCTGCAAATTTATGCAGTGTCTCATAAGAAAATGAACTGCTGAGGGTCAGTTATAGCATGAGAGCCCCAAGGAAATAGGTGAGCAATGAAAGCTGAAATTCTCACAACGCTCCGAAAACCAGTGCTTACACATCATACACAAAACTTTGTGGGGCGCGGTGGTATAGTGGTTTTTTTCCTGGTGCTTTGGAGCCAGAGGGTTCCAGGTTCGAATCCACCCTCAAGTCGCCATGTAAGGACCTCGAGCAAGCTCTTCACTCGCAATTGCTTGGACGCTTCGGCATGAAACTCTGATGCAGTGTCCACGCTGTAGTCGAGAGCACCTCTGAGTAGAGAGCTTGAAGGGGCACTATAGAAATGGAGAAATAAATCAAACTGGAGACAATATGAAGAGTGATGATGAAGTGGTGGGATTTACCTTCAGTCGTGCCTTGACGTGTTCACGCAGCTCTTCCTGGCCGACTGGCATGTAGTCTTTCGACAGCCAGTTGCTGTAGAGAATCGGACGTTTGAGAGCCGTGTCGCGACTGATGTTCGGGAAGTGCTTCAGCGCAATGCGATCGATATTCTCATTGGTCCACGCTCTCTCCTCACCGTCCACAAGCCTACACAACACAAACCACTTCTAAACTCTGCAGGCTGGTCAAAAGAAATGAATTATGCAGTCACGAAATTCCTTATTCAACTTGCATCCATTTGATTCTATCAGCTAGTTAGTTCTAAACTTTTATAGTACTTTTTATGCACCGCAAAAAGTCCTGACTCTGCTAGGTTAAATGGTTTAAAAATTACGTAAAACCGTCTGTAAACACTTCTTCCGCATGGAAAACACTTGAATCTCTATTCTTACCATGTAATGTAATAGTATCAACCACATAACACAGAAACTGCACAATTAAATCGAAAATGTTAATTTTCCTGAAACACTTCAAGTGACAGTATGCAAGCTACCTGTCCTGGAAAAGGCGCAGAGCCTCATGGGCCCAGATGCGCACCAGTCCCTCTGTTGATAGCGATTCAAGAGGTCGCAGGGCTTCGCATATTCCCCGAACCCAACGTGTCATCTCACGAGGGCTGTAGATGTAGTGGGGCTGCATGTCTTGGGTGAAGCGTGTCTGAAATGAACAACACTCGACTGTACGGAATATTCTGCAAAATTTGGCATTCATATCATCCATCCGCAACTAGAGGAAACTTATACCCAAAAAATGAATCAGGGTTCATTTAAGGAGAGAAGGCAAGATTATCGAAATGACAAAAAGAAAATTTTGCCCGGTAAAGAGTTGTACTTTCGGACAAAGTTATCCTTCAGTCAAATGACGAGAAGGAGGTTTTAACCCTTTACTGAACAAAGTGCAGTAAATGGCATCAGAAGCCCTACGCCTTTGGTTAGTAAAGAGCTAAAAGCTACTTGAAAAGCATTGAAGCAATGCAATTCATTGTTAAAGCATTAATTAAATAAATGTTCCTTGATGAGGTACTCTGGGGGCACACTGCTTCAGCTGGCAAAGTGTTTCAGATTAGACACACAATCACGTTGAAAACAATGGTTTCCCAGGTAACACACAGTTTGATACATGTCACGCTTGTGATTGGAACGTGGGTCTTAGTTGAGGTGAAAAGGTTCTTCACTTCTGTTTCAAGGATATTATTTACGTAAGGCCTCTTTAAATACACCATATAAATGCGCACGTAGATCAAAACCAGAGCAACAGAAACCGCACCTGTGAGAGAAGATAGAGTTCGACCATCGCATTTGTCAGTGGCTCCGCGTAGGTTCGTAGGGTCGGCACAAGGCGAAGCATTGCTCGATTGAACGTTCCATAGATCTGAACCAAAGACGCCTGGCCAGGATAGTCCACATACACAACAGGAACATGACGCAGGAACCTGACAAATAACGAAACTAGATGAACATACCTTTCTAGCCTCTTATCACATACAGCCACATGTAAATGTAATCTTAAACATACATTCACCAACGCCATGTGAAGCCTCTGTAAGATATCTAATCTGAAGGTCTGACAAGTTTTGACAAGCTCTTGAATAGTTTTCATGTGCTGATGGCTCTTATTGATAAACTATGATTCTAATAACTTCAACATCATTTAGGCTAACATAGAAGTGTGCTCCAATTAGATTCTTTTTAAAAGACTCTAAACAAACTTTGAACTATGATTGGGTCCTGCACTGAAGTACCTCTGCAGTCTCATTCTTTGCCCCTCTCTGCCACATCGCTGCATCCTCTTCGATCTATTGATCGACTTGACCTCTTTGTTTCCTCATGCAAGGACAGCCACGGCTCAATTCATATCCTCCCAAGCTGTTCTCAATTTCACAAACTGTTGAAGACTGTTTTTTTCGCTTGATCTCGGCCAGGAGCGCCTCTGAGTAGGTACCTTAAAGGGGCGCTATGTAAATTATTGATTGATTGATTTTACTTCCACAATCAGTCCACTCCACCATGCTCTTCTCTGGTAGTCTGTCCCCATTTTTCTGTCACCTCAAATCAAGCATTTCCTCAGGGTCACTTGCATTGGGAGCACTTCTGCAAGACTGGGGAGAGAAGCGTTTTATAAATGGTCATATACAATACAATAAATTCAAATAGAATTGTTTCAACAATGGTCAACAACAAGCAGTAGGACTCAACTCCATGGTTGGCCAGGTTCAATAAACAACGGACATATAAAACACACGAAGCGACATATACAAACCGATGAGAGAGCGGCTTACGACCCGGATCGGTCGGAGGATTGCAAGCTCCAACAAACTGAATCCTCTCAAACTTCACCCACGTCTGGTCTGAGGTTCTGTAGAAGCCTCCGTGTTCCACCATCTGACGCAGGAATGATATTATACGCTGCGTACCTATGAAAATTAATCATCAAACATCTAAACAGACAACGTTCTGCCGCGATTTACCAACGTTGCAACAATAACCTTTCTTTTGCAGCAGTAACCTTTCTTTTGGAGTAGTCTATGTATAGATAAGCTCCAATAAAGATTCTAGGAGGGCATAATATGCATATTTTGATGAACAACTGATCAGAGATTAACATTCCAGATGTCAAAACTGGAATCTGAAGGAATCTCATAGGAAAAAATTAAAATTAATTACTTATTTATACACATCATTCATGTAGCGCATTAACTTCATAGGTAATGAGATGTATGGTAAGTATGGTAATGTAAGATAAGATTGATGTTGGCCTATTTTCATAAGCCAATGGTCAACCACAGTTCTTAAGTCTCAAGGTGATACACGCTCAAGACAAAAGCAATTCTGAACAAAGGCAATTGTTCCAAACCCAGGTCTCATGAAATAACCACCTTCAGATCAAAAGGTTGGTTTTAAACCACAGAAAAATTATACACAGCTCCTTTCCACACGATTAAAACTCTAAAGAGCAGACAATTACCGTATTTATCCATGTCTGGAAGATTGATTTCATCGCAGAAGAGGACTAGCCACTTGTTCAGCTGTAACGGAGACAGCACGAGACCGTTTGGTGTCTTGCGGTATTCACAGTAGTGATCAAACGTCTTCAGCATCAACTCAGGCGTTGTGGCACTGGAGAAGTTCAGACCAACAACCTAAACATAGCCACAAAGCCAACAACAAATTCAATTCTGAATGCAATTCTACAAAAACTGCTCCAAGATCATTTTCAAATAAATTAAGACAAGAAACTCAAGCTAAAGGAAAGAAATCTTTCTCTCTTCCATGTCACAGTTCTGTGTCTTGAACATATTCATTAACAAATTAAGTAATTTCCAGTAAATTAATATAAGATTTCTAACAGAATAGCCATGTGCAATAAACTGAAAAGAAAATGATGTTCTAAACGAGGGTTAACAAATAAGTTATGAACTTTGACCTTACATTACGCTGTGGACAATAACCAAGTGCTACATTCAGTCCATCAAAGACTAACAGAAGTTCGTAACAAGGCTCAGCGGCACTAACCTCAAGATCAGGCAAGGCCCTCAGTGCACTGAAGAGCGTCATGGTCTTTCCAGAACCTGGTGGGCCACAAAGAACCATTGGCTTGTGTTCGAAGAGCCAGGTTGAGAGCAGGTACTCGTGGCGCACAGTGTCGACAGTGGGGATTACAACGTCTGGCGCGGCCACCTTGTGAGTCTCCACTTCAACCTGTGGCACTTTCGCTGACCACGGCACCCACTCTCCCTGGATCGACACCTGGAAAAGACAGACAAACATCAAATGAGTATTCGTCAAAAATCCCATCCATAGCAGGATAGCAATGATGATGCAATGAAAACACACATCCATATATAATATGCATGTGTATATGGAAATTTATATGATGCCTTTCAGGAAGTTCACAAACACTGAAACATTTATATTGCACACACAATGAGCAATAAGACTGCAATTGTATTAGTATCTATACATTTATATAGCGCCTCTCACAAGTGCACCTGCGACGTCCGATACTGTAAAAATAACATGATTTGCTTCATTATTTTATCTCTGATTAATAAGCCATTAAAATATATCATCCATATATCTTTATCAACATGGTGAGCAATCTATTCCAAACAACCACAAATGCAAAGCATGGCAGACAACAGTTACTAGAAAACGAACTTAACAAACACTACAGCCTGCACCTGTGGGACGAAAAACTAGAATTGACCAAAAAACAAAAACACATTGAAACTGATTGCGTGTAGTTCTTAATTGGCACCAAATGCAAATGCATGTAGGCACATTTCAGTAGACGGTAGCACCTACATCAGAAAAATTTTACACAATTTCACACAAGTTTTGCCTGTTAGATTATATAAAACATAAAAATTAGCTGACATATGCAAGGGAAGCAATTCTGACCTCAAAATCAATGATAGGTTGGTTTCCCGCTGGCAGTGGAATAGTGGTGACCCCCCGGATGAAGTCTCCCATTTCCTGGCGCACCTTCAGCCGGCCGTCCCCTCCAATCGACCAGAGCAATGCGTAGACAAGTGATTTAGAGATGTAGTGCTCCAACTGATCATGCTGTAAAATCAATCACAGAATCAACAATAACTTCATGTAAACCAAAGCACGGTCAAATAAAGAATGTAGTACTTACATACTGACTTACTTCCTCAATGTGAGAACTCCCAACATCACTGCATTTTCTTATTTCCTCAAGGTTATCACGCTAAGATAGACAGCCCTATGTAGTGAGGCTCTGAGGTACTTAATAAATTTACATATATACGATACGATGCATAAATGGTCTATATCATCAGAGGGTGGCCAATGCTAAGCAAAATTGTGCACAAGTCAAATTTGAGGATGCATCTTGTAAAAAGTCATGCAGGAAATCGAGGAAGACAGAAACATTCCGTGAAGAAAAAAGCCAAGAAAAATTCTCAGTCAAGATCTGAAAGCTAACATACTGCAAAGTGAATTGAAGGTACGATCACACAAGTGTTTCAACAATACATCTTAGAACCGTGATCCTGGGGTTGAAGATGCAATTAGCCATCTGGAATGGAACCTGAAGATCAGCAAATGCTAAATTAGCACAGTTCAGTAATTCCAACATGGCAGTGTACATCTTTTGCAACCGCCAGCTGCATTGCAAAATTTCAAGGCAGCAGTTCAGCAAGAGCAAACGTATTTACCAAAGTCCACAGAATGGACATCACAGGAAAAAATAAACCACAATGCAATCATTTCTGATCTGCCAGTTTACTGATACAATTACTGATCGCTTGAACCAGTTTAACTCACACGAAGTTTGGCAATCTGCATCTGAGGCGATTGTACCACATACTAGGAGCGCCTCTGAGTAGGTTTCTTGAAGAGGCGCTATATATATTCTCGAAATGAATGAATGAATATATGCACAATTTGCACATGCATATGGGAATTTATATGATGCCTTTCAGGAAGTTCACAAGCACTGAAGCATTTATATTGCACACACAATGAGCAATAAGACTGCAATTGCATTAGTATCTATACATCAGGGTATAAATTATATTAAACTTGCCTGCATGGGGAAATCCACGTGACTATGGTTGTAGGCGATGACGTTCCTGACGGACTGGTTGAGCATCGAGAACAGAGTCCCAAGCGCTCGCAGGCGTGTGTAGTCCATGATGTGCTCCAAATGTTGACCGTACTCCAGACACTTACTGACCAGGCCATTCGACACAAAGAATGGCTGAAGCACTGCAGCACAGTCGCGCTGGACCTGCACAAGACAATGGATGCATAGAATACGTCTTTAGATGTCTATACACAGACTTTTCAAGAAATTTCTCAAAAGTGTGGTCATCAGCCGCAGTTCATTTAGAACTATTGTTTTTTGACTCACTGATTGATTTGATAGATAGACCTCGGCAATGTGGAAAGCCAGCATAACAATGAACACAAATTTACAAGCTCCGTAATAGAACTTGTCCACTGTTCAGCCTATGAACTGCGTTGCCGGATAGCCACTATGCAGAACCATGCATCCTCGGTGGTTAGGACCCTCAACCTGGAATGGTCTTCCTTCGAAACGCCACTCCCTTTCTAAAAATCCCTCTCAGGCTTTCCTCTCTCATCATAAGACAGTTTCATTTGGCCGTGCTGAGGTTGGGAGCGCCTCTGAGTAGCCCCTTGAAGAGGTGCAATATATAAGCATTTAATGAATGAATTAATCCCTCTGAAATCTCAACACTAGCATATAATTTCCATCTGTGAAAAAGTCATACGTCATACGTAAGTAAACAATCATTAATGAATCAAAAATTGGCTTCATCAATAGATCAGTATCAGTTATCAAGAACCAACCAGAAGCGTAGGCGACACTTCCTCATCTTTTCCGTCTGATGGTCCTCCGGAGCGAGCACGGTGGGTCGTATCTTCGTCTCCTTCCTCCAGCGGATTGTTTCGCAGCTTCAGCATGAAGTTCTCGAAGATCATCTCGACGGCCAGAACGTCTTCGCTGAACCAGACCATTCCACAGCGACTGACCGTGGCCAACGTCGCGTATCTCAGGTCTTGCACTTCAAACATAATGCGAACCTAACGGAAAGAGAACAACAGATACAAACAGGTTAAGGTTCCTTAAGGTTACCGTAAGTAAGATTTGTAGGGGGTGTGGTGGGGTAGTTGGTATGCTCGTTGCCTTGCAGCCACAGTGTTGCAGGTTTGAATCAACCTCCAGCCGCTGCATAGGGACCTTGAGCAAGTCCTTCACTCGCAATTGCTCGGGCGCTTCGGCGTGAAAACCGAATACTGTAGATGGGAGCGCCTCTGAGTAGATGCTTGAATGGCGCCATAGAAATGGAGAAATAAATAAATAAAATTTAAAAACAGGTCAGGCAATGTTCTTCTTCTTTGGTTCTCTGCCTTTCTCTAGGACAAGTTCGTACATCAAATGGCGCCATTCGTCACGATTTTTCCGGCTCTCTTCTTCAACTTCAACTTGTTGAAGCCTTCCTTCATCATCTAGTCCAATAACAACATCCTTGGTCTTCCTCTTGTCATTTTACCCACTATTCTTCCATCAATTATGGTGATTAGGAGAGAATCTCCCTCATGATGTGATCCAACCTGTTCTTCTGCGTGCTTCTGATGATTCCCATCATGTAATGTAAGGCATGGCAATCATGTAATATAAGGTATGGTAATCTCTTGTTGATTTTCTTCCTCTGCTAGTCCTCATAGTTTTGGTTTGGTAGTTGAAAAAACAACATGTGCATGCACGTAACAATCGCAATATCTAAGCATGACGAAAGTTGATAGCCAAGCTCCTTCTAAAAGAATAATTGATAAAAATACAATAATTTCTAGTGCTTGTGCGGTATGCACATGAAAAGTCAATCAGATTTTTCATTATAATAAAATCGTACCGCATCACGCATTACGCAGCCGTTCAGAGGTCCTTTTAAATGCACAACATAATTATAAATGTTGAGATCCAAACACAGTTAAACAAAACATGTTCCGCAAAAAGTTCACAATAAACTGAAAAGGACTACCCAATATCCAAATAACAGCTCTAAGACCAGAAGACACACTTTCTAGTAAAGCAATCAAACAAAATTGAGACATAAGCCATGACCTAACAAGGAAAAAAGAGAACCCGCAGAACAAACAAGACCAGCCAGGGGGAATTCCATCCAGGCAACTTACGTTTGGTGGAATGGCGAGACGCTCTCCGTTGGGCAGCGTCAAAAGTTTGTTGTCGTCAAGTACAGAGTTGAGGTTCTCCACCCATTCGGGATCCACATCACCGTCAAAGACAATCCACTGGCGCTTGCCAATCTCGCCACGGACATTGTCGATGATCCTAAACGAAAGACAATTACCATGAAACACAAGCATCCCAGAACGCAATACAATAGAATATGACTGCATTTGAGATCGTCCTTTTCTCTACGTTCACACACACAACGTAACATTTATGGCACTGAGCAACTGTGAGATTAAAAGTGCACACATTAGAGTACAACATAACATTAATGGTGCTGAGCAATTGTGAGTAAAGGACTCGCCTAAAAGCCCTTATAAATACAGTGGCCACCTGAGTGATGCTTACAGGTCAGATGCTCCTCTCTTTTAGCTACCAACATGCCCAACATGGCATGATGCTAGATTGGCGACCAACATTTCATCATTACCAAAGGATGATCCTATTCCATAAGATCTTCCTAATCAAAAAGCTATCGTTTAAAAAAATACATTGATATTAAGAAGATCAGTTGCAGCACTCACTTACGTTGCGTAGTACGTGTGTGAAAAGTCCAGTACTCACTTGCGTAGAATGTGTGTGTGTGAAAAGTCCAGTACTCACTTGCGTAGAATGTGTGTGTGTGAAAAGTCCAGTACTCACTTGCGTAGTATGTGTGTGAAAAGTCCAGTACTCACTTGCGTAGAATGTGTGTGTGTGAAAAGTCCAGTACTCACTTGCGTAGTATGTGTGTGAAAAGTCCAGTACTCACTTGCGTAGAATGTGTGTGTGTGAAAAGTCCAGTACTCACTTGCGTAGAATGTGTGTGTGTGAAAAGTCCAGTACTCACTTGCGTAGAATGTGTGTGTGTGAAAAGTCCAGTACTCACTTGCGTAGAATGTGTGTGTGTGAAAAGTCCAGTACTCACTTGCGTAGAATGTGTGTGTGTGAAAAGTCCAGTACTCACTTGCGTAGAATGTGTGTGTGTGAAAAGTCCAGTACTCACTTGCGTAGAATGTGTGTGTGTGAAAAGTCCAGTACTCACTTGCGTAGAATGTGTGTGTGTGAAAAGTCCAGTACTCACTTGCGTAGAATGTGTGTGTGTGAAAAGTCCAGTACTCACTTGCGTAGAATGTGTGTGTGTGAAAAGTCCAGTACTCACTTGCGTAGAATGTGTGTGTGTGAAAAGTCCAGTACTCACTTGCGTAGAATGTGTGTGTGTGAAAAGTCCAGTACTCACTTGCGTAGAATGTGTGTGTGTGAAAAGTCCAGTACTCACTTGCGTAGAATGTGTGTGAAAAGTCCATCAGTCCATTCGCGAGTGTTCTGATCGAGACTTCCGTACAGCGCATCCTTCGAAATTGACTGTAATCCACAAGATGAGGAGAATGTAAAAGTTACAATGCTTAACAAATGAAGTTCAGTTTTACTTTGAGAAAAATCTAAACTTCTAAATGTACTGGAGTTTTCATTGCACAAGACGTTATCTCCAAAAACGCTAAAAGGTTACATGAGATGGAAAACGATAAACTATACATAAATCAGTATGTTGAAAACGTGTTTGCAAAGGATAGAAAGAATTCACCTTGGGGTCAATGACGTGAGCAACGCCGTCCACTCCTTCCAGGCGCTCCAGGGCTTTCAGCAACACTCTCCACGCCGAACTCTTGCCGCTTCCACTTGGACCCACCATCATCAGACCGTGGTGGATCTGGGTGATCTGGTACAACTGCAGAACCTGGAATCAAATCGAAATCTGTCGTTAGTGCTCAGCGTGAAAAGCATGCATCCAATTACACACAATTATGCATTGTTGTAGATATATGTTTTGTAAATGTATGTCAGATGTGCCTAAACATTATCAAGCCTAAACAGTTTTAAAAGTTATTAAGTAATAAGCACAGATAGCCCAACAGTTAGCAAATTCACTCCCTACCTTCAAAAAATGGCTCAAAACTACATGTATGTCTTCTTGGCTTTAAGTATTTGGCTATCTAACTTCATCTTCCTCTAGTGGCTGACTATCCATGTGCTCAGATTCATATTTCGGTGTGACCTTGCACACGTAAGAAATTCATGTAATGATAATAATAAAAATCTATGAAGGGTGTTAACACTGCACGCGTAAGAAATTTATGTAATAATAATAATAATCTATGAAGGCTACATCGCACAATGAAACACTGCTTAACCCTTTACTGACCAGCAAGTACTAAAATCCATTTAAAACATATGTAGCAGGTCGTCAAAGGGCTAAAAATAAACGAGACATGTAGAGTTTCTTCCTTGCCTTTTCCATCCACTGTCCTCCATGTTCCTCGCCGTCGCTGTGCACCAAGTACATCTCCTCGCAGACCTTCGCAAGCTCCTCCTTCAGTCGATTCATCTCCGCTGGAACATACGCCACTCCTGGAAAGACGTCCGACAGCAGACTGTTCAGCAGCGGAATATCCTCGGCCACCAACTTCGGAACCATCGTCTCCATCACACTCTGGATCAGAATCTATCAACAAAACAACAACATTTTAACCACAGCTCTCGTTGCTAAAGTGCTGAGGATACCATTGAGCAACAATGTATGCATGTATATGAACATTTATATAGCGCCTTACAATAACCTCTCAAAGGCACTTAACAATGGCTGTTGACATCAATATAGAAACTTCAAGTATCCAATAAAAATACACACGTGCATTCCATTTTAGCCAGTACATCAAGTATCCAACAAAAATACACACTTGCATTCCATTTTAGCCAGTACATCAAGTACCCAATAAAAATACCATAGATGTAAAAAACGATGAAAAGAAAATAAAAAACGAAATAATAAAAAACGACAAAAAAACGATAAAAAACGGAAACTGAAAATAATTTGCCTTTGTTACATTTGAAATTTCATTTTCAGCTTACAAATCTTAATTGTTTATGCAATTTTATTAAAAAACTGCAAATAATACAACTTTATTATTAGGCCAAAATAATTGGTATAAGTAACATTAATCTATCACAGTTATTTTTTCTTATAACTTTCGTTTAATAAGAAATTCGGACAAATTAAAGGTATTGAAATCTTTTCAAATTTAAATTGCATACATAAGTCCACATTATAAGTTTATGCCGATCGACATAACACAATTAAAATCTAACCAGAAGCAAAAACCACATGTTTACTAAATTATATATTGTACATTATTTTGTGCTTAAAATTGCTACTTATAAAATAATATTAATAGTTATGCCCAAGAATTTTATATCAAAATAACTCTTAGAAATTTAATTTCTTGTTGGGATCTACTACATGTAGCTTATTTCTCAAAATTATGACTTAAACAATTACATAAAGACCCTATAGTTAGCTGCATCCTTGAGAGTACGGTGAAAACGTATGGAATATCAGACAAAAATTAAATTAAGGAAAATAATATTAGACAGTAAATAATTAAATAAAGTTACATAAAAATCGAAAAAAACGATAAAAAACGATGGGAAAAACAAAAAACGAAAAAAACGACGTTTTTTGGGAGAGAATAAAAAACGAAGAAAACGTTTTTTACAACTATGAAAAATACACACTCGCATTCCATTTTAGCCAGTACATCAAGTATCCAATAAAAATACACACATGCATTCCATTTTAGCCAGTACATCAAGTATCCAATTAAATATACACACTTGCATTCCATTTTAGCCAGTACATCAAGTATCCAATAAAAATACACACTTGCATTCCATTTTAGCCAGTACGTCATCACCAGAAAATGAGCAATTGCAATCAAAGACCTATAAAATATCACCTTAGGTTAGATCAGTCTACGACGCACAATGCTAAAGAGCTTGGACCACATTCAGCCTGTAGCATTGTCTCCAACATTAATGGCAAATTACCTCCTGTTCCGGAAGCTGTTCTGCAATCGTGGCTTCGTCCACTTTCTCCGATCGATCGATCAGACCCTGTTTAACCCTCTGGATGCGGTCTCGTTTCACATTTCCAGCACTGATCAGGACGCTCTTTAGGGCTCGGAGACCGAAGTCGTAATGCGACTGTGGTGACAGCTGCTCCTCACACAACCTGAGTTAGGACGACACAGCGCATGATCACACCAGCATCGTTGGTAGAAACTAATTTACACTGCAAAATTTCACTGAAACTTAATCATAAGTCACTGTGTTCAGAAACGGGAAACCAGAAACACTTTGTAACCAGACATCCAAAAATGAAACCAGAGACACTTCAAATAACTTGGAAAAAATTATAAATTGAACCAAACGACCAAGTTTTTGCAGATTTAACATTGAAAATTCTTATTTATCATTCACAACTTGATAAAAAAAATACTTATCATTGACAACTTTTTATATAAGAAAATGGCTCCTTCAAAATGACAGCATATTATAATTTTTATACAATAAACTTAGATGGACCCACTCTAATTCCTAAAGGGTTTCAGTGAAGAAGAAGACATAAGGGTTATAAAACTGTAATATCTATCAAACTAAGAATAAGTACGCTGCAAAATGATGACTCAAGACTGGATAAAGGATGGAAACTATGTACATATACTTCCATTACCGTAAGTCCAATCAATATCCTTTTACTCCGCAAACATAGCTAGTGCAGTAACAACACTCTAGATGAAGAATTGAAAGATTTGTGACGCACTTGAAGAATGGGACAATCTTCTGGGCCAGTTTCTCTGCAGTCCGGAATCCCTGCGAGTAAAGCATGACTTGGGCGATCAGCTGACGGTCCGGGGTTGTCATTGCCAAGCTGCGGAACAGCTTCTTCAAGTTGTCCGGCAGATTTGAACGGCCGGCATAGCCAGGATTCATCGTGATGAAGATGGCCATGTCTGGATTCACTTTCACTTGCTTTCCAACCAATTCAACGGAGAAGCTAGAAGCTGAAAAGATATCACAATTTAACACTTAAAAGTAATCTCATTATCATTAATACTGCGTAACTGACTGGTTTGCTTGTGCTTCAGCATGTGAAGGCTGACTGTGTCTGCTAAGTAGAAGCAACTTTGCAGGTTTATTCAACTCTTATTTTGTGTTCTCAGACTGGATTTGTCTCTAATAAGCCTCATTTAAGTGGTGCTATAAAAATATCTGATAACACGCAATAAAACAGGTATTTAGGTCACGCACAATTAATGAAAATATTCAACAGCATGTGCGGCAGCCCGATATCCATAACGTCTGCTAATCCCTGATTTAGTGTTGACCTGAAAACCGCATACATCCAAACCACTTACATGCTGTTACGCATACGCATATTCTGAAGAAAAAATATTTTGCCTCTTTCAGTTACACCATCTTGTGAATATTCTTTGGCAGTGTCAACATCCAGCTTGAAGACATACTGAGAACAATCATATCCATAACGTCTGCTAATCCCTGATTTAGTGTTGACACGAAAAGCACTTAGATGCTGTTACGCATACGCATAGACTGAAGTGTGCCTTACTTTTTTCACGCTCCGGATTAGCGAGTTCTTTGAGAGCCTCTTGAATTGTCTGAACCTGCTGTGAGACGGCTGACAGCATTCTCTCCTCCAGTCGATTGAATTCATCGAAACATCCCCAAGCACCAACTTGACAAAGACCAACAAAGATCCTTCCCATCGCCTAAGAACAGCAGCAACAAATTCAGAATGCTCTACATTCATCTCTGCCAGAAAAGTATGCAAAGAAACATATACCAAAATTGTTTTGGCATGCATATAAAGAACCTCATGATAAAAAGGTTGTGCTGCGACATGGATGGTGTTCCAAACAGATATATTTTAGCGCACTAAGTTGGGGGATCCATGTCTTAGACCAGTGGTTCTCAATCTTTGCTACATCCCGACCCACTTTGCAACGTCTGAATGTCAACGGGACCCGCCTCACTGATATCCAAGGGAACCCATAGTTTTGCGAGTAAATATTCAGATTTCGCACCATAGTGGCATATAATAAAGCTTTTACAACTGTAATAATGTAAAAGAAAATGACAGAATGTAAGAAAAATATTTTATAATTAAAGAATGTAACCTGGAAATCAAATGTCTCGTCGCAGTTGAAGACCAGCACGAAGCGTCCGAGTTGGTTACCGAGAGCTTTCACTGACTCGGTCTTGCCTGTGCCCGCAGGACCTTGAACCCAAAGACAACAAACAGGACTGTAACAATTACTCATGAAAATGTAACTGAGCAAATAATGCGATCATAAAGCGTTCAGAACAGAAGAAACACTATTTCGATTACAAATACGCCGATTCATGATCAAGCACAACCCATCAATTTAGTCTTAAATGTGGTTTATGCAGACTGCTAATTCATATCATCAGTCATGTGGTAAGCCAGTCATTCCAGGCCTGCTTCTCTACAATACATATCTGTGAGCCATTATACACTGATTAGATCATCTTTACATAGATCTAATCATTTGCTTGTTCTGACAGCTGGTAGAAAAGTGTGCTATTGATGTGATCACATCTGCACTTCAACCAGAAAATAATTCAACCTCAGGACCATGTTTCATGATGCTCTAAAGGACTGATAAGTTTCCATACAGCTGTGTCAACAAAATATGTTAACTCTAACTATTGTACAATGTACATTTTTTGCAGGGTCTTGACTACAATGTGAATATTTACATTCAACTCCTCAACCTTAAATTAAGCAAGACCATGCACTTTATTAAGCAACCAGTCTATGAGCAGCAGTTCTCGAAGCGTGCTCACCAAAAGGCGAGCCGCCAAGTCGAGCCTCGAGCGCCTGAGTCATCGTCAGATAGCATCTGTCCGTCAGCGGCGTCTGAACGAGCTTCTCCTGAACACCGAGATACTCGAAGCCGTAGTTGAACTTGGCGTTGGCCATGTGGATGCTCAGCTGCTGGAGCACATCCGTGTGTTTCGGATCAAAGTAAAACCTCATCTGGCAAAGCCAGTCAAACGAACGTGGACTCGCCACTTTGTCCTTGACGAGGATACGAGTCACGTCTCTCTGATGAACCAGCTCGGTAATCTGTGCAAGTCGAAACAGTCAAACATTGTTGTAAAGTGTAACAAATAGAAATTGTTCTAAAGCAGTGGTTCCCAACCTTTTTTTACTCTAGGACCACTTTTCTAAGTTAGAGGACAGGAGGGTCACTTTTTCTTTGTTGAAGGATATTAGGGGGCCACAAAGGTGAAATTTAATTAACTTAAAGCATATAAAATAGCTACAATTGAATCAAAATAGAATATTTGATGTTATTTAAAAACGTCAAAATAAAATAATTTGTAATATAAAATAATTATGTGTTCTATCCTGTCCAAATGGTCAATTTTTTCATACATTTTTTTAATCTTTGAGAGACGAGGGCCAAATTTTTAGGCCTGGCAGGCCACTTTCGGAAACCACTGTTCTAAAGTGTAAGTGTCAAACATTGTTCCAAAGTGTAACAGTCAAACACTGTTTTAAAACAAAAGAGCTCCCATACATCGTAGTAGAATGTGAAGGAGGCATTCATTTCACACTCTTTGGCTGACATTGAATATAATAACGGTGATTTATATAGCACTCTAACAAATATCAAGCTAAAGAAAAAGGCACTGTCTTACACACAAGTTTAAAAAATTAATGACGGTAGTACAATAATTTTAAAAGATCTACAGTATAGGTTTTCACTGCTTTTCAGTTGTGATTTGAATGTCTGCAGAGGAAATCAAGGTACTAGACAAAGGTCCAGCCGCGAATTTCAACATTTCTATTACTTCCCAGATCACACAGATAAAAAACCTAGATCACAAAGATAAAAAATTCCACTGCCTTATGAGAGTGACAAGTGAACAACTTATTCAGGTCGTGACATGGTGTCAACTCAGCAGGCTCTAACTGGCAACCGTTGGAATACAGGACAACCATTTCAACACACCAGCATACTGCCAACAGCTATTCTTGCAAATTATTTCATGATATATTGAATTTCTAGACCAACTCTGACAGAATAAAATACTGTAAACGAGCCCTAAAAGAAATCGGTGAACAGACAACCTTTTAAAAGCTCAAAACGATAACCTTGACCTTTCCACAGAATGAGAGACTAAGATCAGACATTTACTTACAAGATGCTCCAGCTTCTTTCGTCTGACTGGTGGCTGCTCGTGCAGAACGGAATCAGCCAGAACGTTCAGCGTCGCCTCGACAACCTGCAGCACGTTGGCCATTGGCGCCACGTCTTTGTCTCCCTTCTGCTCAACCGCCTGTAGCGCTTTGTCGCAACTTTCCGACCAAGCGATCTGGGCGGCCAGCACGACGAGCTGCGACTGGTAGCGGTCGACCCATTGCATGAACTTCTCCTGGTCTATTGTCTTTGAGTGGAACTCGGCGATGTCCTGTACAGCCTGTGCTAAAAGACGAGCCAGGGTGAGGCGCATCTCCTGTTCGACCATTGTCAGCCATTCGTTGATCTTGCGATCCTTCACCGCCACCGCATTGAAGTATTTCATCTGGAAAACGTCGGACAAGTATGAACAAAAACAAATGTAAAAAAAACAAAAGAGAAACTAACTTAGATGCTCGGTGTGTTTCCACATTTGTATATGTGCACAATGCACATTTATGTATTCAAGTGTGTACAATATGTAGCACAGCAACTTTAACGTACATTAAAAAGCACAGCAAACATGACCAATAGAGCCAAACATGCAAATTAAATCAAATTCCAAACATGCAAATCAAATCAAATTGCAAATGTATACAAATATCATTGCTGGCAGCTTTTATACCTGATGCTGAACAAACCCCATAAAACCTCATTCATGTTTTAAGGCGGTACTAAGTACTGGCACGAACTGTATAATAGATGCTCGTCTTAGTTTAAGCACAAAATTCGATGAACTGCATAAAAGCTGTGCTCCACGGAAACTGCGTACAAACCTCCTCGCCTTCCTTTGATGCCAAACCCAAGACAGTAGTTTGTTCTTCGTCGAGAATGATTGTGTGAACGCCAGCAAACATCTTCTTGAAATGCTTCTGTAGACGTGGGATGTTCTTGCTATTTCCAATTATCTCCAAAAGATCCTCATCACCAACAAAGTAGAATCTAACAACAGAACCCAACAAATTGCCTTCTCAAACATTTTGCCAATTCATTATTTTTAAATCACTTTCCATGCTCGCAAAGTCGGCAGCAACTCAGCAACTAAATTGTGGATGAATGTTCATTGGAGACCAAAATTTTTCAAGTGAACAGAAAGCCCAACAAATTACAGAGCATCACAACCAAATAACATAGCCATTTGGATGTAAGATCGGACTGAGTAAATTCTAGCCTGTGTTAGGATAGAACCAGTTTTTGGCATTGTTCGCTTAATAGACCATTGCTTAAGACAGTCGACCAATACCACAAGTCAACAAATTCCATTAAGCAGCACCTAGCAAGAGCACGGACAAATTTGTCTGACAAAAAAAGCAATATAAGATGATGCGATACAAGATTTTGCAAAGTTCAACAGTTCCTCTCATACGAATTTCATACGAAAAACCCAATTGTTTCTTTTGCCGTGGCTGGGTTGGGAGTGTTCCTGAGTAGATTTCTTGAAGGGGCACTATATAAGTTCATTTAATGAATGAATTAAAATTTTCTAATTGCATTGTATTTATAAATTTATAAATCCAGGTTATATAGGGCAAAAGTTTTAAGTTTTGCTCTACAACCACCAAAGGATAATTTTTAAAAAGTCCAAAGAAATAGATTCCGAAAACAGGAGCTCATAGACTAGACTGAAGTATATAGGCTGAAAATGCAAGTATATCAAGACTGCCTAAAATACTCTTTATGTTAAAGAATATACTTATTACACTTATTCTTATACTTATTATACTTATTATTGCTAAGCCTTATTATTACTTCTGTGTAAAATTTTACATCTCTAACCTGTAACTTGGTGCGGAATGTCACCCTGATTGTCTTTGAAATTAAACGAATATACTATATACTATATGTATGTAGCTCTAAACGGTGCCAAATACCATTGAAAATAAGCTGAGTGTAAAGAAAGTACCTGGGGAAGGATGCCCGCTCTCGTTCCAAATACTCTCCAAGAGCCTTTTGGATCTTGCTGAGTAGATCGGCCAGTCTTTCCAGCTGTCTCTGAACATTTGTTATGTTCAGAACATCCATGACCAACGGTGACTTTGTCACCTTCTTCATCAGCGCCAAATACTCTGTACTCACACTGAAAGCACACAAATAAATCAATGCAGCACTTAATGCATTCACTTAAAAGTCACGGACTTCAAAGAGCACCTCACGTGTATGTTTATCTGCAATGTATGCATGTGTACATGTATCAGGACACCAAATATATTGCCATTTAAGCAACTCACAACGTTGGTTCACGCATTACTGCCTAATTGATCTAAACAATTGTGTTTTAAAACAGTTTGAATACGTTTGCTGAGAATGGTAAAAAAAACGCAAGAGATCATTTGAAGAGCATCATGCATAGGAGACAGGACAGGCTCAACTTAAATTATAGTGGTACACAATTGAGGTGCAAGCTCAGTGTAACACTACACGCACCAAATTTTAAAAAATTTGTTGCTGCAAAAACAGCAATTATTGAAAACAAATTTGGAGCAACAATGTTTGCTCTGAACATGGAAAAGGGTCAGGATAGGAAGGCATGGTGTTACCACATGGACACAGTTACACTAACATACCAAATTGCTATCAACCACACCCACAAACACAAACAATAATAAAATAGCAACAGTAAAACTCAAAACTAACGATAATAATTACAAGATAATGAAACAGCCATCAATCGAAAAGGATGTTAAGAATACTGGATCTACTACCTCTGGAACCTGGACGTTTCCACCGGCAGGAGGTGCTTGATATCGGCCGATCCCGTGAAGATCCCCTCGAGATACACCCAACGTCTCTGGACGTCGATCCAGACGTCAAACAGAGCGTTGATGCGGTTCAGTTTGTCCTCCCACGACAGAGCGTCTTCCTCAAACTCCTGCGACAACACAAAACGCCAATGGCAAAGTTTACCAGCTGTCGTTTTATAACTTAGAGATTCCTCAGCAGAAGAGTCAAAGGTTACGCCAGCAGAGGCACAAAGATGATCAAACCACTTTACAAAGGTTACGCCAGCATAGGCACAAAGATGATCGAACCACATCACTCCAAAATGTGTTGGTACCCAATTATAAATGAGCTGTCCTTTAAGCTGTCCTTAAGGCAGCCAAGTGCATGAAGTGTTAGCAACTTCATTTTCTTAGCCTCAGCATACGAGGGTGGCTGGCCGGTCATATCCCTCTCCCTTGCCGTCTCATCTTCCCACAAACAGTGTGTGGCCAATGTACTCGTTACAGCTGCGTTGGTTAAGGTGCAGGTGGAGCAGAAATCTCGAACCACATTTCTGCAATGGGGGTGGGGGTGGGATTTCAACGCCAACCTCCTGATTGACCAGCCACTACACTATCAGGCACCCATAATCTAACAACCCAGAAAGTGATGGATTGGTCGGTCACCTTATGGCATGGTATTCCAAGGATGATCAGTCACACGAGTACCAATTGGATTCAATTTATTGCACATACCAAATTACATCTTTTATAATTGTAAACAAAAAACTTACAAGACGTTTGGACAATTAACTGACGCATATCTGGTATAATCCCAGTTATCAGCACCTCAGTGAGTTTAAAAGACATTATAATATGAAGTACCCTGATACTTACATAATACACATAGAGGTTGCTAAAGATGGTAAAAGAACCAAACCATCAATGACATAATTTGTATGAAAGTTAGTATAGTGGCCCATGCAGGGTGATCAGTATTCAAGTCACCCAAACTGTGGCTACGACAGCTCATAACCAACTTCAGGGCAAATTTCATCCCAGAGGAATTTAGGAGTTCAATCCGCACATGGCTTCATAGTTAGTACCCAGCAGAAACAATTAAATCAATTATGACTTACCTTGTAGTACGGAGACAACTTCATAGCAGCCACGCTGTTGATGTGTTCCTTGACCTTGTTGAAGAGATCATCCCAACCACGAATCAAGCGACATTTGTTCTGGTAGTTTATAAGCTCCAGTTCATACGTCTTCCACACTTCACTGACCTGTCAAGAATTAAACAACCAAATCTGAGGCAAGAACCTTAAGCAGTCTCAACTCATTCCAATCACCAGTCAGCAATCACACTGATAAGAGAAACGTCAATTGGCACCACAACAGGCCTATCAAAGGAATAGGCTGCAAGTCGCTTTCTGCACGATCTTCACGTCCTCTTCGTTCGGCTGACCGCTTTGATCTGTTTCCCGAACCTCATCAATCCAGCATCGCGCTTTGGCTATTGCAGGTCCAATGCGGAATCACCTTCCTTCCCCCTGCAATTCACACCAGGATTCTGGTAGGGATTTCACCTGCATTTCACTTCTCTTTTCATGAGCCTTGTCATGCTGAGAGCGTTTCTGAATAACGCGGCTGTGAGAAGCGATTTACAAATGTTCATATTAGATTAGATTAGAAATAGACATTCTGTTTTTACACCATGGCAATCAGATCATGCTTCACTCGCAGTCCAATAACTACAGATCACCAGCAACTCTTCGGAAATCAATAAAATCAAGTCAGTCGACCAACAAAAACATTACGATATCCGAACCATTGAGAGGCTTTAGCAAAAGAGACGCACACACACGCACACATACACACGAGCATAGTACACATACAATATCCTTAGCAGTAAGTCCTTACCTGCTTCAAGAATTCTTCGAGGGCCATCTCTCCCTGTGCAACAAGAAGCACATCCTTGATAGCTAGCTCGTTCTTCAGAAGGTCAACATCCCAGAGCTGGCCGAGGGTGAGGTCGGGCAGGACCCAGCTCACATGCAGACGCCTCATCAGCTGCTTCCAGTGGCGCTCCTTCACAGCCTCCGACTTGAGCTCAATGACGAGCATGTTCACCTTCGTGTACGACGTTATGACGCTCTTGACGTGCTCGTACGAAGGGTAGGTGCGCAGACGAGCAGGAAGGTCCTTCAGTTGACTGAGAAGAGCGTCCAGTGACTGACGCAACTGTTAAAACACAACAATTGTCAGTTCTATTGTTCAAACTCCTTTGTGCTTGATCTTAACATGCAATAATCAAACAAGCAATCAATCATCAATTTTTGTTTATTAACTTATCTAGGTTGTCACAACTGCAACATTGTCGTAAGACAAGGGGTCACTCCGCTGTTCCTTAAGAACCTAAAAACTGTTTTTTTGGCCGTGGTTGGGCCGGGAGCGCTTCTGAGTAGCCTACCTTGAAGAGGCACTATATAAATTTCTGAAATAAATAAAATAAAGACTGCTGAGTCATCCACTTTCTTATATGAAATGTGGAATACAATGCGGGTAAGAATTAAATTATTCGGGTATAAAAGTCAAAGTGTCTTCTTTTCCAAATATAATGTTCATTAATCTTGTGGATGAATCATGTTGGTTTCTTTTACTTCTATTAAAAATTTATCAATCGAAGAAAAGAATGCAACAGTAACAATGTTGTGCAAAAGAGCTCCATCAACTGGAAAAAGTGAATTACACAATATCTAATTAATAATTACATAAACGTAACATAATTGGAAATAAAGACAAAGCTGCTTCAAGAAACTATGATATTCAATGCTGTATGGAAACTGTTTTTCGACAATAGCATGTAATAGTGGTTGCTGCTTTACCATACAATGACTTAAATTACTTCACTACATATCACCTTGCGCTACCATGCATTACTCATGTCACCAGACATCTAAATTTCCCTATAGCACAGTCATCAAGTTAAGGAATCATCTAAAAAAACAATTCTGACGATAAATGTGCAGTTTGCTTCGCTCTATATGAAGTACCAATGTATACACGTTCATTGTTCAATTAGAAATACCTTTCTCGGCTGGACCGAAAGCCATGGCTTCTCCTTTAGGTCATCAATTTGCTGCCAGATCTGAGACAGCTCGGCCCAGACTCCCTTCAAGTCCTGCAGCTCCTCAATGCCAACGTTCACACGTTCCTCACTTGGACTCAGATGACCTGAAGAGAAGCAATTCCCATTTAAGTGCTGATCCATCCTTAACCAAACACACTTATCTCTCTCAAATGCATATACGCTTTCGAGCAAACCAAGCAGCTATTGGCATCAGCTTTAAAATTCGAGACTCATTAAAATGCTCTTCAACATTTCAACAACAAGCCACACTGGCTTCTCAGTCACTTTTAGTACGTGCTCGTTATTAAAGCGTTAAAATACTACAGAACTTCGTAAACTTCACAAAATTAATAAATGCAAACAAATTTTTAAGTTTAAATGACATCAAATTGATTTAATAACTTAGTGCAATTTATCTGTGCATTATTAATCAATGATACAATGATAAACAATGCGAATGAAGCACAGTACTGAGAGTTTTAATTTGCATTGTTATATTTCAACAATTATTAATTGCACTTATTGCATTCACAAGGTCAGCAAAGCGTCAATCAGTCAACAAATCAACATTTTGTACAGCATCCCTAATCATAGGTAAGTTAACTTGTTCAGACTCGTAACACAGCTGGAGAAGCATGATCAGGCACAGACACATGATTGAACTACAGAGCCAGCATGATACCAAACAGCCACCATATAATGAGAGGACATCATTAAGCGAACATATTCACTAAAATTTTATAATCACAGAGAACCTGCTCAATCCTTACAGCAATTAGAAATTACTCCAGAAACTCATAGAACTGTCCTTGGATGCCAACCCAGAATCAACTTATAATGTTCAAGGTTTCCTACAAAGAGTCACTTTCTACAGATGAAGTAATTTTCGAATCTGTATATTCAAGCATGTTACATTAGTTATAATGAAGGGTGCAAATACGAGTCTCTATTGTAATGCTCAACATGCTGAGTATTAGTGAGTAAACACAGAAATCATGAGTTACCCGGTTCAGCCAGCTCCAAGGCCTCTTTGGCTTTGGCAATATTATCCCTTTCTTCCTTGAGGCGAGTGAATTTCCCTTCGAATATGGTCAAGACTTTGAGAGCTTCATCTGGCTTCATATTGCCCTATAAAAGCAATATATATCTTATCAACATCCTATGCTGAATGTTAACACACACTACAAGACACAGAAAGTGATAAAAAAAAGAACAAAAAGACAAACTAAGATATACAGGTCAAAGGGATAATTTGTTCCTGCTAACCATGACCTTATTTACATTCAAAAGACTATATCATCAATGTCATAAATCAATGAGAGCAAAAACAATCAGAAGAAGAACAATCAACAAAAGAGGGTAACTCTGTACATGTGTCAACAGCGGTTAGAAATCCATAGTTGGGAATCCATGGCTGGGGAAAAGAGTTCCTGAGTAGTAACCTGAAATAGGAGCTATTTAAATCCTTGTGATGTTGGGAACAACCATTGGTGGTCATTGCTAGTTACCCCACATTGTTACCTTTATTGGTGAATAACTCTTTGAAATTGATGAACTTCTCAAGCAGAATGCACCCTCCACTCTATTGATGCAACCTGTCCTATTTCATCTATGCATTGCTTTGCTAACTGAGGGAATATAATAATTTGTTCGTAACATTTAATATCGTATCTACTTACGCTAACAGAGAGAGAGCACCTCCATGTAGATATTTCTTCACAGGGTGTGCCACAAATGTTCAATTACGTTACATTACCTATGACTAGCATCACTTAAAGCAGCAAATTATATATATATATATATATATATATATATATATATATATATATGTACACACATACATACATATATATATATATTCAAATACAATTACAAATACAAAATTAAAATCACATGTCACTGTTGAAAAGGACAGTTAAATGACAACAATGACATGTCAGTCATTCAAGTCACAATGAAACAATAAAGTCACAATAAAACAACAAAAGTCACAATAAAACAATACAGTCAAGCTAAAACAATAAAGTCCAAGTGGTACCTCAACAGGTTTTTCTTTTTCCCATTCACTGAGCATGTCCGTTGTTTTGTTCTCAACCACTTTGTCTTCTGTGACGATCTTCAGCTGAAGACTTGCCACCTGCGTCTGAATAGATGCGTCCTTGCGCTTGATGATCTCGCTGAACGCGCCCCATTCACCCTCGATGTTGTCGCTGTATAGCCAAGACGTTGGAAACTGAAAGCGCTGGCGCTCCAAGATCTTCTGGCCCTCCTTGTAGATATCCACCTAATCAAACAAAGACAATGCGAGTACAATCGGAACATTCTTTGTATGTTTCCCAAATGGCAGTATGGATAAAATCAAAGTAAGTATAAGTACGCGGTGAGGGAAGGAAGAGACGCGGAAGACCAAGGAAGAGATGGTTGGATGAGGTACAGGAAAAGTCTGGCATGAGCCTGGAGCAGCTAAGAGAGGCGACAAGAGAGAGGATACACTGGAGAGGATACATCAAGACTGTCACCAGAGTTCCAAGAGCTGACGGCACCAGGTGAAGTATCAGAATATCCCTTTAAATGTCTTCACCTACTCAAATACTGGCACTGTGGGAAAAGAGGTCAGAATCAGAATATACTGTGTGTCTACAACTAATGAAAACAATTCTAAAAAAGGCAGCCAGAACATCCCTGTGTATTGTGGCATAAGCATATTTCATGAAAGTTCATGAAATTGGAAACCATGGTGAGCCTTTTCAATGGTTGGGCCAAACAGCTTCAGTAAAAATGACTGTCTTAACATTCAAACAACTGGTCCTCAGATGCATATAAGAAGCAACTAAATGAATTTTGTTGTCCGGATACCGACCTGCTTCTCCCAGGACTTCATCTTTCGTTTCAGAGACTGGACGTAGGTGATGAAACCAACAGCCTCTGATGTATTCGATGTCTCAATGGATTGCTGCTCCAAGTCACCTCTCGACTAAAAACAAAACAAATCAGCTTCTTAGGTATAAGATTAAGTATCACTGGCAAATGGTGAGATTGAGTACAGCTGCAGAGACTAGGAAGCTCTGTACGTAAAAAGTAAACAACAGTAGAGAGACTGTCTTGTCATAGATCTACTCGTCTACAGTCCACATAGACCTTTAAATATCCATCAGACAAGTAAATTTAACTCAGCTTCTTCACTCTACTAAGATCCCTTTATTACCCTATTTATAAACCTGAACAGTTTAAATATCACCCTTCCTTGTGTACTGACACTAAGTGCAGATCTAGCTTCAACTATTTCTTTACCTGGATATAACTCTGTATTTAAATGTGGAAAGAATGGTCAGGATGGTGGGGCAGGCATATTTAATAACAAAAGGCATTGTTGTTGAGACTGTAAAAGCAAATTAGACTTCTTCAGCTACATTATAAAGTGTCCAGAGCTGTTAAATAATCAAAGAGCAAATCTAAGGATATTATTAATGTCGGGGTTTGGCTTTTAAAAATAAGCTCTCATCAATCCATAGAAAATCCTGATGAAAGAACCAGCTGTGTGGACTAAACAGTACTTAATCAGACTGGAATAATGACTTAAACGGACACCCATTACAACTACTACCACTAACACCACCACATTCACCTGGAAGGTAAACTGAATCCTAGAACCGTATCACCATCAAAATAATCATTGTCACAGGTGTCTGATAAAATCTCCAAGAAGCAATCATTGACTGAAGGCATCACTTACCTTTGACACCTGGCCGTGGAAATCCTGCATCTCCGTTCCGAGCATGTTGCCAAACTTTCCGAGTACCTCCTTGTGCCAAGAGTCGTACTTGAGACTCACCTTGGACTGCACCTGAAGTTCAAAATAAGCAGTCAACCAAATTCAATGAGCACTAATAAAATGGATGCACAAAATTGCAGAACCTTATAAACAGGATGCAATTTCAAACGATAATAAAATTTACAGGACAGTTCTTTATTCATTGAAGTCCCTTCAGTCAGGTTTCCCCATCTAGAACACTATTAGAAATTCCGAAGAAACTGATGTATTTAACGAAATAGGATACCAGCAAAATACAGTTTGGCCATCTTCTACGCTTGTCCATTTGGACACGTGGAAAATGGCAGGCATGCTTCCAAACTATATGTATTGTCCAGCTATCCATCACCATACACCTTCATCTACCAAAACATCTGGCCTAAATTGTCACAATACATCTACCTTACACTGGAGAACCAGTTAAAAATGCCTTGAGCATGTTCTCTTTTAAGTTCTGCTGGGTAAACATGCCAATATATCACATCCATAATCAATTCACAATTTCTTAAAAACACAGCGGTTCCCCTAGAATCTCGAAACTAAAGTTATTTACCTTTCCAAATTCTATCTTAACTGGACCAAAGTCTTTCGAAGTTTCTGACGTATCAAAGGTTTTCCTTGAAGACCTATAAACAAAAGTTGCCAATAAAAATTTAGATTTAACATTTCATTTGCTCGTTCCAGCATCCATCACAGGCTCTAAACTGCAAATGAGTATTTGTTCATACATTTTATTTAGCACTATAACAGCAGCATTATAAACTTCGTCTGTAGTAAATCAGATTAGCAATGATTGCATAGTACCACACAACATTAGATTAGTCAAGATTAGTAATTTAGAACAGATCAGATTAAATGCATTAAATGCAGACTTGTATAAGTATTTATTTCAATGAAAATTTACTTTATGTCTTCTAAAGCCTTCATCCACTTCTGTATGCTACTGCCCAGCTTTCCATACAGATAATCGGCCTGCAGATCCCATAGAGCTTGGTAGTCAAGCCACACCTACAACACAAGCATTCAGCAAAAAATTATGAATATGTCTGAAAGACAAACAAAGAAACGATGAAGAAAATCAACCCCAATTGTTTTCTTCTCAATTTTATGCTTTAGTCTATAAACTAGCAAAAAGAAATGGATGAGGATAGAGGAGCCAACCATGCAGTGAAATGGGTTTCCGAGGGGAAACGTGGCAGGGAAAGACCAAGAAAGAAATGGAAGGAAATCATCGGAGAGAATTCACAATGTCTGGAGATGTCTTGGGAGGACACTGTCGGGGTGGCGATGGACATAGGAGAATAGAGAAGCGGCATTGCCCGATGTGCTGTCCTGCACGGAAAGGAATAGGGTCTAGGGTAATAGGACTAGGGTATAGGGTAAGCAAAAGAAAAACAATCAATCACACGATGCTTTACAAACTCCTTAGGAGCATTGTATCAAAGTTGAGAACAGCCATACACTTAATAATTAAGCTCAATTGTATCTTACTTTATTGCACCTAATAGAATCATCGAAATAAAATCATGCAGTCACTCAAGAAAGATAAGATAAAGCAATCAGTCATTTACTGTGGTCCTAGCAACTAAGCTAGTCCCCAAATAATAATAATAATAATAATAACGACAATTTAAATTCCGCCGTAACACGGCCATACCTCTACGAGGGCACCTCACAAATGGCAAACTGCGGGATAAATCTAAGCAAGCAGATAAGATTTAAGCTTTGATATGAGAGAGCCCAATGAGGTGGCCAATAACCCAACCCTGCCTACAATCTTGTTTGATCTTCCAATTGCAGTCAAAAAACATGATGGGTAATAAATGAAATGACTTACATGAACGTAGCTATCGACATTGCGGACAATTTTCTCGATTGTCTCGTAGGCACCATGCAGAGCATCCTGACCAGATGGCAACTTCGTCAGCAGGTTCTTGTAATGAGTTTCTGATGCAGAGGCAGCATCCACACCAACCTACCACCAAACAACCAGAAAAAGTCTGCATCATTGTATTGCATTTCTAAAGCGCCTCTCACAGTACTCCCTAGCCACAAGAAAAACAAATGCCTTTAGATAACGGGCAGATACAGCTGTACTCCAGCAAAGATGATGGCATAGAGGGAAGATCATTTCAAAGCAACGGATCAACAAAGGTCAAAGTATAATGCTGGACAATAGCAGCCCTAGGTTGAGGTACTAAGAGGTCGCTATCACTATAAAAATCTTTACGAACAACGTCAAAATATACATATCTGTCGCTCCAAGTTAGATAATTATATATACCCTCAGATTAAGCTAAAAATTCATAACAATATTATTCACAACAGGGACATTGAGATCATTCAAGCAACAGGTACTATGTTGGGAATGCTAGTAGATAGGTTAGAACAGTGGTACCCAACCCGTGGCCCGCAGGCCTAAAAAAATGGCCCTCATCTCTGAAAGAATTAACAACAATATCTGAAAAAATTGACAAGTTGGACAGGATAGAACACATAATTATTTTCTATTACAAATTGTTCTAGTTTGATATCGCTAAATAACATCAAACATTCTATTTTGATTCAATTATAACAATTTTACATGCTTGTACCTGGTAGTCGAATATTTGCTTGAAATCTAAGCTTAAGCTGATGCTTTATTTGATAAATTGCTTGTACCTGATAGTGTAGACAATAGTCAAATTTTAGCATTGTGGCCCCCAATGTCTTTCAACTAAGAAACAGTGGCCTTCGTACCCACCAACTTAGACAAAGTGGCCCTAATGTCAAAAAGGTTGGGAACCACTGGGTTGGTTAGAAGCTCAGCTTCTTAATGCAGTGAACATGAGTTTGAGACTCGTTAGGTCTTCAAGTCCTCCCCACCTAACTGCTGTCGCAGGATCAATCGCACACTACCGAACTTCGCAGACATTCAAGCACACCCAAGTACGATGTACAACATTAACTGACAAATACAATTTACAAAACTGCATCGAGTTAATCACATGAAATTATATCATCAAATTTGCTTAGTCAGCTTTGAGGAGATGGTGTCATCTTTCTTACCTGATACCTGGCATGGGTGATGCGGGGCAGTGTGATGATGATCGCCTCCCAGGAGTAGAGTTCACTGAGGATGTTGCACCGTGCCTCCTCCACAGGTGGGTTCAAGTACATCACTTGATTTGTTATACGAAGCTCGTGGATGAATTTCTAGAAACACAGTTGCAACTTAATACACAAAACCAAAGCAGGAACTTCATCAGACTTAACAAGTTATTAGTTCTGATTAGATTTAACTGAACGTATGCACTATGTAAGCCCATCTGCACAGTCACATCATAAAGGATACTCACAAGTACATTCTGAAAGTCAGATACGCCAGAGACTCGGTTCTGTTTATATAGAAATATGTGACCTGTGATTATCTGGCGGTTATTGTGGGCCGATCTTACCCTGAGCTTTGGTTCCCCTCCTGGCTTGTGAGTCGGTTGGACTGGCGCATCCGTATCCATGTTCAGATCCTGGTCGTCTTTCTCTCGGCTTTCAGTCTCCAGTGCGTGAGTCCACGCTTTCAGTCCAGCCTCCAAACGTCCGGCCAGACGGGTCTCAACCTACAAACAGCAAAATGTTTACATTACTTGTAACTCAGGACTTACGCCTATGTTACCAAACATACCAAATCTGATTCACTGCGGTGTACTTGAATATCCAGATTCATTAGCTTCAAATAAATCTCTTACATCAAGTCTTACATCAAGTTTTACAACAAGAAATGTGCAAGGCATTCATTTCCTAGTGCTCCATAAGTAGCGATCCATAAGTAGCGATCCATAAGTAGCGATCCATAAGTAGCAATCCATAAGTAGTGATCCATAAGTAGCGATCCATAAGTAGCAATCCATAAGTAGCGATCCATAATAGTCCTGTGGCTATCAAGTCACTTGTGAGGTCAAGGATTCAAGCTGAAATCTGCAATCATGTTCCACTGTTTTTTCCATTTGCCTTGACTATAATGCTGCAACACTGATTGCCTTAGAACAATGAAATAAAGTTCTAACACATATAAATAACTTGCCAGGTTCAGACCAGACAGAGAAAGCAGAGCAAACCAAGAGAGGAAACATCAAATTGTCTCCTTTGCAATCTTTATCTTGTACAACGAACAATCACTGTGCAGTTCATTTGCTTTACAACGAAGACCATCATGGCGCTTGTGTAACAGAAATTTTAAAACTTCTCAACCCTAGTGTACATTTTAATCCCAATCACCTGGCTGACAGCTCAAAATGCTAACCACTAGACTACTGAACAACTGGCCGATGAATAAGGTCACTTCAGTTTAAAACAACTCACGAAACAGCTCGTAGCAAACTCACTTCTTGGTCGAGACGTGAAACCCACTGCGGCAGATTGGAGTACTGGTGAAGACTAAGGTCATCAACGTGCTTCTGGATTTTGGCAAGGACATCGTTCAACGTGCTGTGACTGTACGCACACGAATCCAGCGCCTTCACTTCGAGGTCAATCTGCTCTTCCACCACCAGTAGGTCATCAACCTTCTCCTGGAAAACGAAAATGGCCTCGGCCATCTTCTGCACGTACTGGTCCAGTTTGTAGGAGTCCCACGTAAGGACGACGCCTTCGGTGATCAGGCCCTGCACCTCACGACGCATTCCAGCGACCAGAAGAGTTATGCTTGGACGATCTTCCACCTAAACAACACAAACACACAAATCAACTTCATTATCAACTGCATTTTTCATTTATCAACTGTCATCAATTAATGGCCAAGCAACTGTGTAATAGCCTTAGATGCATAATACATTTAGTATTTGAAGAAAAGAAGACATACAATACTGGAAACATTTTGCAATATATGTAGAACAAAAACGGTTGTAGTTATCGGGATTCAACTAGGGATTTTTATCCAATAGTCAATCTGCACAGGATGCACGATAATTCTACATTAACCCTTTACCGACAAAAGTGTACTAAATGGTATGGGGGGGAATCCAATACCCTCGGTCGGTAACGAGTTAACAGTGCAATGAATAACATTTTAATCGCATGAGCGTTAGTAAAGTCAAAGAGCCAGATTGTCCAACACAATTGGTACGTAACGTAGCAGCCACTGACAACTCTGTTCTATGCAACTAATACAGAAAAAAAGATTTTCTTTGCTTTTGCTGTAATTCTGGATATTATTTACCCAATATGCCCTTTGTGTAGCATTTTAATTTTAGATTCACATGACAAAACAGGCAAGTTATTGTTGATCATGATGAAGACCACAATAAGTGTAACTGCATTCGTAAGTTTCTATGTTGTTCTTCACAGACAATATTCGGAGGACGCCTGATTACGATGACAATAAAAGACAAGATGATGACAACTGATTCACGCATGTGTGTTTCTATGTGTGCATTGTATGTATGTGTGTACGTATTTATGTATGTAAGCATGCATGCATGTATGTATGTATGTATGTATGTATGTATGTATGTATGTACATGTACGTATGTATGGTATGTTGTATACATGTACATCTGAACACTCATGTAGTGCATTTTAAGAACCACACGATGGCGCTATATCATGGTGACATAACACATAAAAGCAGATGCATCTTCAGATGAGCTGAACGTTCATGCATTGCTGAAGCTACCGGCCACAATTAAAAGTATGCTGAAATAATACTTAAATTAAAAGTACTCACCTTATCGCAGGTACGTTCGTAAGTCCTGACACTTTCGATGAGAGAAATGGCAAATGGATAGTACTGATTTGCCTGATGTGCCTTGTTCACAATTGCCAACGGAACACGATAGCCAAGCCACTTCAGATTTCGAACCTGCACAAAAGTTAACGCTATTCGAATAAAATGGGTTCAAAACATAAATACATGTAAATAAATTGGATGTAGCAACTGTGATCAGCGATTTGTAGCGTTAACCAAAGAGAAACCAAACTGAGGTGTTTTCAAACAAGTCTGCATAAGTTATATTAGAGTTTGAGTAATAACGTGAAATTAAATGAACAAATGATGAATCTGATTACTTTAAAATAATGAGTTGCAGAATTAAAATTGAACACATGAATAATTCTGTTCCTTGCAAAAGTTGTGAAGTTAAATAAACATGTGCACAATTCTGCACCATTAAAATACAAATTATATTAATTTATTGAGAAAGACAACTCTGATCATTTAGGGCACAATGTCACAGAGTCAAGTTCAAATATTTAAATTGGTACATGGTGTATTGTAAAAAAATTAAGTGACAACAACAACAACAACAATGTTCGTCGTTACCTCCTTGGCCAGAGTGATGATCTCTGGAGTGAAGTTCACTTTCAGGTGTAGAACATTTCCCTTGCCCGCCTGGCGTGAGCGCACGCTCTCTATGCCAAAGATTCGTCCCGTAGTGGCCAATGGCTTGTTCTGCACCTGTTACAACACGGATAACAAAACATATTGCAAAATGGTACATTGCAAACATTTAATATAATCCAAACATTTCAGATGCATCATCAAAACAGACCAACTCTAATTAAGTCGAATGACTTCTACAGCTGTCATGATGCACACGGTGCAAGTCAATGGTCACTTCAAGTAAACATGCAGACTGTGAGGTCAATTAAGACATAGAAAGCACTGTAATTTGTTGGTGAAGCCAAGATGAAATCCAATGGGCCCCAAAATGTCTTGCAGCAATACGAGACAATTTCCAGCAGACGACACGACCGACGGCAATTAGCAATCACAGCAAAGAAACGTTTGTAACTTCTAAGTAAAAGGCCAATCTGAAGTTTGCATACTTATCAATGATTTAAGCTGCTTATTAGTTTTGTACACAACCTGTGAGTTATCTTACATTCTAACTTACATGCCTGCTTATGAACCAAACCACACCCTACACATGCCCATATCTAGCTAGGTGGTTACCACAAAATTCATACAGTCCAGGCAACAGCAGATCACCATTGATCAGCGAGCGCCCTAGCACTCATCAGCAGCTGGCACATGATAGCAACATGACAGTCATCGTAGGATTAGATTAGATTTTGCATAAAAGCAGCCATAATACATTCCAAAACACATTCCACATACCTTAGTAGACCAGTCCTCGAACAACTGCTGTGTGTTCAGCTTCGATCGAAAGCTGTCCCCGTCCGCCTTCAGCTTCTGTCCTTCCACGTGATTCTCCCATCCTTTCCCAAGGACGTCCTCAACACGGCGCATGTACGCGTTCAACTGGCGCTCAATCTGTCGCGCCCAGATGATCGACCCCGACACCGGCGGCAGATCCCTGTCACGGCTCATGTGGAACGCTTTGCTCTGCGAGTACTGGACCTTGAACTTCTCATGCAGTGACTCGATGTCATCCTTGACCCTCTGGATCAGCTGAGTCTGGTACTCACGGATGGCGCCACGAATGTGAGGTCTGACGAAGAGCGCGTTGAAGCGTGAGAAGATGCGGAACATTTCGTTGGCGTTCTTCGCCGTTCCCAGCTGGTCGCGAAGACGTGCAGTGATGCGCGTCTCGACACGGTCGATCCTCTCGTCGTATCTTCACAATTCAAGGCACAAGAAAAACTTTTTCAATCAACAGACATTTCTCTCAAAGACAATGCATCCTAAGATTGGTTGAAATGTTTCTAAGTGCAACAGATGAAACAACTTTCGATGGAAGAATGTTATACATAGGTGGTCCAATGAACAAGAAAGCTTATGGTGTTAATAACTATAGACAGGTGGTCCAATGAACAAGAAAGCTTATATGGCGCTAATGACGCTGGTTGTAGTCAGTGATGTAGTCGAGTCCACCTGAGCCGAGTCCGAGACCGAGTCCAGCTAAGCCGAGTCCGAGTCGAGTCCGAGTCCAAAGGGGTTCGAGTCCGAGTCACTAAGGATCGAGTCCAAGTCCGAGTCCAGTAACACCAAGATCCACTGAAACACTCAATATACCTATTATATCATAGAAAAATATCAATACTATATATATATATATACATGTACATACATTATGCGAAAAATTTATTGTAACTTATCCAAATTGAACTTTAAAAATACTGAGTCAGAAAGTTTTCTTCGATAATCTGGCGAAGTGGAATGGATACAAATTTTTCCATTGCCAAGTTGGCAAGTTCAACAGGCGCATCTTGTGGAGACTCTTAGGCTATGTTGAGATATGCGGCCTAAACTGCCACCCATCAGCCGTTAGAAGTCTTTGGTATGGGGAATGGGGTCCATCTACTGTGTCAATATCATCTGCCCTCCAATAACCCAAGACAGACCAACTAAGTGCTACCACATTACCTGCATGTTGCAATTGACCAATTGTGTAGTATAGGCCTATCTGATCTATTAATGCCGGTTCCAAGATCAAAGACGGTCTAATAGCCACCAGCCACAAACAGCCAATAGACACGTCCAACCACTATCCTGAATTGGCTTATCCATAAACATCTAGATCAATTGGAAGTCTATGTTGAACCTGATCAGCCTATTAATGCCAAGTTTATTGAGGTGTCAAAATATCAATTTCTGTTTCGACCGTATGCATGCCATGGATGCCTGGTTATGTTTGTGTATACATGTAGGCCTATGTATCTTATCTATAAACTCAAGTTCAAATATTTCCACTCGCCCCTCCCGTAACCCCACACCGACCATACATCAAATACACCTGTAATTAACTTCACTCGCCCTGCGGTCAGCGGTGCCCTGCAGCCATCCGTCACATTGCTTGAATGTCAGGTTGTTTACCGGACGATCCTATGTCTTAGACCCCTAGGCTACGAGGGCTCCTTTGTTTGAGTTGAGTAATGAAGAAAGCAGACGATATGTCTGAATTAATTTTGGCAATACAGGTTGTGGCCTATTCCACGGGAAATTCGTGACTCGGAAACCGAGTCACCGAGTCAAATTTCGAGTCCAGGGCTTCGAGTCCGAGTCCAAGTCCGAGTCCTGACAGTCCGAGTCCAAGTCCTCAGAAAATCGGTCTCGAGTCGGACTCGAGTCTTTTGCCGGACTCGAGTACTACATCACTGGTTGTAGTTATTGTCTCAGAAAGGTCCAGCAGAAAGTTTCAAAGTCACAAATGCAAAAAATCAAACATGCATACTACAGGTATTTTGTTAGTTACAAATACTCCAGAAAACAGAAACTAGGTCATGATGCAAAAAAAATGCTCTCCAAAATCAGACCCACTAAAAACCGAAAGTACTTTGCAATGAAGGTTAATGCCCAAGAACAATAGCATTGCCTAACAACATTTAGCAACATACTGCTAAAAAGGTTTTTGGGCCAATGGCAATTCTCTCCGCATCAAGCATGTCTGGTAGTCATTTTAAGAGAGCATGTGGTTGACGTCACTACCGTGGAGAGCCTTGTCAATGTCACAAACCATTTCTTTTATCAGTATGTTGTCATATGCTGTTGTTCATATTATGTTGGGCACTACTAGAGAATAGTTCCCCAAACAGGAAGTGCGTATTACCTTTTGCACGCTGCCTCCCATGCATCTGTTCCCTCCTTCGCAACATCCAAGCAGTCAACCTCCTTCACATTGTCATATGCCATGTTCACCTCCTACAAAGACAACACCGTTCAAAAAAATTATCATCACAAAGAAACAACGTGAAAAACAATTACACATTTTAACAGCACACCATTTTGCATGTGTTTGCAGCCTAACAGCACTTGCATATCCAGCTGCACTATTTACATCAAAATTACGCCAATCCAATTTAATGACTTCAGCAGCAACACTCTCAATTTGCAAAAACATTCGCAACATTGGTCAATGTTCTTTACAAGAAATAAATGCATTTCTATACTTCTTTCTATCTTCTAAGTATTATCTATCAAAGCACTCTTCACAGGATAAGTAACTTCTTTTAAACAGCGATGAGCAATATTCTATTACACTTTCCTAATTTTACTGTAAAGGCGAGATGCAAAGTAACCAATTACATCGGCAGAGGACACACCATACTTCTCTCCATGGAAAGCAATTATGATGATAACAATGATAATGAAGATGATGACGATGATGCTGGCCACTTGTTACACGTACGGTAGACATCTTGCGGGTAACGTGATTCCACATGAATATTTATTGCTCTACACAACAATCACTTTTATTGCTCTACACAACAATCACTTTTATTGCCACACACAACAACAACTTCTATTGCTATACACAACAATCACTTTTATTGCTCTACACAACAATCACTTTTATTGTTATACACAACAATCACTTTTATTGCTATACACAACAATCACTTTTATTGCTATACACAACAATCACTTTTATTGCTATACACAACAATCACTTTTATTGTTCTACACAACAATCACTTTTATTGCTCTACACAACAATCACTTCTATTGCTATACACAACAATCACTTTTATTGCTATACACAACAATCACTTTTATTGCTCTACACAACAATCACTTTTATTGCTCTACACAACAATCACTTTTATTGTTCTACACAACAATCACTTTTATTGCTCTACACAACAATCACTTTTATTGTTCTACACAACAATCACTTTTATTGCTCTACACAACAATCACTTGACATCGGGATACTAACCTCAACTGAGTTGGCATCTGCTGCATCCAGGACCAGGGGTTCCGCCAGCTGCTCTGCTTCGGAGGCTGTGGTGGTTGCCAGTGCACCGGATGCAGATGCTGGACGAAGGACTCGCACAATCACCTGCCGCAGCTGCTCGTGCTGACGACGAAACCTTCAGACGCAAAAAAATAGAGGTCGTTAGAAGTTGAAGTTCACTATCCTCGACTTTTGCTAAATCTTTTCAATCAGCCCGAATAATTTGAAAACTTTTTCATCATCTTAAATGCTTCAATACATTCCAAATCTGTAAGCAATCTGAGATAATTAAAAGTATAAAGTTCTTCTAAATCTGTCAATGACCTAATTTACATGCCACACCATCACAAACAGTGCTATATTGAAAGAAATATCCCATAGCTTAAAACTTTTGGAATCCATGTCTAACCGCTTCATATCAGCGGCTATATACACTGTACAGGTTATAACTATATGTCATATGCAGAATCGAGCCACTACCATGGTGGACCCACTGATCTGGAATGGGCTCCCACAGGAAATACGTTTGCTTCTTGGGTTCTTAATGAGCTTTTTTTTTTATTCAACTCAAAACTGTGCTTTTATGCCGTGCTAGAGTCAGGAGCGCTTCTGAGTAGTCCCCTTGAAGATGCACCATAGAAATTCTTGAATTAATGAATGAAAGAATCAGCATTTTGCATAATACTACTAAGCATTACGAGAAAACTAGCGCACTACTGAAAACAATTTGCTGTCATTCATAAAATACGCAGCTGAAATTTCCAGCAAGGTTTTTCTCTCCCACTGACTTCGTACTCACAATTCCTTGATGGCTGAGCACTATTACACCCATGGTCGACTTACTTGCGGATTTGATCGAGCCGGGCCTGAAGTCGCTTGTGTGCATGGTTGACCCTCCAAGCCATCTTCAAATTCTCCTCTTTCTTCTTCTTCAGTATGTCACGCAGCAATCCCTGAAGCTTGTCGTATTCATCGTCCCACGCAGTGAAGATCTCAAAGCAAGATATCATCACCTGCAAAGCAATTATGCATCACTTAACGGATTCTCTAGAGGTAACGTAATATACATGTTGTCAGAGAAGAATGCACTCATACTTTATCACATACAAAATAACATTTCTTCAGGAGAAGCTCACCACACTGGCAACCTGACTGATTGCTCACCTAACAGCACAAAGTCAACCGGCCAGAGTCTAATGGCTCAGCAGAAGAGCATGTATACATGGCATGTTAAAAGAACGCCTTTTATTTACTGATAGAGACATTTCAACGACCTCAAGCAACAAATTTAAACACTTCAAGTGCTGGTGCTATTCACTGACGCCCTCTACTCTCGATAATGGTGCTTCGAAAATCTAAGAAAATCAAATTAAATTTCTAAATACTTTTAAAGAAGCCAGGAATTATTAGAAGGAAGCGTTCTAAGATGCTACAAATTTCTTTTACTAAATATATTACTGTATGGTTATATAGAAAATAATTCTGTAAGGTTCGGTGACAGCTGAGGCAGTTAAGTGAGATGAAATGAAGTGCACATCCATCAGTGATTCAGTACCAACCTTCTCAAAGTCCTCAAACAGGATGTGCATCAGACGTCTCGTACCAAGGACCTTGAGCAGCTGCGTACTGAGGTCACGAGAAATGGCTTCCACGAGGCGCAGCGCTCGAACAATCGGATACTTGGTGCTACGGATCTTCTTCAGATGAGCGAATATGGCGACGAGGGCGCCGCGTATTCGCTCGAGCTCCGTGGCAGACAAGAGATCGTTCAGCGGAAAGTCCTTCATCAGCGGATTGTAGTCGTTGACTGTTGCCAGCGCCTGCTTCAGACCTGCAAGTCGGAACCACGACAACTCTCAATTACCATTGTACGTCATTATCACCGGTAATTTGGCTTTCAGGATTATTTAAGGTAATAGCAAAAGCAAAACTTTCAATTGCTGCTATTAGTTTATTACCTCAGATTAGGCAAATGTAATTGCTTAGGTAACCAGGCTAGTGGAATTTGTTTTCCATATGGCTCAACTTTTGGCAAAAAAATAATAATGACATTTCGCAGATGGGTATCCGTTAGTCCTCAAGTGTACAGACACAGCACTGGTGACTTCTTACTTTCACATGCATTGGTATGTTTATGAATGACATTTGTCCTGATGAAATTTAACATCATATAGTCAGTAAAAGACATGTCTAATGGAGTTTTATCAAGGACCAACCTGGACCATGTGCAAGGGTGTGTTGTGAAGACAAAAAGTTCTAATGCAGAAATAAAATTGCTATTCCCACGCACAATCAATTTTAGCTAAAGCACAACAATGACAATAGCAAATCAACAACTTGATGCGTACCTAACATCTTGACAAGATGAAATTGTCAGAAAACCTCTCAGAAACACTGTACATGCTAGCAATGTTCATGAACAATAACAAGAACGTGAGCATAATCTGCATGGATGATGTTCACATAACTGGAACTGGAAAGTCTCCGCTGTGAGGCGCTTCCACACATTTTTAGAACCCAGCTACTGGAATCCTACTCAAGCTGAAAGATACTAATACCAAAAAAACAGTACCACAATATAATTGCTCAGAAGTAAGGCTGACACCCGGCACTAAATTGTAGTGCTATATGAAATCAAGAAACAAAAAAATCAACCATTTGGTCAATGTCAAAGGCTGTCTATACCTGTGTCAGTGTCAAAACTGACAGTGGCATGGAATCTCTTTCCATGCTTCAGAATGTCGAGAGTCAGCGCAATCTCAATGTTCTCCCGTTTTTCCTGGATACGAAGCAACGCCCTCTCAAGGCTCAACCAGAAACTGATCTCTTGCAGAGCCGTGCCAGACGAAGGATCACGATCAAGCTTTGTCACCTTGAAGACATATGACAACCAAACAGTTTAACAACCAAAACCATAACAATAAAGACAATGCTCAATGCTGTTCACTGGCCTTCAAACAAACATTTGGGTGTGCAAATGCATTACCCTTATCACCTGGCCAGGTGTGCTTCAGATTCACATTTCCCTGCATTTGGTTGTCCAAATGCAGTGCCATTATCACCTGGCCAGCTGTGCCTTAAGTGTCGCATTTCCCTGCATTTGGTTGTCCAAATGCAGTGCCATTATCACCTGGCCAGCTGTGCCTTAAGTGTCGCATTTCCACACGAATTACTGACCATGATCCTAATTCTTATTCGTTAGCCGATTTACTCGTAAAGCTAATTGGTTCCTGCGATACGATTACTCTATGCAACAACAGCAATGAAACTGAATAAATGTTCTCAGAGCAAGTTTGAAAACTCCCTCTAATATGAAAATGACAATGCCAATTATGAAACTAAGTAAGTAAGTATAGGGGCATTCCAGGTCAAATCAACACAATTTTTAATTAAAATCTGCATCATCATCTCCGATTTTGATGAAATTTGGCAAGGTGGTAGAACCTATTGAGAAACTCTCAAAACTAAAATTTTAGATTTTTGGGTCAACCGGTTTCCGAGATATGGGTCAGTGAACTTGACCAAAACGACCCGATTTGTGCAGACCGGACGAGGTTTAAACTGCTGTATCCCAGCTTCTATTGCACCTAGAAACAAAAATGAGATACCAAATTAAAGCTGAGTGAATGCTCTGTTTGGGCAAGGTAGCTAGAAATAGTTATTTTGAGTAACAAAAATAATGTGAGCATCTGTAACCTATTAACCCTGACCCAGGTCACTTTGTACTCTCAGAATTTTATTAACTTTTCACCATTCAAAGATCTCACTATTCTAAAGAGTTGACAAAAAATTCAGAGTGGGCACTCCAGTAGTTTTTTTTTGATGATTTTTTGAATGGTCACCCATGGGCGCGAATCTCGCGGTGAACGAAGGTACACATGTCATATGAAGTCTTTGACAGCTAGGAAATATCATTTTTAGTGAAAAAGACATTTCAAACCTCTGTCAAATCAAAATTCACAATCTAGTCAGTTTCAGGTCAAGCTATATATTCTGTTTCCACAGAGCTATTGCAGCTTGCATCTCGAGGGCACTCAGCATATATGCCTCCCAGTGCTTGGTATTTATTTATTAAGGAACAGAGCGGAATGACCCATGGACACTAAGCGCAGCGTAACAGGGATGACATTCTAGGATGTAGGACCAGTGACATAGAATGAACAATGCTGTCGGATGTCAGTTTGCGAGCAGGGAAGCAGAAGCTCAGCTTGGTTCATCGATCGACACTGACACCCAAGGTGGTGAAAAAGAGTTCTCAAAGATACGGTGGAGCACCACCTAACCAATGCACAGTATTCAATCCGCTGTGGAGAAGGGAGCCAATGTAAGACATCTCACAACATGAGACATAAACATTTTTGGATATGGCCAACAAGTCGCGTCGCACAGCAGAGGACCCGTTTCAGACAACCTATCCGGTCAGCCAGTAGTCCATGATAGAGGGTGCTACAGTGGTCAAGTCATGAAATTATGAAAGAGTGAACAAGGGTAGAGGCAGCACCAAAAGTAAGAGAGCGAGATACCACTTTAAGCTGGCGCAACAGTTACAATACAGCATAGCAGGTTTATATGCTCTTGGTCCAAAATAAGTCCAAGGCCCCACACAAAAGGTGTTGGATGAAGTTCTGATGTCAGTACATCCACACAAGATATTATCAGCAGATCACTTGTATGAGGAAAAGATTGAGAGGCCCATGAAGATGCAAAAGGTTTATTTCTACTACAGCCAATGTCTGCATGACACAGCTAAGCCACTAGTCACCATTATACTTGGCGGTGATTTAACTCTCAATGTCTTCAAATTTCACTGCTTGATAGTCAGCAAGACTTAATTGAAATTGATAAGTAAGTAGGTAAACTTAAGCATTGTCTTGCCCAACATCCAGTGCTAGCAAATAATATCAATTTGTTAATTATTTAATATATAGGTGCGGATAGCATTGAATAAAAGGGACAGTTGCGCATGTATTAACACTCGATTCACGCCCTTGGGTGACCATTCAAAAAATCATAACAAAAAAACTACTGGAGTGCCCACTCTGAATTTTTTGTCAACTCTTTATAATAGTGAGATCTTTGAATGGTGAAAAGTTAATAAAATTCTGAGAGTACAAAGTGACCTGGGTCAGGGTTAATAGGTTACAGATGCTCACATTATTTTTGTTACTCAAAATAACTATTTCTAACTACCTTGCCCAAACAGAGCATTCACTCAGCTTTAATCTGGTATCTCATTTTTGTTTCTAGGTGCAATAGAAGCTGAGATACAGCAGTTTAAACCTCGTCCAGTCTGCACAAATCGGGTCGTTTTGGTCAAGTTCACTGACCCATATCTCGGAAACCGGTTGACCCAAAAATCTAAAATTTTAGTTTTGAGAGTTTCTCAATAGGTTCTACCACCTTGCCAAATTTCATCAAAATCTGAGATGGTCATGCCGGAACACTGTGATGATTTGACCTGGAATTACCCTATAATTCTTTATCAAACCAGCTGCAGAAGAGCGCACTAAAATGTAAATACATCGCAAGACAAATACAAAAATCAATAAGAGTGCAGCATTCTCTTTCCAAAATATTTCTTAATAATGGTAAAGACCATGTCATGAGACTTTGGACTTTGGGAATAGGGAACAGACCAAAGTAGATTTCCTTGTTGGAAGCAACTTATGCAAAACATGCCCCGGGTTGCTTAGAACAGCCGTGAAGAGACTGGTATCAGGTGCCCAACAAGCATAAGCTCTACGGAGAGGTCAACCAAGAGTTCAACCAAGACAGTTTTAAGCATTGTTTGCTTATAGATGAACTTTTGTCTTAATTAACCATGAAAGGCAGCACTTTGATAAAAGCCCTTAAAAGTTGCTATATTAAATGGCTGGATAAATGCCTGTGCACATACAAATTAAAGATGTAGATTGTGATGCGGACAGTTGATGATGATGATGACGATGATGATGATGAAAACAATAATCATTCCTGATAAATTGTTTTGAATCTATTGTAACAAGCACAGCTACGTACCTTCTGTATCTCTCGGATCCATCGATTGACTCCACTCTGAAGGTTATTAAGGAATGTCGCATCTTCCACTTTGTCTCCAAAGTCGCTCACTTTAGGCTTCCGGTTTTCTTCGGCACACTTCTTTATCACCGTGGCAACAGTCGGATGGACGGTCAGAGTGATCTCGGGAATTTCGATGTTCTGCTGAAGGTGGAGGAGTCCCATCTCGAGCTCTTCGATCTTCTTCTCAACAGAAGGGGCCATCTTGTCTCCGTCCCTTAACAATGCAAATTACTTAATGAGCAAACATACAATGCGCACTGCGCAGGTCAGCACGCAGAATCCAATTGGATCGAAAAGATTTTGGTTTATCATCATATGATCTGCTAAAAAGTGTGATTTAGAAATGCTGATAGACCCATGCAGTTAGATGTGCACTGTCATTCAACTACTTAATTATATAACATGCAAAAACTCATAGCGTGTGTCTTTTATCGCACTACATTTATCGTTCATCGGTAGCAGTAGATGTACTATAATACTAATAAGCAACATCAGAAAAAGTTACTTGCAGAGCAAATCAAATTATGCTAATCACGAGGAAAAACACCCAGTGCTGTTCAGAGTGGAATGTACAATTGTACATGTATCCCGTTTTGCTAGCTACATTGAATGTCAACTGTCCATTCCATATGGAGGGACCTATGCAGGAAAATAATCTAGATTGAGCCATACTTACATACATATATACACGTACATGCATACATAAGTACATACATAAATAAATACATACAAAAACTGACCGTAAATGCAAACAGGCGGAGGTAATGGCGGGGGGTAATGTCCGACGGGGGTAATGGCGGGGGGTAATGTCCTACGGGGGGTAATGGTCGGTGGTAATGGCAGAGGGGTAATGGCATGGGGGGTAATGTCCAGATACTGTTTATTACTGACTACAGTACAATGCACCAATACCTGTCTGCCTTTCCCGTTGCTCGCACATACGACTTGAAGTAGGGAGCGACCGCATTGCTGACGATAGCATGGAGAGTCTCGTAAGGTGAGCCATCACTGAGGTTCATGAGACGCAACTGTGAAGAGAAATTCTTGTCTGCCTCAACGACCGCCCCTCGCTTGATCACGACAACACTGAACACAAAACAAGACGACATTTCTAAAGTAGTGTTATTAGGCAGCAAGATTTGGATATAAATTGCATAAATTTACATAATACAGTTGATAGGAGATATTTTTCACTGTTAGAAGGATTTTTAACATTTAAACACACAACTGACAATGAGAACAGTTAATGTCAAGAAATCAGATCATAAAAATAGAGTACTAATTACTCATTACTATTTAACAATGAACAATTAATTTAAAAAAACAGCAAAAATATCAAATTTTTTACTCAAAACATAACAATTTTCAAACGTCAGCATAAATATATAAATTTCCATTCATTGTAGCCATCAAAAATAATAAAGCAACTACAGTTTCTGCTGCTAGAGTGACTCGTTGTGTCACGATAACAAATTTTGCTGATGTAATACAAACGTGACTCTACTAGAACAGATGGCAGATGAACAAGTATTTATAAAAGTTTTTTACATTACCGTTGCAATAAACTACAGACAACTTAAAACCAATTTGACGTACAAATCACATAACCAAGAGAGTATTTTCTGTACGTTTCAGAAATATTCAGCTGTCAATCAATACTAAAATGATAAATTTAAAATCCTTGAACGCACCTGTTGACCTTGACATTGAAGAACTTGACCTCTGAAGTGATGTTGTAGACAACAGCTTCCTTCTCTTCTGTTTCAGTGCTTTCCTCATTCTCATCTACAACAATTGACCATAACTTCTTGAACAGTGATTAACCAAACTGTACAACTGTAACCAAAACAACAGAAATGCGAAGATTTGTGCTAAAGATTGTTTAATAATAATAGCAGCAAGAATTTGCATAGCATTAAAGGCACAGAGTTACATCCACTGTACTTTACAAGTTCGGATTTTGTTGAAACGATCTGTGTTCAGTTCCACACATCTTCAGGCAAAAGGTTTTGAATTGTAACTTATTGTTTTTAACTTATTATATAATTGTTTGTTTATTATACTTTGTATGTAAACCAAAATGCAGATAGCAATTGGTATATTAAAGAATATTCTTAACTATAGAGATAGCGCTCTAAAACTCTAAAAGTGCTTTGTTCAATGCATAAAGATAGATGTATGTTTTTTAAACATTCATCAAGCAAATATGCTGCTACGAAAATAATTTCTGTAAGTATGGCCTGAATATCTAGTAGATTTCTCAATTGGGATATTGAAATTTTTGTATTGCTAAAAGTTTCTTTAAAAAATGTCTTTGGTGAATCATCGCCAGATGCTCCAAATCAATAAAAAAATTATAAAACAATGCACACCTGCTCACCTGCAGAGTGACGCATTTCTGAGAAATCAATAAACAATACCTGCATCAAGTTGTAATTCTCCAGATCTATAGATGCAAATTTATGCCATACAAACAGCTAAGGGTCTTTGAAAGGTGCTATATAAATATGTCAAGTTGTCCATATCAGTACAAATGCATGTACTGGTAAATATGTTAGTATGAGTGTAATTTGGATGAATGTATACAAGTGCATGTGTATATGTATTTTTGTGTGTGCGTGCACTTCTGTGTATGCATCTGTCCGTCTGCATGTATGTTGGATATGGCTCACTTGCAAGGAGCAGTGACAGGGGTCGAGAAACATCTCAAGATATGAGGGTGATCCGGTAGAGTGGGGGTTGGTTGGATGGTGAAACTACTTGAACTAGATTATTGTGGGGTACTTTTAAGTGAATTTGCCATAGAATTTTTAGCCAATGGAGTGATTTGAGGATGAAACTGATACGATGTTTGGACGTTCTAGTGACATTTCTTGCAAGTGTGTTTTGGATAAGTTGCAGACAACCGAGTTGTGTGGCTTCGAATTTGAGGGAAAAAGAATTGCAGCAATCGAGCTTTGAGTGGACAATAGAGCTAGCAATGGAGGCAGCTCTTTAACCCTTACCGCTCAGATTAATAATTAATCGGCCCAAATTTGGCCGCAGAGAGCAGACACATGAGTGATAAAGGTCAAAGTCGAACACGAGCCAGATGCAGTGGATGTCACAAATAAGTATGCTGCAGAAACTCAAAAGGTTGAAGAAATGGTTAGAGAAGGAGATGTACATCTAAAGTAATACCAAGATTGCAGACAGAAAATTTGGCAGAGGAATCATTGGCAAAGACAAGAGAAGCATTAGTGGATAGGTGTAAGGCAGAGACTTACAGGAAGGCCTGAGATGATAAAGCTTGAAAGTAGGAAATCCTACTTTGAGGTCCGTATTCAATTCATCTATAACAAAGTTATCCCGCATAACAGGTGCTTATAGGCTGAAGGCCAATGAATAGACTTCCATTAACAACGGCTGAACAACTCACAGCAACCTCAATCCGGTCACAATATGCGTAGAAAGGCGCCATAGAAAGTCGCGAGATTAGTCATCTACCTTTGACCGATGATCGCTGGACGAGTAGAACTGGTATCTGTGGATCGGACAGGAATTTTTTCATGCAGTCGATCGACGTCTTGTCCTTGAGGGCGTGTATGAGGGCTTCCGGGGTATCTTCGGCATCCTCCAACAGGACGGGTATCACCCTGCGAAGGTAGTTGGAGAAGGTGGACACCTCAATAATGGTGGCTGTCGGCGGAACAGACTCCGCGTCAACAGACTCCGCCATTCTCCTGGTGAAACCAAACGTCTAGGCTCGCACTGGTTCACGATCGCAAGATTTTAGTTGGATGAAAACGAAAATAATAACAATAATAAGAAATTGGCTACGATCGTCACGAGAAAATGGCAGCCAAACCCAGTCTCAGTCTCTCAGACACTGCCACGAAACCAATTCAGACATGCGCATAGCTAGCTAGAGCCTAGTGCCAGGACTCTTTACACAGGACTGGTTTCTTCTTCTTTTAGCCGCCTTGTGTACAAGTTTTTGGGCGATAATCGGAGTTCACAAAAATTTTACATCTTATTTACAAAATAAAAGCATTAAATTAGTAACATCTATGGAAACAGATTGACGAATAATTATGTTTGCAAAATAAACAAATGCCTTTGGAGATTCAAAACATGATCCTTAGCAATAGAAACGAAAGTTTTAAGTGGAGCGCCATCTATCGTTGAGATTGAAATCCTTACCACAATATGTGCACGAGTAACCTATCCTCTAATATAGAATCCTTAGCCTTAGTGGTGGTATCGCGTCAGTGTCGTCATTCCATCGATATCTATTTTTAACTACAGATATCGATCTCGTTGATATCGATGCGTCATTCCACCGCCCAGCATAGAGTTAGAGCAGCCAATGACTAATTTCCTCGTAGCGTAATTGTAATATCCGAATTTCTAAAGCGCCACCCGAAAGCTACTCGAAATGGAAGCGCAGGCACCAGCTTAATTATTCACGAGCGCAAGATCAGAAGGACTGTCCAAAAGAGTGGTCCTTCTATTTAGCGTGACACGTAATTGGTCATCTGGCGCCACTGTAAAACGCCATTATTCAAAAGAAATTTGATGGTTTGCAGCAGTGTTAAAAATCGGTTTTTGGCCAAGATTTAAAGGGCGATGCAGGCTGACAGCCAGACGGTCAGCGTGAGTTACGTGGATGATGCTTAAATGGACGCGGCGATAAACATAATGGAAAGAGGAGGGATCGGAGTAGAGCTCGTGAAAGAGTAATATTAAGTTGAAATAATAATTCAGTTTTGATGCAAGACCAGTGAAATGTGAAGAGAGAGAGAGAGAGAGGGAAGTTCGTAGGGTGGATGTGGAAGGAGTCCGCGGCAGTCGGTACTTTGCCTACTCCAAAATATCTATTTATAGTCACCTTGCATAAATATCGTTGGTTACGAGTCCGCCATGAGTTGTTAAGAAAACTAATGGAATAATCTATATAAATGATTGCTAAGCCTACAAAAATTTGAGTAGATCCACTTTATAGTAGCCTATATTGTAGTATATGCGGTGGAACTGTCCGAATGTGCCCTGCATGTGACAACGGTACATAAATAAGTAGACCTAATTAATCGCCTCAGCGTTCCTAATCCATCTCAAACCGTCGCGTAGGGACCCTTATCAAGTCCTTCACATGCGTCGAAGCGCCTCTGAATAGTAATCTTGAAAGGGCGTTATAATTAGTGCTTATACATAGCCTACATAAATACATCCGACACTCCCCGGCGTTATTATTTCTCATCAATCCGACTTTAAGTAAGTAAGGAAGTATAGCCTTTATTACTCCATTTGCAACGCAGAATGGGACATCAATGAATAAAGTAATATAACACATGGAAGTAGCAAAGTATAGTAATATGTATGCATGAAAAGGGTAGATACTAACTCTACCCATGAAAAGTAATGTAAAACAAATTTAATAAGTTAAACCATTCTAGTAATGGGGGCGCGGACATTTCCCCCCCTGGACAAAACCCCCGGACAAAACCCCCGGACAAAACCCCCGGACAATTCCCCCCCTGATTTAGCCTAGGACATTAACCCCCCCGGACAATTCCCCCCTTTGCTTCCATTTAGGCAAAAATGTGTTTAATCCAACTTCTATTTAAATAACAATTATTTTTTCCATCCAGCTCCAGTTTAAGCAAGAATATTTTCATCAATCCAGCTTCCATTTAGGCAAGAATATTTTCATCAATCCCGCTCCAATTTAAGCAAGAATATTTTCATCAATCTAGCTTCCATTTAGGCAAGAATATTTTCATCAATCCCGCTCCAATTTAAGCAAGAATATTTTCATCTATCCAGCCTCCATTTAAGCAAGAATATTTTCATCAATCCCGCTCCAATTTAAGCAAGAATATTTTCTTCAATCCAGCTTCCATTTAAGTAAAAATTATTTTGTATCAATCCGGCTTCTATTTGGCAAGATATATTTTCATCAATCCAACTTAGGACACTCAGGACCGCCGTTTTATAGTAATACCACTTACTCGCAATATGTTCGACAGGGGGGGGAATTGTCCTACCCTGGGGGGGGAATTGTCCGGGGGGGGTTTTGTCCGGGGGTTTTGTCCAGGGGGGAAATGTCCTACACTCCTAGTAATGAAACCTTGGGAGAAGGTCAGAACATGAATTTCGTAGCTGTGTCACTTGTGTGAACGTGGGTGCGGCAGCATTTGCAGTTTAACGTCACTGTGTGGTAACAAAGACCATTAGCGACGCCCTCCTTTATCCAAGCTTGGGACTGGCACTGGCAGAGTGCAACCAGTGGCGGAGTTGAACGTGGGTGCAATGAGTACGCTTTCTTTTATACAGTCTTTTTGAATTGTTAAGTACTGGTATTCTAGTTGTCTTTAAATTTATTTTATATGTTTCAGTGCTTTTGTCATGTGAAATTTTATTTGTGATTGTATGGTTTTTGTGAATTTTTAGCCAGGAAATGGAATGAGTATTACAGTCTTGAAATTGACGCCACAATTTGTTGGAGATCCGGGAATCTACCTGGAGAATGGCAGAAACTTCATTTATGAAGCGATCAGAGTGTACTTACACACCATGTTACTGGTATGTTTTGTTAACTTTTCTTAAAGGCTTTTTTAATTTCAAGTTCGAACAGGAAACAAAAATAATGTGACTATGAGAGTTGCTGACAATGGGATACATTCATGCACAGTAAATCATTTGAGAATGGTTTGGGTTGATTGTAATTTGTTGAAAGTATGTACAGTTTGTTGATTCAGTCATCATTTCATTCAGTTATCAGTCAGCATTTTTGTCTGTTGGCAAGCCACTCAACCAGTCTTTCAATGGCCCCAATATTGGAAGGCCAGAAAGAAATTAATACAACAGTATTTCCCATGAGCTATTTTGCCCCTTGGCAAGGCATAAATTTGCTTTGTCTTGCATCACTGTTAGTCATCAAGTTGGCCAGCCACTCAGTAGGCAGATTAGTCAGTCAGTAAGTAAGCCAGTTTAGTCAGTAAGTGGGTTGCTCATTAAGTATCAGTTTGTAAGTAGACCTTGACTTTTATAGGCCTGCCAGTGATCAGACTATTCACTTAACACGTTGACCGCCTGCACGCCATGTTAAATGACTAGCTGCAGTGCGAGTTACTCGTACTGGGCAGGAAACGTGTTAAGGACTGACTGGCAGTCAGTGAGCAAGTAGGGCCTGTAGGTCAGTCATTTTGTATGTAGACCATCGGCTTCCTTTAACTTCTTGGATTCAGTTTAAAATCTTCTTTCTTGCCTATATAATGTTTGTGGGTCAGGCTCCTTGCTGCCTCTGCGATCCTATTAGGCAGCCTCAGCTACCACTAGATGGCCTCTCCACTTTTCAGAGCATCATTACCTTCTTGTAATGTAATGTAAATCTCCAAGAATTTCTCAGTGCTCACAAAAGCCACGTCAGGCAGACCAGCTTATTCACCTTGTTCCATGGTCTCGGACTGCTGCAGCCCAGCATCGTGCCTATGCCTTTGTTGGTCCTCTGCTGCGGAATGACCTTCCATCCTGTTATTGCCCATGCTCAGATCTTATCTGGGGCACTATTGTTTCTGCCCGTTGTCTTAAGACTTTTCTTTTTCGAGTTATTTGCCTTGGTAGTGCCTCTGATTGAGTTGTACTGTCTGTGAGAGGTGCTTTATTAATTCGTTGATAACATATAAGTCACGCTGTCATTGTTTTTTTGTTTTTATAAGTCAGACTGTCATTGTTTTTTTTGTTTTTTAGGAGTCAGGCTGTCATTGTTTTTTTGTTTTTTAGATGTCAGACTGTCATTGTCTTTTTGTTTTTTAGAAGTCAGACTGTGTTTGTTTTTTAGAAGTCAGACTGTCATTGTTTTTTGTTTTTTAGATGTCAGACTGTCATTGTCTTTTTGTTTTTTAGAAGTCAGATTGTCATTGTTTTTTGTTTTTAGAAGTCAGTCTGTCATTGTTTTTTGTTTTTTAGAAGTCAGACTGTCATTGTTTTTTGTTTCTTGCAGTGAAGAGAATGTCTGGCATCTGTGTAATCATACGAAGACCGTCTGTCCGGAAAGACTCCCATCTTGTTACGCAGTCTTTATTTCAAACAAAAATAGAAAGGTCTGACAAAGTTATCTCTTTGTGACTTTATTACAATGCAAATTCTGATTTTTTGTTGTCTGCTACAAATATTTATCCTTGTATAGATGTTTTCTCATTTTTCCCACAAGTATACAAATTGTATTTTGCTAAATAATGCTGAATTTAATTTTAAGTAGAATACAGTAGCAATGCAGTGTAGAGTGTGGATGGGTTCTCAAGAGGCAGTACTATATAACGGTATATATTAATATTGATGTATTAATTTGTATAGCTTCAGGTTACAGAATGGCTGCAGTGTCTGCAGATGATGTTCTTGCTCCAAGATCTACCTTCCTTGTTTAATACATTATCGAGATTGATATAGTGACACTTCAAGGTTACTACTCAGAAACGTTCCCGACTCAACCTTGCCTGAAAAGGACAGTTTTTATGCTCGATAAGACGCATCTGAGCAAACCTTGGCATAAGGCGTACAAACAATGGGAGCTCATTCCATACCATGGGGGCAATAAAGTAAAAAAACAAATAATCTTCGTTTATTGACATTCAATCTGACAAACCGCAGAACGATTACATGTACAAGTTATACGAAATACGGCCTGCTTCGCACGACACGCAGTTCGGCTACAACAGGTTCGGTAACTTAACACCAATGGCCTAAGTACTGGATCACTCCTGATTCGGCCAAGCCAGGAGTGGGAGGGGCTATCTTTTATTTTTAGCAGAACCCGAGTCAAGCAACACAACAGCAAAGCGCCAATGGCAGCTAACAGAAAATTCAAATAAATTTTTGCCCCGTGTGAGGCTTGAACCCGGGTTGCGCGGATGACTCTCAGTTTAACGGCCAGCGCTCTCTCCACTGAGCTACGGGACCCCCCGCAGAAAGTGTACGAAGTAAGTGCAAGAAATTATTAAATACAGTAAATACAAACCCTTTGAAGCTGGTGACATTAAAATTGTGTGCTCGTAATTTTGTAATTGTAGTTAATCTGACAAGTATCTAATGCACAGGGTTTCAACAGATGGCGCTCCAAAACCAGGCCGTTATCAGGTCAGTATCCAGAAGACAATGACTTTAAGGGCCTGTTTTCTTTACTGAGATATTAGAGTTTAAGTGAAATATTGTTTTTCCTTAATTTTGCTTTTCATGTTTCAAGATTCCACTTTGGGCCCAGAAAGCTGGAAAACCGCCAGACAATTTGGTTGTTTGGGTAAGAATTTTTTTGGCTGTGTTTGTAGGTGTGTTGTTCAGTATTGTCTTGTATGTGTTATTGTTGTCGTGTTGCATGGTTGCTGCTGGTTATTTTGTTGTAACATTTTTATAGCACCACTATTTGACCCTTTACCCGTTCATTTTTTCCCGTTAAGCCCATTTTCAGCGGATATTTTCGGGACAAACTGGTAAATGATTAATTATATTTAAATAAGTGATTTACATAATTGCAACTATGATCTTATTTAAGTTCTGATAATAAATAATCAGAGTTATATAATGTAAATTAGGAGCAGCAACTTGCTTAATTCATAACAGAATATGATGTCATTCATTCATTCATTGATGCAGAAACTTATAATTTTTTTGCTATTTTTCTATTCAAGTTGTTACATTAATTGACTATTTATGATATGATGTCATTGGACAGCTGGGCTATTTTTTCATCATTGTTTGTTACATGAAAGAGCTAATAGAGAATGGTACACTGTGTCTTTATTTAATGATATTTCAATTGTCCAGTTATTCTTTCGTAGAGTACCATTCAAACCTTTCTTCAGTGGCAACTCTAACAAGCAATGCTCCCAAACCAAAATATTTGACCACGTGTACACCTCTTCCATATTATAATTACACCTCCCTTAATTTCCCGTTGTGTGTGCAGACACCCTAGTTAAAATGTATATCGATTGTAGGAAAAAGTTGTGAAAGGGCACCTGTTACACTACCTAGCTACGGCTACTTCTCCCGTGAATCTTATCTACAGCCTGTAATCTATTTATATTTCAATTTCCAAGCCTTTTTGTGTGTTTGACTAAAGCTGTGCTGTTATTTGTTTAGGATTATCATGTGATATTTATTCACAAGGCAGAGGCGGTTGAGTCTCTTGTCTACGACCTGGACACGGTCCTAGATTTTCCTTGCTCTTTTGACGAATACTTCTATTCAGCGATCCAGGAAGAGACAGATTTTCATGAAGGCTATCACAGGTACTTTTTTTGTTTTGTTGCAAGTGTGTTTTAAGGCATTTAATTATTATCACAGAATCCACAGTTTATAAATAAGAGGCTGTATAACATATGTAGTGAGGGGAAAGGGAGATCGGATTACGTACGGGTGCAAATGGCGAGTGGGACGGGTTTCGACAAAATGTGTGCGTACATGCAGAATAAATCGCTAATTATGACATTAAATCTTTGCATTTCATAGTCGTCTGATGGGCATTTGATTTTATTATAATTATAATAACTACATGTGCAGTTATTCTGTTCTGCAAATAGTAGCCTACGGTAAAATGCTTTTTTTAAATGGATTTAGGTAATTAACTTCTATAATCGGGAGAATAGAGAAGCTTAGACTTTGTGCGCTTGCATGGGGTTCACAAAATGCATGAAGTACAATGGAGGAGGGTATTAAAATAGAATTGTTTGCGTACGTATCTTATGGATTCTCTTCGGGCTCTTGCAATGGGAGCCCTACTGAACGAACTTGGTTGTGAGTGGAGCCTCAGAAATGACTAATTACATTGCATTATTAGGCCGGTTGGGCCGGGAGCGCTTCTGAGTAGCCTACCTTGAAGAGGCGCTATATAAATTTCTGAAATAAATAAATAAACTATATTTTTTACATGATCACCTTTTAAATAATTTTGTTTCAATATTTCCTTATAAATGCAATTATAAGCAATTGGGTGTTTTTGCAGCATTTTGCATTTGGTCACAATTGGTACTATCGTTATTACGTCTCTACTTCGTGTGTGTTTGGATTTTATTTGAATATCCTGTGACATTTATCTTCGTTTCTTTCAAGGTCTTTTCGAGTCATCAGTGCAGAATCCTTCCTGAAAACCTTTGCATCCAACCGGTCACACATGCGGAATGCTGACGGCAGTTGGTTATCTCCACCGCCAAGCTATCCATGCATTGCAACTCCAGGTATTTGCTGACATTGTTTAATAATTGATTGCTTTAGCCTTCTCTAACCTTTAACCAGACTTGTATGCAGGACAAAAAACTTTGAGACCGAGACCGTGGTGGCCAGGACAATGAGCTCCGAGACCGAGACACAAGGTCGAAACAGTTTAGGAATCTAAATTGAGGCTTTCCGTATTTATTCCACTAGGCTGTCCTGACATATTTTAGAATAAAAATATAAGCAACTCATGCACTAGTTTCCCAAATTCCCAACTCGTGTATATACTCTAGTCTATTATCTTATATGCCTATCAGCTTTCTATTTACCACACTGTCATGCGACAAGTTTATAAGTTCGGAACTATGGACAATTTACGCGAAAACTACGGACACAGCTTTAAAAAACAAGACTGTGATTTTGAGACAGTTTTCAAAAAGTCGAGACAGTGACCTCAAGACTGAGACAATAGGTTCCAAGACCAAGGCATCAAAAAGCCTGTCCTAAGTCCAAGACACAGTCTTGATACCATACAACTCTGCCTTTAACGTTTGGGTTCTGTTACGAAAGGTGAGTTTCGGTACTTAAGGTAAGGTTAACTTAGGTGGTTCAGTTTTAAGTTAGTTTAGGTTAGGTATATTTAGGTAAGGTAGGGTCCGGTTTGGTTCCAGTCTACTGACAACTGCAGTTCTTATTCACCTTCTTGAAACTGGTGTTACAGAGGACCAGTGGTGGACACTAGTTATGTAAGGTAACGTTTTATGTGTATGTCTTACGGAATGTTCTTTCTATCTCTGCAATGTCTTGAAGGTGTGATGGATGTCTTTCACCAAGACCTGAGGGCTGCACTGTCTCACCATGGCACTGACTGGGATTAGTGCGTCTCTGAGATGATGTCTTCAAGAGGCATTTTGTGAATGCTCTTATTCATTTACCCGTTTGCCCCGAGAATATCCGCTGAAAACGGGCTTAACGGGAAAAAATGAATGGATGAAGGGTTAAAGAGCTAATCACAATGATGCAGAAAAATTATTGTCTCGCATACAACATTCCATTTCTCTGCCACCCAAGGAATGGAATTGAATGCCACTCACTCCTTGTTGCTCAAATTCACTTCCTTCCTTCCTTTCATCAAAAAGTGACTCAAATCTCATTATTTCTCCTGGGCTTTGAGGAACTTGGATATCTAGTTCTGCATCTTCTCATAGTGACTGACCATCCATACATCAGATTCACATGTCAACGTGATCGCTCTTGCATTGCTAATTTAGTCATCATTTCCCCGTGATTTGCCAGGTTTCTTTCCCTGTAACTAAATTGCTAAGATGAGAAATCAGTCGCATGCAATACTATTTTTCTATTATTCGCATTATATTATCTTAATTACAATCGTTTTCTATTATACACATTAGATTATAATTATCTTAATTTGTCTTTGCTATTTGTTTTAGAATGTTCTGACAACATCGAGTCATTTATACGAATGGATGTTGATGTCGGATGGGGAGATGTCCACGATGCTCAGACATTCTTTCAAAGATTCAGCAAGAAAACCAACCATTGATTAATAATTACATCATTAGGAAATTATACCCCACCCCGTAATTTGTGCCTGCCTGCCTGTCTGACCCTTGGGAGATCGTGACCTTGATCCTGATCTGACCTTACTTCTTTGTCAATTTTAGTTTTAGTCAGCACCGGTGAATGCAGGTTTTGTATTCTGGAATTTTTTGGCTATGCTCGAGAAATCTTGCGATGACTATAGTGACAATTTCATGCAATGTTCTCTGTGAACTCATCTTCTATGAGAAAGAACTGGTGATTATATTGTGTCTTGTGAGGTTAGAGACAGCGTGATATTATTTGATTCCATGTGTACTCGAATGTGGTAAGGAAGGACAGTGGTGGAATTAGCCATCAGAATTTGCCTTTGCAATAAACTGAATAAAGGCCATTTCAGTATCTCATCGATATGTCACGTGTGCATACCCATTGGGTCGGGCTCAATTATGCCCTAGATATATTACATTTACTGAGTGTAACAGATTTGTAAAAAGTAAAAACACAATATGCGTGGCTTAAGTTTACGAAGTTTTAAGTCATCTATTAATTTTTATTGTTAAAAATTTGTAAACTTGAGCCAAACAGACGGAGAGAGGGAGAGAAAGACAGAAACGAGTAGGAATCTGGAGAGGATGACGAAAGGATGCCGGTGATACGAAATGGAGTATCCCCCCTGAAAGATATCCGGGGGATGAATTAATCTATCCCCCGGATGGAATTAACCGGTCTATACTATCCGGGGGGATAAACCATTCTATCCACTTTTTTGAATAATGCGCATAAAAAAAATAACTCTGTAATCAAAATTTAAAGTGACTAATTGTTTTAAGTGTCCTAAGCAATGCTCAGATAAAGGCAACTCGAATTTATTTGGTGACTCTGAGTGTTCTTAAGTGTTTTAAATGTTTTAAGTGGTCTAAAAACAGGGTAAAACAAATTATCTAGTAGGAATAAACATACCTGTTAGTGTCATTGTTCAAAACAAAGCCGATGAAAATTAATATGCAGAAAAAAATACACGCGGGTTTTTCGACTTTTTTTAATTTAGGGGATACAATTAATACGGGGGATACTCTATTTTGTGACACCTGCACAGATAATTATGGTCATTGGTCACAGTAATTAAGAGACTGAACTTCAACAATTTCATTGCGATCTGAAAAAGTTTTTTTTAAATGTGTTCCCATGGTAACCTGATGGTCTGCCTTAAAACCCATTACATTCAACCATCCCCTCATTGGATGTGATGTAATTTACTGCGTAATGTCGCGTAATACGACGCCTAACGAAAAATCCAGAAAGGAAATTTTGCATCAAATTTTCTATACGTTCAACAGATAGTCATTCGATACAACCACGGCTAAAGAGAACAGTCTTAAGTTAAGAGCAGACATAATTATATAGCATATGTTGACCGACACACAGGGCCTACGTTGTATAGGCCTACTACCAATATGGGTGTCAAATGTCAATGTATCTATATACAGTTATACACCCGTCAATATACAAACAATATTCTATAACAGTGTTCATCGTTGAGCGACCACTGTACAGGATGAGATATTTTTTTGCACTTATTGCTTGCTGCATATTATATGAAGCCTTTCTCCATTGACGTTTTGATCGAGTGTGGATGCACTGAGTGGAATTAATGTTGAGGACCTACGTCTGCAAGTGTTTAGTTTATTGATGCGTATCGATTCTTGTCAGCCAACAACTGTTGCACATGGTCGTTCTGTGGGAGAGGGAGTGGGAGAGGGAGAGAGAGAGAGAGAGAGAGAGAGAGAGAGGGAGAGAGAGAGAGAGAGAGAGAGGGAGAGAGGGAGAAAGGGAGAGAGAGAGAGGAAGAGGAAGGACTCAGATAAACAGAGACATGATGACGAGCAGCCACAGTTAGATTGAACCAGAAACGGAAAAGAACGCTGAGAGAGAGAGACATGCAGACATGCAGACAGAGACAGAGTTAAAAGTAAACAGAGCGAGACAGAAACGCGGGAAAAAATATAATTCGACTGATGCATATTATATATATATATATATATATATATATATATATATATATATATATATATATATATATACTGTATAATTATAGTTTTAAAACATTCAGGTATTATTTCATACAGACTATATATGTGAGATCCGTGAGGATTATTATTATATATATGTATATATATATATATATATACAGATTATAGGCAGACCTATGATGCACAACGGTAATGATAGAAGGGCCGTTAGAGACAGACGTAGCCTACATGTACAGACTACAGAGAGCCCTGCATGTTCGGCCGTGCTATACTGTTCTTGTTGTTAGAACAGGCGTCCGACGAAACACATAATTTATGGGTCTAGGCTACTATACAGCTAACCAGATTCACTCATCGTTCAGTCTCGGTGCATATTGCGAAGCCATTTATAATACAACTGCCTCAACCTATAGTTCCAGAACTTCCCTCGTTATTTACTTCCCGAGAGACCGCAGGGTCTGGCTATAGTTCTCGTTCTATTTTAAACCCACGGCCGCCGACTGCTTGCTTGCTCCGCGATCCCACAAACAACCAACAGCTGTTAATAGTATACTGCAGATGGGTAGACCTATAGTCTGCGTTGGCTGGCCAACGTTTACCTGGTTGAAGCAGAGTTGTATATGTATACATTCCCTGGCTTTAGATATAGGGTACTTCTAGGCAGTGTGTTAGCCTACTTCTGCTGCGGCGAGCTCTTTAGGCCGAGGCTGTACCTCCCTGGAGGTCGGGGTTGCTGCAGGATCAGCGAGGACTTCGATCATCACCGTAGGTAACTCTACTAAGGAAGTCATCGGATTGCAGTAATCGTTAGGTTATCTAGACCTCCTCCACCTATCGCCATCTATCGTACCAGGAAAGCACAGACCTGTGAAGTTGTTAGCGGGTGAAGTTGTTAACGGGTAGAGTGACGTTTCGGTAAAAGAAAACGTCGAACTGTAACCGTAGACGTTTCTGCCTGGATGTAAGCTGCAGGGTCTGCGCGGTAGGGCATCCGATAAACATCCTCAGTCTTACATTGTATACGTTACCGTTACAACAAATCACCGCACCTTACGCAATAATATCGTGCGCACTTGCATAGACTGGATTTGTCAAGATTGCAAGCATGAAGTCGCGAACGAAGTTTTCAATAGTGGATGCGTTCTTCAACTGCTTCCTCTTCACTCCTCTCGTTCTTCTCTTTTGGTTCGGAACCTACGTCGTCATCGACCTCGTCATCTTCAGCTCCTTTAAGTCACGCCTCGTCGCCGCCTCCGTCACCCTAGCCTTCGGGGTGACGGTGGAGTTCACCGTCACCTACTGGCAAGATGTCTTCTCTCGTTGGAGCTCTCGCCGGGGATTCATCATCGTCTCCCGGCTGTACAACTACGTGCTGGCCGTAGCCAACATCTGCCACTACAGGGCCGTCGAGGAGTTCTATAACCTGTGGGTCGTTGAGGGAGGGCTGACGATAGCCCTTCAGACGGCGTCGACGACCATCTTAATTCTGTGGGGGATGAGGGCTGGACGGAACATCACGGCTATTCCGTTTGCCATCAGTGTTGATACGGATTCGGACGGGTGGTTCAGTGCTCCAACTCTCTATCAGTACCCGGTTAGTATAGACAATGGTCACTATGCGTTAGTGTGACATGCATGATCAGCAGCCAGTGGCCATGTCGAATCTGCAGGGCTGAAAGTGGTTTGGAAAAGGAGCCGGGTCTGAGTTCGGGCGGACGCCGAAAATGTTTTCCGCTATGCCGACTTTTCATTTTTTCGAATGACCTTTTTAGTATTCGTTTAGTTTCCACATTGTTATCGTATAGAATTTTAAGTTTTTAACAAGTCATGTGAAATATTGCTCTGCATTTGACTAAATGTTGGTATATTGGTACCGGTATCGAGTCTATCAAATTGATTATAGGCCTACACGAAAATATGATGAAATGCATATTGGCCTAAATCTTAAACACTCGACCCGGCTAAGACTTGGCAAAGGCAGATCGCGAAAATCAATGCTGGGTCGGCTCACTTTCAGTCCTGCCAATGGGATGTGTGAGTCAGGATCCGTTAGATATGCGTGCGTTGTCTATATGTAGCAACGTATACAAATACATTCATTTATTAGATGAACGCTTCATTTCTATTGGTAACATAGCTAATACGTTGCTGTTTCCATATGTGTAGCCTACATGTAGGCTATGTGCTATTCATGTATGTGTGTGTGTGTGTGTGTGTGTGTGTGCGTGTCTGTTTGTGACGATGGTGATGACGATGACGACTACAACGACGACGACGACGATGATTATAATGATTACAGAATAACAAGAGATACAAATTTAGAATAGATCATCATCATCGTCAATCATTTTATCACTATCAGCAGCAGCAGCAGCTTCGTACACGCCCATAGGTCCTAATGTTTTTTGGTTGCGACAGGCTACTCGACCGTTTTTCTACTTCATCGATGTCCTCATCACAGTTCTTGTAGTCTGGACGGTGGGTCCTCTGCACTGGATCACCCTTGGTTACGTATTCGATGCCACCATCTTTCCGGATGACTTCAATCTGTCGATGGTCACGTCATGCATCGTTGGCTACCTAAGCGTCGGTTTCTTCAGTCTTCTGCAGGAAAAATTAAAATCTCTATCACGGAAGTTCGATGATAGGTAATTCGGATTTAATTGTTATGATTATTATCATTACTGCTGTCATTCACCATCATAAGCGTCTTTCCCCAGTGTAAAATTTAGTCGTTTCTGGGGTGAGGGGGGAAGTTCCCCCTAAGAATGACATTTTCTCCTCAGAAAAATCTTGAGGTGTTGTTCATTCAGGTGTTGTTCAAATGTGTATTTGTGTATCGATCACTCCCACCCCCAGAAAAATGTAGGAATGATGCACTAAAAAGGTCATCAGATTTTAAAGTACCGAAGTTGGTATATTTTAGAAACAAATTAGGACCAAAGCATAAAAAGAGGTCGTCAGAAAAAACGTTCGGTCGAAGGGCGTCGTCGGTGTTCGCCGTTTTCCCCCGCCAGCCCCTTCCGAAACCTGATTTCCCACCCCAAGCAGAGGGAACTAGATTAAACACTGAATTCCTGCATTTCAAACAACAGAGCATTGAACGATGGCGCTGAATAACTGTACGGGCTGTTTTTAAGGAATTTTTAGAACTGCACAACTCCTTCTTTCCTTTCCCATCATCCATGGTAAATTACTTCCAATCGGAGAACAATGACCTTTTTGCTAGTTTTAACTGTACGGAAGTGCTTCTACAACTGCATATTTTGTGTACAACTGCACGATAAAAAAAACCTGATCCAAACTCTGCCTCCGCCTCAGGGAAGCTCGGACGCGTTCGCTTTGCGGTACAATTCGCCCTCTATATCTAACCAATTGGTTAATTTGAGGTCAGACAGCATTTTGTTGTTATAGTAAGGTAGAATTCATTCCGAAAACTTAAAGCATGCGGTCAGGTTATTGACGGTTAGGTTAGTTAAGACAAATGAAACCAGCTACAAGCAAAGAAATGGTAAAATATGTTAATGTTAGGCAGCTATATAGATGAAGTTAACGAAGTCAAGATAAATTAGGCCTCAATTTGGTAAGATGATCTGACATGTGCTCAGAGGATTAAAGCACAGGAATACAAAGAACCATTATGTAAAGTATGTAAGTTAGTGGTGTGGCGGAGCAATATGAGATATTGTTGTAGATCTATAAGGTATATAGATTATAGATAATAATAATAATAATAAAATAATAATAATAATAATAATAATATTAATAATAATAATAATAATAATAATAATAATAATATATTTTCTTTAATTAAACGCCTGCAAGACGCACTGCGCTTTACATTTACAAGTTATGCAGAAATCTTAATTAGACTTAACTACCAACTGAACAGACAGCTTTGTAATTACAGATATTGTAGTGTAAGGTGATATAATTTAATAGATTAAATAGATGATAAGTTCGCTGAGGCGAAGTGAGACGAACCAGGATGTTCTCGTTGGTCAAAAAATATGTAAGCGGAATCTCACAGTTTTTGTTTAGTAAAACCATGCAGCATCAGCATCCCAGGAAAATAACTAGATGGATCCAGCTTTGACGAGAGCCGTTGCCCTCGAAAACGTTTGTTTGGCATATTACGGCAGTAGCCTATCGTTCATTCGAGTCATCATTAAGTGAGTTGTTTCAAATTTTATGAAGTTTTTTGCAGGTCATTTTACTAACTCACAATATGTATATTTTTGCAGCACACCTGTTAAGGTTGTCCTTGAGGACCTGTACATTTTCGCAGCAACCGCTGGGGTAATTTTGACCTGGAAAGGGGTTGGAATGGCCGTCAACAAACTGGCTCAGGAGTTTCCGGTCTACCATGGAAGCACTGACGTCACCGGCATCTACGCAAACCTGATTTCGTTTCTTCTTCTCTCCATCTGCTACGTATCTGGGTCCCTGGTCGGCAAGGGAGCCGACTTGGACGGGTCGAATCGCGAAGGTGTCGGCGTCGACTTCTCGAGGGCCTACTTCGGTCACTTCTTCGACGACTACATCAGGAGAACCGACGAAGATAAACCTCCAGCTGTGAAGAAGACACAGTGAGCAGCATACCGCCATCTGCACTGGCTTCCACGTATCGGCAGACGTCTTTTCCTGCGTGCACTGTTTCGTTCTGGCTTCGTCGATTCTTTTGTGTGCGTCGGATCGATGTTTGTCCTCTGATTTTGGTGTGCTATCGCTTGTGAAGAAGTACAGTCTGTAAGATATGTTGCTATTGATGTCCGTAGATTAGAACCCCAGCGATAAGACGAAGTCCACTGTGAGGCTGAGCGACTTGCTTTCCTGGTGTCCTGCGGCATGTACGTTGAAACCCTAACCTTTCGATCTCTGAAAGATTATGATGATCATGCAGTGGGTAGTATTTGATATGCAATGCATGCATTGAATACTTTTAATCATATCATGCATCGTCTTCTAGTTCGGCATGACATGGTTTCAGCTTCCTTGATCTTCACCAACTATGCCTAATAACTGAATATATAGTAACGGTCAATAAACTGAGGCAACAGAAGACTTCAGATTACTTTTTACGGCACATGTTTACGCAGACTCGCTCAGGTACCTTCCTTACACAACAGAAGACTTCAGATGTGTACTAGAAGACTTCAGATGTGTAAGAAAGGTGTCTGAGTGAGTCTGCGTAAACATGTGCTATAGTGAATCTCAAAAGTAATGAACTGAAAGTAAATATAGTACTTTTAAAAGTAAGTAGTTGTAAAAGAGTTAAGAAGTTTGACCTGACAATGGCAGCAGTCAAAATTAACAATTATGTTATACTTTTATTGCGGTTTTCCTTCTTTAATTACAACTTTATTTAGACTTTAAACTGCATCATCATCAAAACATTCTTGTCTTGTCAGTTGAGACGTCATTGCGAAGTTACGATTGTGATGGTTTCATCATATGAGAGATTAAAAGTATAAGACTCTAAACACTGTATAGAGACTCAATTGGACATGCATCATGAACTTTGTCTCTCTGCTCTCGGCATTGACGAAATTTGACGAAACAAAATAATGCGAACCTGGATAAGATCAGAACTGAAATATCTAGATCAACGCTCATAATTTAAAGTTTAGATATATGTACACCGTGATTCAATAAAAAAGTAGGCTAAGCCAAACTGTTTCTCATATATATCTCAATGCCTGATGATTAATCATACTAAAATTCTCCCGATATTTATAAAATTGAACCAAGAATGTGATTCCAACATATCATGTAATAAATTTGAACGGATAGACATATATGAATCCTTTAACTTTAATATTTTGCGAAGACACCCAAAGTAGTATTGTTGGTTATCTATAAGAATGAATATGTTAGGCAAGAGGATTTAAAAAAGCTGGATTCTTCAGAGGCCATAATGTGGGGGAAATGAAGTATGTAGTCTCTCGCTATAGAATTTCGATGGTTTCCCTGGCACTGTGGACATTTTAGTATGATTAATCGTCAGGCATTTGAGATATATGAAAAGTAGTTTGGCTTACTTTTCATTGAACCACGGTGTATGTATGTGCACTCGTTATAGCGCCCCTTCAGGATTACTACTCAGAAGCGCTCCCGACTACAGCGCGGACACTAAATCGAAGTTTCACGCCGAAGCGTCGAGCAATTGCGAGCTAGTGAAGGACTTGCCCAAGGTCCCTGCGAGGCGGCTTGAGGTGTATTCGAACTTATATATGCAATATATCGGTCAGGTTCAATCAGGCCGAACTCATGAATGAACGTTGCAACGAAGGAATGCTATCTGTTGCGTTTTTTTAAACGTCGTAGCTGTATACGTTCAGAGTCCACGATGGGCTCCTCATGACTGAAGTCCACGATAATTGCATTCTGACCGACACAGTTATAGTTGACACTATAATAAGCGAATAAGACTTAGACCCTCAGCCTATAGGCTAGGCCTATATAGGCCTACTGCTAGACAGTTCACCTCACGTAGACGTAAGCCTAATGCAAATGTCTGTTTGGTCATGCATTCGAAAAGTTTTGCGTCGCTACAATGACAGGTAGGTGTCTGCATAATTATTTTAGAAAAAAATGGAGTCAGACTAACAAATAGAGGGGGGAAGGACAGGGGTAGACAACGACTAGCATGTAATAAATTATGTAACTTGCTGCAGAAGTGCCATGGTGAGCTAGTACTGTAATAACAATAACTGAAATCTGTATGCACGGCCACTGTACATTACACATCCATTCGCACAAGTGAGCAACGCAGAGAGACATAGAGACACGCACGCAGAGTGACAGACAGGCAGAGAGAGGAAGAGAGAGGATCACACGTAGGCCTAGAGAAGTGCATGCTGCATGCTAAGGCGTTATTATATTGAACCAACGCCGCATGTCTATGTCCATATGCATGCGTAGGCCTATATATGCGTGCACATGCAGACACATATAAATGATTCGGATGGTGAGACAGATAAAAAGGCCTACTTGAATTAAATCTGTCTGCATTACTACAATAGACCTCTGTGTACGTTCAAGCACGCACATATAGATCTATAAACAGAGTAGAAAAATAAGTCTTGTTGTGAGTGGCATATATTAGGCAGGCCTATATAAGCCTGTATACTGGCTTAAGCAATCATGCATGTACATAATTACATGTATATATGTGGGACTGCGTTGCTGGTTTATTATAATTTAACGCGCGAGTGCATTGTTATAAGCACTTTAAGCCTTTCTCCAGACGACAGTCAGGCCACTCTTCTAGAAAGCGCGTCCATATATTTGTGCCTTATCTTGTAGACTATATCGTACAAGTTAAAGTTAGGCGCCTCGCAAATAAAATATATCAATGCGTGTGTTCAAACATACATGCATAGGCCTACATGCTGCTCCATAGGCCCAGGGCGTGTGTGTCACTCTTCTTACTTTTGCAGTCTTTTGGACATCAGCGAGGCGTTCGACGTAATTGACTGCGGAAACGAGAAGCATACTGCAGAATGGATAGTGCACGGGACATAAACAGAGATTGTGTGAACATATAGAACCGAAGAGAGGACAGTAACTCTAGAAACTAACGTAGAAACTCATATGGAGCGGGAGTTGGACTACGAGGAGCAGTGGTGAAGAGACGGATACAAAGGGAGATAGAGAAAAGGACATATAGAATCATTGGGGTGGGGCCCGGTAGAGTAATGGATAATACGCTGGCCAAGAGTGTGAGAGGTAGTGAGTTCGAGCCCCCGTTGGGCGGATATGCTTTGTAGGCTGCTATTAGCGCCATGTATTGCAGGCTGTCTGCTCAGTTAGTATAGTTAATTAAGATTTATGTAGTCTGTGATCTGAGTTCCTGTAAATTGTTTCAACTGCATAATTGTACACTGTAGAGTGTAGCCGGTTGCGGTCTGTCAACCGGATTGTTGGTTAAACGAAAAATTATTATAAAAAATTATTATTAATTCGTGACTGTCTTTTTTAAAACTGAAGACCCGCTGCTCAGCAGATTCAGGCGTCATTCTGGTGATCTGCATGCATTATCGCAGTCTACGCGGATACCGGTACCTGTAAAAAAAACCTGTCAATTAACGTAGCATATAATATTATAGGCTACGTTGCAGCATCGAATGCAATGCTAGAGTAGAAAATCACTCTCGCTCAGATCGGATTTGACAGGATTATGAACATGAAGTCGCGAACGAAGTTTTCAATAGTGGATGCGTTCTTCAACTGCTTCCTCTTCACTCCTCTCGTTCTTCTTTTTTGGTTCGGAACCTACGTCGTCATCGACCTCGTCATCTTCAGCTCCTTTAAGTCACGCTTCGTCGCCGCCGCCGTCACTCTAGCCTTCGGGGTGACGGTGGAGTTCACCGTCACCTACTGGCAAGATGTCTTCTCTCGTTGGAGCTCTCGCCGGGGATTCATCATCGTCTCCCGGCTCTACAACTACGTGCTGGCCGTAGCCAACATCTGCCACTACAGGGCCGTCGAGGAGTTCTATAACCTGTGGGCCGTTGAGGGAGGGCTGACGATAGCCCTTCAGACGGCGTCGACGACCATCTTAATTCTGTGGGGGATGAGGGCTGGACGGAACATCACGGCTATTCCGTTTGCCATCAGTGTTGATACGGATTCGGACGGGTGGTTCAGTGCTCCAACTCTCTATCAGTACCCGGTTAGTATAGACAATGGTCACTCAATGGCGACGCCAGAAGGCCTAGGGGGCTAAGCACCCCCTAAAACAGGCTATCCGTAGGCTATCTCCCTAAAAAATGAAATACATCCGTGAGATTTCGACCAGATGACTAAAAAAGTTGTCAGAAAATTTGGTGGATGAAAATGTAAAAATTCCTCCGCTAGGACTCAGCCCCTCCCCAAACTGAATTCCTGGCGCCGCCACTGTGGTCACTATGCATTGGTGTGACATGCACTCTCTATCAGAAGCCGGTGGTCATGTCCAATCTGCAGGGCTGAAAGTGGTTTGGAAAAGGAGCCGTGTCTGAGTTTGGGTGGACGACGAAAATGTTTTCCGTTCCGCCGACTTTTCATTTTTTCGAATGATCTTTTTAGTATTCGTTTATTAATTTCCACACTGTTATCGTAGCATATTAGCCAGTCAGGTGAAATATTGCTCTGCATTTGACTAAATGTTGGTAATTGGTATCGAGTCTATCAAATTGATTATACACGAAAATAAGATGAGTGCATATTGGCCTAAATCTTAAACACTCGACCCGGCTAAGACTCGACAAAGGCAGGTCACGAAAATCAATGCTGGGTCGGCTCACTTTCAGCCCTGCCAATATGTGTGAGTCAGGATCCGTTAGATATGCGTGCGTTGTCTATATGTAGCAACGTATACAAATACATTCATTTGGTAGATGAACGCTTCATTTCTATTGGTAACATTAGCTAATACGTTGCTGTTTCCATATGTGTACATGTATCTGCTATTCATGTGTGTGTGTGTGTGTGTGTGTGTGTGTGTGTGTGTGTGTGTGTGTGTGTGTGTGTGTGTGTGTGTGTGTGTGTGTGTGTGTGTGTGTGTGTGTGTGTGTGTGTGTGTGTGTGTGTGTGTGTGTGTGTGTGTGTGTGTGTGACGATGGTGATGATGACGATGACGACTACAACGACGACGATGATTATAATGATCACAGAATAACAAGAGAGACAAGTTTAGAATAGGTCTTCATCGTCAATCATTTTTATCACTATCAGCAGCTGCAGCAGCAGTAGCAGCAGCAGCAGCTTCGTAAACACCCATAGGCCCTAATGTTTTTTGGTTGCGACAGGCTACTCGACCGTTTTTCTACTTCGTCGATACCCTCATCACAGTTCTTGTAGTCTGGACAGTGGGTCCTCTGCATTGGATCACCCTAGGTTACGTATTCGATGCCACCATCTTTCCGGATGACTTCAATCTGTCGATGGTCACGTCATGCGTCGTTGGCTACCTAAGCGTCGGTTTCTTCAGTCTTCTGCAGGAAAAATTAAAATCTCTGTCACGGAAGTTCGATGATAGGTAATTCAGATTTAATTGTTATGATTATTATCGTTACTGTTGTCATTCACCAGCATAAGCGTCATTCCTCAGTGTCACATTCAGACGTTTCTCAGGGGGGGGGTGAGGGAGGAAGTCCCCTTAAGAATGACATCTTCCCCTCATAAATATCTTGAGGTGTTGTTTAGGTGTAGTTGTGCACCATCCCCACCCACCCCAGAAAAATGTAAGAACGATGCACTAAAAAGGTAATCCGATTTTAAAGTACCAAAGTTAGTATATTTTAGAAACAAATTAGGGCCAAAGACTAAGAAAGTCGTCAGAAAAAACGTTCGGTCGAATGATGTCGTCGGTGTCTGGAATTTTTCCCGCCCGCCCCCTCCGAAATCTGATTCCCCACCCCAAAGCAAGGGGAACTAGATTAAACACTGAATTCCTGGATCTCAAATAGCGGAAGCTCACAGTGTTTGTTTAGTAAAACCGGCATGAACATCCCGCGGGAAATAACTTATAACGTTCATTCGAGTCATCATTAAGTGATTTGTTTCATATTTTTATGAAGTTTATTTGCAGGTCATTTTACTAACTCACATGATCCGTATTTTTTGCAGCACACCGATTAAGGTTGTCCTTGAGGACCTGTACATTTTCGCAGCAACCGCCGGGGTCATTTTGACCTGGAAAGGGGTTGGAATGGCCGTCAACAAACTGGCTCAGGAGTTTCCGGTCTACCATGGAAGCACTGACGTCACTGGCATCTACGCAAACCTGATTTCGTTTCTTCTTCTCTCCATCTGCTACGTATCTGGGTCCCTGGTCGGCAAGGGAGCCGACTTGGACGGGTCGAATCGCGAAGGTGTCGGCGTCGACTTCTCGAGGGCCTACTTCGGTCACTTCTTCGACGACTACATCAGGAGAACCGACGAAGATAAACCTCCAGCTGTAAAGAAGACGCAGTGAGCAGCATACCGCCATCTGCACTGGCTTCCACGTGTCGGCAGACGTCTTTTCCTGCGTGCACTGTTTCGTTCTGGCTTCGTCGATTCTTTCGTGTGCGTTGGATCGATGTTTGTCCTCCGATTTTGGTGTGCTATCGCTTGAGAAGAAGTACAGTCTGTAAGATATGTTGCTATTGATGTCCGTAGATTAGAACCCCAGCGATAAGACGAAGTCCACTGTGAGCGACTTGCTTTCCTGGTGTCCTGCGGCATGTACGTTGAAACCCTAACCTTTCGATCTCTGAAAAATTATGATGATCATACAGTGGGTAGTATTTGATATGCAATGCATGCATATAATACTTTTGATCATATCATCGTCTTCTAGCATGTTCCCCGAAAGGTGTTCGGCATGAAATGGTTGCAGCTTCCTTGATCTTCACCAACTAATAATTGAATAGTAACGGTCAATAAACTGAGACAACAGAAGACTTCAGATGACTTTTGAAACTCGCTGGAGCACATGTTTACGCAGACTCGCTCAGGCACATTTCTTACACATCGGGTTTTCTATTGTGTAAGAAAGGTATCTGAGTGAGTCTGCGTAAACATGACATTGGGCTATAGCGAATTTCAAAAGTAACGAAATGAAAGTAAATATAGTACTTGTAAAAGTAAGTAGTTGTAAAAGAGGTCAGAAGTTTGACCTGACAATGGCAGCAGTCAAAATTAGCAATTAGGTTATACTTTTATTGCTGTTTTCCTTCTTTAATTGCAACTTTATTTAGACTTTAAACTGCATCATCATCAAAGCATTCTTGTCTTGTCAGTTGAGACGTCATTGCGATTGTGATTCTCATATAATGATGGTTTCATCATATTATATGAGAGATTAAAAGTATAAGACTCTAAACTGTAGAGACTCAATTGGACATGCATCATGAACTTTGTCTCTCTGCTCTCGGCATTGATTTGACGAAACAAAATAACGCGAATCTGGGTAAGATCAGAACTGAAATACCTAGATCAAAGTTCATAATTTAAAGTTAAGTTATATATACACCGTGGTTTAATAAAAAGAACCCAAACTGTTTCTCATATATCTCTAATGCCTGATGATTAATCATACTAAAATTCTCCCGATATTTATAAAATTGAACCAAGAATGTGATTCCAGCGTATCATGTCATAAATTTGAACGTATAGAAATATATGAATCTTTTAACTTTACTATTTTGCGAAGACACCCAAAGTAGTATTGGTTGATTATTTAAAGGGCGAAGATGTTATACGCAAGAGGATTTAAAGCTGGATTCTTCAGAGGCCATAATGTGGGGAAAATGAAGCATGGTGTCTCTCGCTATAGCATTTCGATGGTTTCCCTGGCACTGTGGAAATTTTAGTATGATTAATCGTCAGGCATTTGAGATACATGAAAAGTAGTTTGGCTTACTTTTCATTGAACCACGGTGTATGTATGTATGTGCACTCGTTATAGCGCCCCTTCAGGATTACTACTCAGAAGCGCTCCCGACTACAGCGCGGACACTGAATCGAAGTTTCACGCCGAAGCGTCGAGCAATTGCGAGCTAGTGAAGGACTTGCCCAAGGTCCCTGTGCGGCGGCTTGAGGTGTATTCGAACTTATATATGCAGTATATCGGTCAGGTTCAATCAGGCGGAACTCATGAATGAACGTTGCAACGAGGAATGCCAGTCTGTTGAGTTTTATTAAAACGTCGTAATTGTATACACGTTCAGAGTCCACGATGGGCTCTTGAGTCTTGAGTAAAGTCCATGATAATTGCTTTCTGACCGACACAGTTATAGTTGACACTATTATTAGCGCAGAGGCCCTGAGCCTATAGGTTATATATAGTATATGTATATATAGTACAGTATATATATTATAGTATATATATACTGCTAAACAGTTCACTCACGTAGAAGTAAACCTAATGCAAATGTCTTCTTAATCCTGCATTCGAAAAGTTTTGCGTCACTTTAATCACAGGTAGGTGTCTACATAAATTATTTTAGAGAGACACATAGAGAAAAATGGAGACAGACAGACATATAGAGGGGGAAAGACATGGTAGACAACGACTAGCATGTAATAAATTATGTAGCCTACTGCAAAGGTGCGATGGTGAGCTATAGTAGGCCTATACTGTAATAATTAATATCTGTATAGTGTGTATACACTACACTGTACATTCACTGTACCTTACACATCCATTCGCATAAGTGAGAGACGCAGAGAGGCAAAGAGAAACGCACGCAGAGAGACGGGCAGGCAGAGAGAGGGAGAGAGATAGAGGGAGAGAGACAGACAGGCAGAGAGAGGGAGAGAGAGGAGCACACGTAACGAGGTGCTGATAAGTCGTTATATTGAACCAACGCTACAGGCCTATGCCCATATGCATGCGTAGGCCTACATAGCCTACATGCACATGAAGACACATATAAATGATTCGGATGGTGAGATAGATAAATAGGCCTACTTGAATTATATCTGTCTGCAATACTCAGTGGCGCAACCAGGGGGGTGCTGGGGGGTGCTTGAGCACCCCCCAGGGCTAAAAAGGTGACCCACGCAATTTTTCCAAATCCGATGAGTTTTTTGTGGGTGGGGTAGGGGGTAGGGGTCTTTAGGTCTTTCAGACTTTCAGATTGCACAATCAAGCAAGTTCCTTCATTTTTCTGTATTATAATTTTAGTCAAATTCATGGTTCATAAAGCACTTGAGTTTAGTGTTTAGCTGGTCTACCTGAGTTTGTCTGGATCCCGAGAATTTGCCTATATTGATGAATTAAAAGCGTCAGCGATGCACCTGTGCCTTTACATTACAGTATCTCACCAATTTATTTTTATATGTTACTAGCCTACTTAATTTATAGTACCGTGTGTGCAATTTTGTGTGCAAAATTTGACAAAATGATAATAGTTTTTAGTTGCTGGATGTTTATTATAATTATTGTCTTACATAAACTGCCATAATATACCATGATCTTATTTCCTACTATATAATTATAATTTTATTATTTATTATTATTATATAATTATGATAGGCTACTATCATATGATACTATAATGTGCTTAACTTACGTTAGTGCTATTGGCGGATATTTAGGGCGATAGCTATAGGAAAGACGTAAGTAATTGTTAGGCAACAGTCTGAAGTCTTAAACCCCAAAGTTTGTGGTAAGGGGACGGAGATGCTTATATCCCCCAATACGTCATAAATATTTCATAAATATTAGTAAACATTTCTGCAATGTTATCCACTGTTTATCCATAATGAACAATTTGGTTAAGACGACAGCCTAAAACGCTGTCATTACAGTGTGTAAATTAAAAAACAATTCTTAAACGATTGGAGGGGTATTTATTGGAATCTTATATCACATCTCTGAGCACTAAGATCATGAGTATTTTTGTAAAAATGGCAGCTTTAAAAGTCACGGTGGACTGTGCAAATCCCAAAAATTTTAAGTAATTGTGAGGCAACATTCTGAAATGTTAAATTAAAATCTATGGCTATCATCATTGAAAATGAGCAATTTTATTAAGATGACAGCTTAAAAGTCTACCATTACAGTATAGACATTAAAAAATAAAGCAATGGGTAGAGGTATTGAAATCTTACACCATGTCTTTCAGCAATGAAATCATGATAAATTTAATTAAAATGACACCCCCAAATGATACCACTGCAGTGTGGAAATAGAAAATTCTATCTTGAGGAGGAGACACATCCCCCTGCCCAAACCCATTCCCCTGCTAGGCCTATGTTGAAAATCTGAAATCAAGCACTGAAGTAGGCCTAATAGAGTTATTTTGCTAAGTTGACATCTTAGAATGGTACCATAATGAACGTGGAAAATCAGAATTTTTTTCTAAAATTGTGAGTATACTCATTGAAGTTTAGACCACTCTTGTCAGCAATGAAATAGTAGAGCAATTTCGCTTTAGATGACAGCTTAAAATGCTGCCAATGCAGTGTGGAAAAAAAATTCTGATGTGTATAGGGACACATCCCCTCCCAAAGCCCCTGCCCTCTCGGCGCCTCGTGCTTCGGAGATTTTCCGTCGGATGCTCACCTTTTCCCAGAAACATTGATTCCTAGAGAAGGGGTTAGAAAACACACAGGTTATTGGGGGAGGGGCTAGATTAAACACTGGCTATTAATTCTGTCACTCGCGGGCAGAGAAGGACTAAGGCCCTTTTGTTTTATCTAAACAAATGAAAAAGGACATTATTTTTGTAAGTCCTAAACCGCATTTTTCAGAAGTTTTCATGACTTTATCGCTCATAAATACAGTTGGCAAACAGGAGCCTGAAACGCGCTCTATAGCTGATAACAAAAGTAACAAATGCGTTGGTTTCTGGGGCTCCGCCCCAGACCCCGCTGGGGGAGCTTACGACGCTCGCACCTTCGGCGCTTACAATAGTAATTCTGAGCACCCCCCAGGAAAATTATCTGGTTGCGCCCCTGGCAATACTACAATAGACCTCTGTGTACGTTCAAGCACGCACATATAGATCTATAAACAGAGTAGACAAATAAGTCTTGTTGCGAGTGGCATATATTAGGCAGGCCTATATAAGCCTGTATACTGGCTTAAGCAATCATGCATGTACATAATTACATGTATGTGGGACTGCGTTGCTGGTTTATTATAATTTAGCGCGCGAGTGCATTGCTATAGATGCACTTTAAGCCTTTCTCCTGACTACAGTCATGCCACTCTTCTAGAAAGCGCGTCCATATATTTGTGCCTTATCTTGTATATACTATATCGTACAAGTTAAAGTTAGGCGCCTCGCAAATGAAATATATCAATGCGTGTGCTCAAACATGGGCCTACATGCATATAGCCTATGCTGCTCCATAGGCCCAGGGTGTGTGTCACTCTTCTTTCTTTTGGACATCAGCGAGGCGTTCGATGTAGTTGACTGCGGAAACGAGAAGCATACAGAATGAACAGCGGGACATAAACAGAGATTGCGCAAACATAGAGAGCCGAAGGAGGACAAGAACTCTATAAACTAACGGAGAAACTCATATGCAGCGAGAGTTGGACGACGAGGAGCAGTGGTGAAGATACGGATACAAAGAGAGATAGAGAAAAGGACGTTTACAGAATTATTGGGGGGCGGTAGATTAATGAATAACACGCTGGCCAAGAGTGCGAGGGGTAGTGAGTTCGAGCCCCCTTTGGGCGGATATGCTTTGCAGGCTGCTTGTATTGTCATGTATTGCAGGCTGTCTGCTCAGTGAGTATCGTTAATTAAGATTTATGTATTCTGTGATCTGAGTTCCTGTAAATTGTTTCAACTGCATAATTGTGCACTGTAACCGGTTGCGGTCTGTCAACCGGATTGTTGATTAAACGAAAAATTATTATAAAAAATTATTATTTATTCGTGGCTGTCATTTTTTAAAACTTAAGACCCACTGCTCATCAGATTCAGTCATCATTCGGATCTGGATGCATTATCGCAGCCTAAGCGGATACCTGTAAAAAAAACTGTCAATTAACGTAGCATAAAATTATAGGTATACGTTGCAGCATCTAATGCAATGTTAGAGTAGAAAATCACTCTTGCTCATATCGAATTTGCCAAGATTATGAACATTAAGTCGCGAACGAAGTTTTCCATAGTGGATGCGTTCTTCAACTGCTTCCTCTTCACTCCTCTCGTTCTTCTCTTTTGGTTCGGAACCTACGTCGTCATCGACCTCGTCATCTTCAGCTCCTTTAAGTCACGCTTCGTCGCCGCCTCCGTCACCCTAGCCTTCGGGGTGACGGTGGAGTTCACCGTCACCTACTGGCAAGATGTCTTCTCTCGTTGGAGCTCTCGCCGGGGATTCATCATCGTCTCCCGGCTGTACAACTACGTGCTGGCCGTCGCCAACATCTGCCACTACAGGGCCGTCGAGGAGTTCTATAACCTGTGGGCCGTTGACGGAGGGCTGACGATAGCCCTTCAGACGGCGT
>OX457044.1:25461459-25468959 GCA_949752735.1 Lumbricus terrestris | reverse complement strand
ATGTGTTTACTAGCACACGATATGTGTCATCTGACGTGAGAACTAAGGGGATTTCATTTTGATACTTTTATTTATGCGATATTTTACAGTAGATCGTGCAACACTGCAATGAGAGATCACATTGCAACGTTACTCCAAACCACTTAGTCAGTTGATTTGGTTGCTTGTCGGATTGCACAAAGTCTGGGAAAATATCCCCCAAAATAAAATCCTGGCTACGGCGTTGTTGCCCACATCAGTCGATTAATAATTATTAATTATTCTAGGCACGAAAAGCACTATCGGTAATAGGCCTATGCCGAAACAAATCTGTGTCGACGGCAACGACCTCTGTTGTCACTAGCTGTCGTCAAACTTTTGATCCATCCACTAACAGGAGATAGATTAAGCCCTGCTAAGTGAAGTCATATTAGGTGGGCCCTATACGTGTAAGTTTAAATGAGATACATATCAAGATGAGGTCAGGTTGGGAAAGAAGAGAGTCTGCGCAAAGGAAGCTAAATCATATATAAACCAGGCATTTGAGGCGAATTAATTAAGGTTAGGGTTAGGGTTAAGATGACGTGACATGAGTTCAGTCTAATTAAGTACATTTTTTCAATTTAAGTAATGTACAGAGTGTTGAAGTATATGGTTAGGTACATCGTACACTTAATTAGTATCTCCAGATATGTAGTGTAAAACAATGTTAGGGTTATAAGGTTGTGTATATGCAGGGTAATGAAAGTAAGACATGATAGTAGGTGATGTGAGGGTTTGACACTTGATGTCAGTGGCCAACTAAGTGGGATGGATTGGGTGGGATGGGCTGGTACAGCCTGGTAGGGTACGGGGTGTTAGAGTGAACCTCTCCAAAATTAAAATAAACTAAATGCAAGAAGCTCTACGGGAAACATATAGCTAAGGCTATTATCTCGAATCATCGCTTTCTGATACTCTAGAAGTACAGAGTTTAAGATTCTTCTTAAATAATTTCTTGCCATGTTATTTTACTAGCTCGATGTGATCTGTATCTTTGTAGCACACCTATAAAAGTTGTCCTTGAGGACTTGTACATTCTCGCAGCAACCGCTGGGGTCGTTTTGACCTGGAAGGGAGTTGGAATGACCGTCAAAACTCTGGCTCAGGAGTTTCCGGTCTACCATGGAAGCACTGACGTCACTGGCATCTACGCAAACCTGGTTTCGTTTCTTCTGCTGTCCATCTTCCACTTGTCCAGGTGCTTGGCTGGAAAGGGAGCCGTGTTGGACGGGTCGAACCGAGAAGGTGCTGGCGTCGACTTTTCGAGAGCATACTTCAGTCAGTTCTTCGACGATTACATTAGGAGAACTGATGCAGATAAGCCTGCATTTGAATTGAAGAAGCTGCAATGAACCTGGCCGCCAGCTGCTCTGGCTTCCACAGAATAAAAGCAATTCATTCCTCGTTGCACTGACACCGTTGAGTGCTATGGCTTCATGATTCATCCGTGGATTGAGATGTTCATTATGATAATTATAAGTATTAGGTAGGAAATTATATGGCGGGTGCGGTGGTGTAGCAGAGACGTCGGTGCCTTGGAGCCGAAGGTTCCATGCAGGTTCGAATCCGCCGCAAGCCGCTGCGTATATATATATATATATATATATATATATATATATATATATATATATATATATATATAAGACTTGCTGAAAACTGATATTTCGGGAGATGAAGTTGAATTATCCATATCTTTCTATTCGTTCAAATTTATGACATGATATTTTGGAATTCTATTCTTAGTTCAATTCGCTAAATATATTGGGAAAATTTTAGTATGATTAATCATCAGACATTATAAGAGATAAAAGAAAAACAGTTTGGCTTAGCCTACATTTCATTGAATCTAACAGAAAATTGCTTGTAAACTAAAATTTCGGCATATGAAGTTGAAAGATTCATATCTTATTATCCGTTCAACCAGGGCCTACTATCCCCCCCTGAGAGGTGGAAGCATTCCCCCCTAACAGAAACTTTTTGTCTATAGCCTATTGCAAGCGTTGAAGGCGTGAAGCCGCGAGTGCCGAAGGCACGAAGGCCATAGCGACTAGGGGGTCTGGGGGAGCGTCGTGAGCTCCCCCAGCGGGGTCTGGGGCAGAACCCCAGAAACCAACGCATTTTTAGCTGTTGTCATCGACTAGAGCGCATGTTTTAGGCTCTTGTTTGCTAACTGTTTATGAGCGATAAAGTCACGAAAATTTCACTTTTTTGGATTTGCACGCTGTAATTGTACCTCTTAAAGCTGCCATCTTCACAAAATTGCAGGTGAATTAATGCTCAGAAACGTGGTTTAGGATATCATAAAATGTCGCCTCCCCATGATTTAATTTTTTTAAATTTGCACAATATAATGGTAACATTCTAAAATTTCTCATTATGGGTTCGCAGTGCGTTAAACCACAGAATAGATAAAGCATAGCTTTATCTATTCTGTGGCTAAACACTGTAGTAGTCCTGTGAAGTTTGAAAAGGTCCAGCATTCAGTAAAATATAAATTTATTTTGCTATAGCCTATCAAATTGAGTAATCTACTGTCAGTTGTACAATACTCAGCAACATCCATTTTCTGATCCAAACAGATCCAATGGACATTTCCCAGGACCACTCCCCGTAATTTCCTCTCTGGATTCCAACAGTGTTTCAATAGGACAATTCCCTCGAACATTTCCCTCAAATGTAGGCTACAAAAGTGTAAGCAATTTGCATTTGTACAGACTTTAATGTTTGAGGGAGGAATTTATAAACCATTTGCTTTACTTGATTTTGAACTTCAATTGTTGAGCAACCAAGCTTTTATTGCTTGATTAATGTTTACTTAAACAGACTAAAAACCTTTACTATAAACAAAAGTAGACTACTAATTTACTGTTGCTTCTTTGCCTCCTATCACTAAAATTCATTCTAAAAATATCGTTCATTTTATTTGAGAGCAATATTATAAAACCAATGCAGTTTCAGTAGGTACAATATACTTAAACAAAATGTTAACAATCATAATAATCATAATCATAATAACAATCAATGTAATTAGGCCGAATTATGAGTTGTGAGAGCGAGCGCCATATACGTGCAGAGGCAAATGTGACTGTAAAGCAAAGCTCCTACTAAATTAATATAATTATACCCTTGAGATGGCGAGATGAACGTTCAAGGGGAATTTTCGTGGGTGTGCGGGGAGGAGTACAGCAGAGGGAGTCCAGAAGGAAATCTCTTATACCCATCTATCATTAGGGGGGGGGGATTTCCCTCTGGCACAAGTTGGATTAGTCTACTTACTCCCCCCATGTGGCAAGCCCTGATGGGTGCGAATGTGATGGAAGCGCAAGGAGAAATTTATGTGAGTGTTAAGCAAAAGTCAAATTAAATGAAGATTTGCCCTTTGTTATAACGGGATTGTTCGGGGGATTTACCAGGAGGAAGTCCATGACAGATGGACTTTTTTCCCAGGGGGGGAAAACCTTTCCCCCCCTGGCCCAAATTGGAAGCAGTCTGCTTCCATCCCCCCATGGCGTAGTAGGCCCTGCGTTCAACTTTATCCAATATTCTTTGTCCAATTCTCTATATATTTTCAAACTTTTAACGTGATATGTTATCAGGCATTAGAGATATTTGAAAAGCAGTTTGGCTTACTCATTTGAACCACGGTGTATATCATGGGCCTGCTTGTTCCCAGGCGCTCAACCTAGCTTGTACTCTGAATAAATTATGCTCACTGAAGATAAACATAATAGCATTAGCCTAATTTCGATTTTCCTACTTCACAGAAATCGAATAGATCCGAGTATATTTACACACGCGCTATAAGAATGGCCGATGAAAACGTAATGAACATCCAGCTAGGATCCGCCGGTCTCTTCGACCCGTTCCCGAACTCTTTTGGACATCGTCCCGTGAATCCGCTAAGGGTGATCGTATAAGAGAATGACAATCCACGGTGGGACTCGCAACTGCTGGCTGCCACGTACCAGCGCCGTCTCATATTACTACGCAGTGTCCTTCCGCCGTTGCAGTGAATAGTCCAATATGGCGGCTCGGAGGAGGAGGAGGGCGATGATTGGTTGACGCAGCCGGACTGTGACGAAGACGATGGTGACAAGAGGATATGCTGTGGTCCCCGGATGTCGACGGCCGATAACTGAAGCAAAATAGTTATATGCTTGTCAGATTAACTGTCAATTTAATCCTCTATTGTTCAATTTCTGAGCTAAGCAATGTGAAGGTATTAGTTATTGATAATAGTGGCATTAATATAATAGGATTGTCATCGGCATGGTTGTAGACGTTTGATTTTACTTTAAATTGGTCAGTAGGCCTAGGCCTTATTTATATTATTTCGTCAAATGCTTGGTGTCTATTTAACAGATTATCCCCTGAGAAATGTAAAGCAACTCTTAGGATATACCCAATCATCATCTAGGCGAAGGTTGTGCTACTTTCATTAAATAGGCGGAATCTATATGACCTCTGCGCATGCGCAGCGGGTGTGGTCAAGTCTACGCGAATTGCAAACACACAGCACGCGTGGCTTAAGTTTACGAAGGTTTAAGATTGCGGATAAAAATTTCTGATTAAATTGTACATCAACAATCCAACGTTTTTATAAACCACTTGGAGCATCAATACTTTCCATGCTAGATCGTACAACAAGACCACTTCCGGTGTAGCCTAAGTAATCTGACCTAGGTCTACACAGCATGTAGGGCTTGTAGACCTACATAATATGTAGACCCATCTCAATAATCTAGATTATAGAGATGCCGAAACGGCTTATTAGAGGTCCAATCGTAATCGTAATCGTGCATTTGTTTAGCGCCACTTAAAGAGAAACTCCTCAGAGGCGCTCCCGTCCTGACACCAAATCAATAATCTGCTGCCACCTATGATATAGCGTCGCCACTGGCCCATGCACTGCATAATAAACTAGAGTAACGGCTACACTGTATACCCTCTGACGGCAGTTCATCCGAAAGCTAAGGCGCTTGACCTGGTCCTCGAGATAGAGCAGAAGACTGACGCAACACCGTCTGGCCGGATAGGAGAAGCGGTAAAGAAGTCGGGTCTCTGATCGCTGGGATTGCTGGAAGATGACGAGGTAGCCGAACCAGTTTTGACGGACGTCAACGGAACCGGAAATGACGCATGGTTCCCTCTGACGAATAACGGAAGTTAAGACAGGCAGCATGTTTCTGGCTCTGTCCTCTTTGTCTCCCTCTTCGTTGTCCTCTTCAAGATCTTCGTCTTCCTCCTCTTCATTCGTCTCCACTAAGTCTGTACCGTTGATGAGGTATGTACATTCTTCGAGGCTCGAACTGTTCACAAACAAACGGACATATTGGGCTTAATCAGTAAATTTTATATCATAATTTTTACATTTCTATAAGAGCGCAATGCAACGAGCCTGAACGAGGGAACGAGAAGCCGAGGAGAAAAGCAAAAACCTGGATGGACAAAGGCCTATAATTATAAGGGAAGATCTGAAGTCGTAGAGCTTGGACATGAGGGATGCTGTGGACAAAGTCAGGGACAGAGCAAGTTGGGGATGTCATGTTGAGGCCTCATTGTTGGCACGCGCCTGACGGAGGAGTGATCACGAAAAAGAAAAAGAAGACAGTATATAGGGTATTGTGCTACATAATTAAGGAATTATTGTTGTACAGCCATCATTATTCATTGTAATCAGTCACGATATTACGATGCTATTAAATAAATGAATACGCTAACACAATAAACAGTCTTTTTCAATCCCATTGTATCATACACTTAATTGTCGTAATGCCATTCCTTATTATAGATGCCACTAATACTACTGCTGCTGCTGCTGCTGCTGCTGCTGCTTCTGCTATCATCATCATCATCATCATCATCATCATCATCATCATCATCATCATCATCATCATCATCAACAACAACAACATCATCATCATCATCATCATCATCGTCATTGTCATTGTCGATAGTAAGTTTATTATCAGTTTACTACCACTATAATATTTATTCGAGATGAAAATTAACCTTGGTTGCCTATAATATTATATACTCTGAGTAAGAGCACAGAATAGATAAAGCGTAGTAAGGGTCTGTAGTATCATTTTCTGTTCTTTTCTCCTGGGATCCGTAGTCGTCGTTCTTGCAATTCAGATCCAGTTACTCTGGCGACATCTGTATTCACATCTGGCAACCATAGCTAACGAGACAGTTTATATACCGTAAAACGGGGTGACTTTGGCCCGCGGGGTGACTTTGGCCCAAATTGAAAAATTAGTTTGCACACCCCAGGGCTTCCGTAGTTATCACGTGGCTTTGATTTGCTTTACAGCTGATGATATGTCATTATATGGCGAACATTTAAAACAAATTTGATTGATTTCATTGCAATATTTATTGGAATTTTCCAGATTTGTTTGCAAGCCCTAAAAATGTGAAAATTTTAAGATGTGCAAACTTATATTTCTGTAAAATATACCGTTAATAATTCCGTGGGTAACTATTAAGCTATTCAATGTACATTATAATGGCATTTGTATGGCGCACCGTTTGTTCCGCGATGTCGCTAATAAGTAAGTTAAAAATGCAAGAACATTTTTTGGGGTGACTTTGGCCCAAATTTGGGGTGACTTTGGCCCATATGCTAAATTACTGTTGACGATGTATATATTATGTTTCTGTCAAAATTAATAAATGCATTTGCTTAAACTTCACTTTCTATGATATTTTGACTGGTTTTTGGTTGAGAATAAGGTCCAATTTCTTGAAAGGTGACTGTTATAGGGCCTAGTCACATGCACTAGGGTGAACAATTTCCTGGTATGGTCAAAGCACTAAATAGACGACTGTTTAGCTAGAAGTGATATGAACTGGAACTGACCTGCAAATGTGGATAAGATATTCTACCATACAGCAGCAATGTTGAAAATTCCACCCCCCAATGAAAACATCTGCACGAAAATTGCTTCAAGTCCATTCATTGGAAAGTAAATGGAATTTGTGGACATTGCATTAGTCAATTGACTTCTCACTAATCTTTTGCAAGTCTTCTATAAGTACCAGTAACAGTACCATAGTCATTTTGTGTCAGTTGTAAGTGTAGATATTGTTCAAAGTGATTCACTGAGATCGAGAAACAGATGGAGTTCACGAACATTTCAATTGCCATATGACTTGGCATTAGTCCTTTACAAGTCTTTTACAAGTACCAGTACCAGTGTCATTTTTTTGTGTTAATTATAAGTTTATATATCTCTTAAAACACATTCCTTGGGCCAAAGTCACCCCAGCAATAGGTCCACTTTGTCTAATAACGGCAAAACCACTATGGGCCAAAGTCACCCCACCTGATGGGGTGACTTTGGCCCACCACAAAAGTAAAAAAATAAAGGTTCAACTGTTATCACACAATTTTTTTATTGTACACTTCTACTCTCTAACCCTATGCACTGCTAATGAAATTGCTAGATCAGCCATATTCAGTCACATTATCGT
>OX457044.1:25328959-25456459 GCA_949752735.1 Lumbricus terrestris | reverse complement strand
TCTGTGAGAGTTTGCGAGTTCCGTTTCCGGGTTGTGAGCTTAATTGTAGACGTCGGACCCAGGTCGCCACATAATTATCTCTCTCTCACCTTACAGTAATAAGAGTTGTCAAAACGAGAAGTCGTGTGTCAATCTCCAGATAGACTACGGGAACCTAACCCCAGGAAAAGAAAGAAGAGATTCAGTTTTCGGATTGGCCTTTCTGATAGCATTGCAAATTGCAACTGTTACAACATCAGTAACAAAAATAAACGCTCAAGTCGACCAGTGACTTTATCCTTTACTTCATTTTACACAAAGTGCAAAAATTCAGTGAGCCCGTGCGGGCCACCTGAAATCACCTCGCGGGCCGCATGCGGCCCGCGGGCCGCACGTTGGACAGCACTGCTGTAGACCATGACATCCTACTTAAGCGGTTGAATGTTTCGTTTGGGTTGTCTGGTAATTTTCTGGAGTGGATCGGCTCTTTCCTGCATGGGCGCACTATAAGTGTGGTCCATGGCTCGACTAGGTCTCGGTGGGTCCCTGCCCCATATGGTTTGCCTCAGGGTTCAGTTCTTGGTCCACTCTTATACATAATTTATACCACTGGTCTCGACGTGCTTCTTGCAGAACATGGTGCCTTTAGCCAACTCTACGCTGATGACACACAGGCATACATGCATTGCCTCTCATCTAACGCTTCCTCTACAGTTAGGGCTATGAGTCAGGTGCTCATTGCCCTGAGAGCATGGATGGCATCAAACCGTCTTAGACTAAACCCTGCTAAGACTAAATTCATTTGGCTGGGCTCCAGGCAGCAGCTGTCTAAGCTTGATCTGATTCACCTCTCTGCGGAATTTCCCGACTATACTTTCTCCACCTCAGTCCGTGACCTTGGTGTTGTGCTAGACCAGGAACTTACTTTTGAACCTCACATTAATCGTCTCAGTCGCTCCTGTTTCTATCAGCTGCGCCAGCTTCGCACTGTCGCTCGCTCTCTCTCAACTGGTGCTGCAACTACGCTTGTACATTCCTTTGTCTCAGCTCGTCTTGACTATTGCCTATCCCTTTATGCTGGTTTACCATCTGGTCGATTATCTTCTCTTGACCGTATTCTGCGCGCTGCAGCACGACTCATTGGTCATCTGCCCAAATTTGGTCATGTTACAAATTACATGCTGGAGGTTCTGCATTGGCTCCCAGTCCGTCAGCGCATCGAATACAGAATCTCGTCCTTAATATGGCGCTGCCAGCTAGGTCTTGCTCCATCTTACCTACTCGATCTTTGTCGGCCTGTGTTAAGTGCTCGGACTGGTCGGTCCCTACGCTCGGCTGTTAGGGAAGTACTCTTTGTCCCATTTGCTCGTACCTCCATCATGCAGAGTCGTGCTTTTTCTGTGGTTGGCCCAGTGGTATGGAATGCCCTCCCACTTGAGCTGCGCCTGTTCCCTAGATCACTCTCTGACACATTCTATAAGCACTTAAAAACTGTTCTGTTTGTCCGTACTGGAGTCGGGAGCGCCTCTGAGTAGTTTTCTTGAAGAGGCGCTATATAAATACTCGAATGAATGATTATAATGACATTATTTACTACTACAATATATGATACTATCATGTTAAGATGATCCCTTAAAATGCTGCCATTGCAATGTGAAAATTAAAAAAGTTTCTAATGTGTCACTGAAAAAGTTTAGATATTTTATAAAGATGACACATTAAAATGCTGCTATTGCAATGTTGAAATTCAAAAAGTTTATAATGTGTCACTGAAAAAGTACAGCTATTTTGTTAAGACGACACCTTTAAATGCTGCCATTGCAATGTGGAAATTCAAAAAGTTTCTAATGGGCCACTGAAAAAGTACAGCTATTTTGTTAAGACGACACATTAAAATGCTTCTAATGGGTCACTGAAGAAGTACAGCTGTTTTGTTTAGATGACCCCTTAAAATGTTGCCACTGCAATGTGGAAAATCAAAAAGTTTCTGATGGGGAGGGGCACATCCCCTCCCCATACCCTCCCCCTCCCAGTCTAATGTGTCACTGAAAAAGTATAGATATTTTGTAAAGATGACCCCTTAAAATGCTGCTACTGCTTACCAAGGTAGTGCTGTTCCCACGATCCAGTACGGAAAGTCAAGTTCTCCGGCAACGGAAGAAGTCCATGCTGCCTCCTCGCCCGGATCACGTGTCTCGCTTTCTGAGTCCTCGAACGAAGGCACGGCCGTGACGTCAGCGACGTCGTCATCGGAATATGCGTCGTGTGAAGTCACTGACGACGTCATCAGTAGTTGCGTTAACGACGATGTCATAGCTGTCACGAATAGTGCGTGGATGACGCAATCGGTAAAACACGTCATCGTTTCTGACTAAGAAGAGTGGATCGTAGATGTCTAAGCAAGTTTGCCAATTAATGTAGCCTACCGTATTATGAATTAATGACACAATTATTAAACTCAGATAATGCGCAAAATCATCCATAAAAGGGAGGGCAAAAGCCAGTAGAATATTAGGCTAAGCCGACAGCTTCATTACTGAAACGCTCTTGCCAGCCAGAACAGGTGCTAAAGAACAGTGGCGTAGCCAGGAATTTTGAAGGGGTGGGTATTTTAATGCCTGGCCGATGCCATTCCTGACACCAAGCCAACAGTATTACAGCAAATAAAAAGGGAAATAAAGTTACAAAAGGGAATAAAGTAAGAAAAACAATTGTTACTACAAGCAATTGTTTTGTTTTTCTTATTTAAGTGGATAAATAACTTTCTTTTTTTTTCCTAAGCCAATTGGGGGTTTAACCCCCGAAACCCCCTTGGCTACGCCACTGCTATAGAATATCGAGCACCGCACAGATTCAACGTCTTCATAACAGCTAAGCCTATAGGCCTGGCCTTCCTATAATAGAGATGTCTATAGAAAAGACAATGTGAAAAGTCCGCATACTATTATTATATGTAGGCTACACATGCACTCACGAGTTGTAGCATGTCTTGATCGACTGACTTCGTCCATGCATCTGCCGAATCCACTTTTGTCGCTTCTTCCACTGATGGAAAACCAAAGACATCAATTGCCAAATGCTGCTATTGGTGGCGCCGTTGCTCCAGGTGACTACGCACAGACAAACAGACAGACTGTTTAGACAGACAGATAAACAGACAGACGAATGGACAGACAAACAGACAGACAAAAAGAAAAGCAGACAAACAGACAGACAGTAACAGACAGACAAACAGCCAGACGAATGGACAGACGAACATACAGACAAACAGACAAGCAGACAAGCAGATAGACAAACAAACAGACTGACGGACGGGCAAACAGACAAACAGACAGACAGACGAACAGACAGACAGACGGACGGACAAACAGACAGACAGACAGACAGACAAACAGACAGACAAACAGACAGACAGACAGACGAATGGACAGACTATATGTGGCTGATGTGGAATGATCTCCGGAGACTGATTCCCTGTTTGTCGTCGAAGTACGTCTCTTGAATCCATTCATCACGATGTTGTCATGCGATCGAAATCCACTGGCGGGAAAACGTAACAGCCGTCTGCTCTATCCTTAATTAAGAAAGGCGCATGCCTACACGAAGAATGACTGAAAGAAACAAAATACAAACAGACACGCAAACAAACAAAAAAGCTGCCAAACAGACAAACATAGGCTACATGCAGACAGATGAACAGACACACACACACACACAGATACGCAAAATCACAAGCACACATACACGCACACGAATGCATGGACAAATGGGCGCACAAACACACATATAGGCTAGCCTATAGACAGAAAGACAGGTAGGCAGACACGAACAGAACTTCCGACATTTAGGTTAAAGTCCAACGCTCGAGCCAGTAGACCTATAGACCGTAGGCCTACACGTACGTTACTGCTTTTCCGGGCTGAACGCTATTGGTAGAAAGGCGCAGAATAAATTGACACGAACTGATTTTCCGGTTTCGGTTTGACGACTCTGAATAGCCTAATCTTAATAAATGGGGTTCTTCCATTCCTGCACCAGCTGACATGGGTCCTCTGTGGCACGTTCTATCACAATCTTTAAACTGCCGCCTTTAGCCGAGTATGGGTCGGGAGCGCTCCTGAGTAGTAGCATTGAAGTGGCGCCATATGAATGCTTTAAATGAATGACTGAATGAACTACTACGCAGAGGAATGATAGGCATAGGCGGAGACCTGGGCTGAGAATTGGGGGGGGGACGGAAAGACGCGAGATTTTCAGAAAAAGTTCTGACGACCGGCGAAATCTCGGAAAAAAAGTTATTTTTTTGGCCGCCAAAAAAGTTGATGACCTTTTTTTTAGTTTCTATTTTCGCCGCCAAAAAAGTTGATGACCTTTTTTTTTAGTCATCCGGCCAAAATCTTGACGAAATTTTCTATTTTCGCCGCCAAAAAAGTCTTCACGCTTAAACATTGGGGGGGACAAATGCATGGGCCGTCCCCCAACACTTTCATTGGGGGGACCGTCCCCCCTGTCCCCCCTAGATCTCCGCCCATGATGATAGGCACAGGGCGTTTGCAAGGAAACAATATTTGGGGTGTCTGCTTCGAGGGTATCCAGTGGACACGGTCCCAGACTCGCCACGGACACACAAACGTATAGGTCTAGTTGTTTTTTTTTAAAATTGGAAATCAGTTATTTCGGTAGCGTTCGAACCGATAAACTCCTCTAACAAAACCTACAATATCACCTGTGCGTAGTTTGTCAAAACGAAGTTGAGAAAAGTTGAGAGTGTCAATTTAAACCAGGGCTTATACTGTAAGCTGTGACGTTGCCAATGCTTCCCTACCGTATCCAGTGATGCAAAGAAAAGCCTCTAGCGAAAAAAGGCTATAGGCTAACAGCGATCGATGGAAGTTTAGTGATCCGCTAGAGGGCGTCATCTTCATCTGGCTCTCTGCTGTTATGCGATCCATGTCGGCATTCGCCTCAAACTCCGCCACTGGTTGCACTCTGCCAGTGCCAGCACCAAGCCTGGATAAAGGAGGAGGGCGTCGGTAATGGTCTTTGTTACCACACAGTGACGTTAAACTGCAACTACTACTACTAGTCTGTCTGTGCCAGTCCCAAGCCAGGATAAAGGAGGAGGGCGACGCTAATGATCTTTGTCATGGTCTTTAAACTGAAACAATTCGTCATTGAATTTCGCCTCGATGCAGTAGAATGAGTAGATCTATATGAGAATTGTGGAAAAATAAAACTGAAAGGTCGGACTATGATCCACGTGGAGTTCGGGTGTGGGGCCCTAAGAAAGGCTCGGGTTGAACCTCTCAACCCCACCCCAGGAAATCCTCACCCTGTCTGGACCTCTCTTTCACCCGCAACCGTCTTCTTCAGGACTTCTTTCTTACCATTCCTACATAGCGCTTTGAATGTTATAGGTTGATAAGCGACAGTTTAGTAGGGTGTCTCCGAAATCGTTTCATTCCGTTTCTATCAACTCCCTATTTGCCTTCTGCTGTAACATATCAGTGTATATTATTAATCCTCTGATTGTAGGCCTAATTGTAATTTCATGTCCTTCTTTTTCGACATTATTGACCGCGCGCGTGTTTCTATAAGTAACGATTACAAACGCAGTGCTTAATCTGGGGGGGGGGGGAGAAGTTCCCCACCGGAATGACATTCCTCCCCCCAGACAAATTTCACAGACAAGTTACATTTAGGCTATAGCCTAGCCTAGGCCAATTGCATTGCGTGAAACGTTTTAATAAACCGCGATACTGTTTACTGTTTAGGCCAACCATTATTTAGCAAAAGAATAAAGAAACAAACGAAGCACTAAAAAGGTCATCAGATTTGAAAAATGAGACACTAGCTTATTAGGCCCCTACCGGGATTTGTAGGCCTGAATTCGCATTTTGTAAGCTTATAGGCCTACACAAATACAAAAAAGAGATAGCCTATGCCCTATGACATTTAGCCTAAGTAAAAAAAATTGTCCATGCGTCAGCGGTTGGGCGTCCGCATAACAGCATTTGACCTGCCCCCACCCCAAGAAACCTGGATTTCTCCCCATAGTGGTGACTAGATTAAACACTGGTAGGTCTCTGTGTGTCAAATACGGCCAGACATATTTTCTAGATTGATACGCATAGCCTACTAGACATTTAATTAAAACAAAGCAGCAACAAAATTGAATGTCAAATTAGGAATTCATGACGTAACGATTGAGTCATTGTAGGTTATTATCTCGGTGACGTATATTAGTATAATCCTTAGATTTGTCGGATGGAGATCAGATTTCGACAGATAAATCTTATTTTTCCGAAATTTTCGACATTATTCATCGAAGTTTCGAATTCTGCTCAACCAAATGATGCTTCGATTGAACCTTCGACGAAGGGTGAAGCAAAACAATTACGGAACAACGATTATTTATCGAAATATGCAAGAGATCGAGGTAAAAAATCTCGAAGTAACTTTTTCGATGAGTCAAAATTACAAATTTATATTGTATTGTTTAAATTTCATTTTTTAATTAACAAATTTATTTTTAAAATTGTTTAAATTTTGTTTGTGAGACTCACTGATATCAATAGCGCTACATTGTATTTTGTTGTGCCTTTTGATATCATTTTAAAAATTTATATAATTACGTTGATTTTAATTTAATTTAGTTAAGTGATTTATTGAAACTCGGTGATTTCTATAGCGCTACGATATATTCAGTGTACCTTTTTAAATAGAATGTATTTTAAATGTATTTTTCTGATTTCCATAATTTCATCATTTTTTATTTATTCGAGCAAGTTACTGAGACTCAGTGACCATTATAGCTCCACAATGTTTTATAAACATTCTGTGTCGCATTCTTTGGAAGACGAATTAGCTTTCTTCGAAATGTGAAGTGAAAATACATAGGCATGATAGAAAAAATGCAGTGAAGGGAGTAATTCAATCAGTTTTGTTGCTGGGGTCATCACAACTTTTGAAATGTTACCAAAGGTCTCCGCAATAAAAAGGTTGAGAAACGCTGTATATTAGAGCCTTGTTAATCTGTTTGTTGCTTTTCGTTGTCGGTGGAGTGATCGATGAAACATTTCCTTTCAAGGTCGTCCATCTTCGGGAATGGCAACGAACCGTCTGCAGGCGAATCGTCATCAATCGGTAGATGGCGGTTCTTGCGACTGGAACGACATCTGTCGCATATATGGTGCAACTACGAAGTTGTTTTCTGCTTACCGACACATCCAGTGTCATTAGTGTTGCCCTCCTCCTTTCCCTAGGTTTGGGACTGGCACTGGCAAAGCGGGTGTAGGACATTTCCCCCCTGGACATTTCCCCCCCCCCCGGACGTTTCCCCCCTGGACATTTCCCCCCCTGGACGTTTCCCCCCCCCCGATTTCGACTAGGACATTTCCCCCCGGACATTTCCCCCCCGTTCTATGCATACCTTCTAAATATGGTTGAAATATTTCAAATTGGTCATTAAACAGTTTATCCAACGCTTTGTATTGTATTGTATTGATGCATACGGGGTTTAACTTGGAGCTGGATTGATGAAAATGTTCTTGTTTAAATTGGAGCTGGATTAATGAAAATATTCTTGTTTAAATTGGAGCTGGATTGATGAAAATATTCATGCTTAAATGGAAGCTGGATTGATGAAAATATTCTTGTCTAAATTGGAGCTGGATTGATGAAAATATTCTTGTTTAAGTTGGAGCTGGATTGATGAAAATATTCATGCTTAAATGGAAGCTGGATTGATGAAAATATTCATGCTTAAATGGAAGCTGGATTGATGAAAATATTCTGGTTTAAATTGTTGAAGACGATAAAAGCAATGGTTTCCGCATACGGGGGGGGGGGGGGGGGAAATGTCCTAGGGTAGGGGGGAAACGTCCAGGGGGGGAAATGTCCGGGGGGGAAATGTCCGGGGGGGAAATGTCCAGGGGGGGAAATGTCCGTTCCCCTGGCAAAGCACGAGCAGTTGGAGAGTTCCAACTACCTTAGTTGCAACACTAGCGTAGGGATATCCAGAAGGTTCTTATGGAAATAACCCTGAAGCGGAAATACAGTGATCATTTACCAATGATGCTAGTTAAGTCATTTAAGTAATTCATAAATGTCTTATTGTATTCTATTATACCAAATGCATGTCTAAAAAATTGTCTGTGCTAAACCTATCTCTGATGTGTTGTGTAGTTGGGTGACGTTGTCGTTCACTGACGTCGTCGTTGGAGTCGTAAAGATCCTTCATCATGAAGATTCGATATTCGTCGACAGATGACGCTTCTCGTGGTTGGAATGACGAGCGACACCTTGCAACAGCTGTGAGTCATTAAAGTCAAGCTTATGAATATCTTAATAGTAGTCTTGGAGACTCATATTTAAACTCGGCCACTGCGTTACTACTACCCAACAGTCCCAACACCGTTTCTGTATATAGAAAGAGGGTGGAGTGGCTTGAAGAATGACGATTGGGCAGTATATATTATGCTCCCTCTGGAAGGGTGAAATGTTGATGGAAGAAGCTAGAATGGATATGGTGTATATATATATAAGTAAAATAAAGCGGAAATAACTGTGAACAAAGCATTGATCCGGTATACATATAGTAGCTCGTGAGCAAAATATTATTGCTGACATCCATGGTATTGACAAACAGAATGTATGATGGTAAATTTAATGGACCGTGAAGAATAAAGGAACAAGAATAGGGCGTCATAACAATTGATGGGGAAATTTCATTAGAGAAAGAGGCAGATAATTAATCTGAGGTTTTTGTGGAATTGGCGAAGGCTGCCTTAAGTTGAACAGAAAGTTGCCACAAGTATAGTTGAATTCGCTTAATGAACTCAAGCTAAACGGAGCGGGAGGTCCAAGGTGTTGAATTATATGAAAGGGCGGTTTTTTAGTTGAACGAAGAGAAGGTTCTTGGATTATATGAAAGGATGATCTTACATTTAAACGGAGAGAGCTTCAGGAAATTTAATGATAGGATGGGTGGCCTTTAGTCAAACGGAAACAGTCCCAATGAGCTGAATAGTTGGAAAGGGGGCCATGACCTTAATTTGAACTGGTAAAGGCCCACGGAGTTTAGTTATTGGAAAGAGTGGACATCAGACCCAAAGAAGTTAAATGTCATTCTCATGAAATAAATCTTTCTCTTCTGTAAGTTCTGTGTTATAGATGTTGCTTTCTCACAGTTATCTATCTTACTAGCTCACTGTATAATGGTCAATTTCGGATATATACTTATCTCGCCGTTTGTCGTCTATCTTACCACTAGGTCTATCGGTATCTTAGATTCATGTTCTATATACTTATTATAATCTTTTAGAGTTTTTTGTTGCAATTATTCGGCTGTTCAGCGTTTATCGTCATTTAAATGTGAAAATGGATTGCCAATGCTAGTCACTAGGATACTCGAAAGTATGCAAAAATAATTCTGCGATTTTTCCTAGACATTGCATTACCCATGTTTTATCGACCTAAAGAGATCTCTTAATGCCTACTTAAATGCATAGAAGTTATAGAACATGAACTTGTTGATAAATTACAGAGGTCATGTCAGAGACTTGTCCGGCAGTTTTGGCACCGCGTCCTGGCGCCCAGAGACTTGTCCGGCAGTTTTGGCACCGTCCGTCCTGGCGCGTCCAGGCCGCCTGTCAACTCTGTCGGATCTGGCATCTGACATGGCTCGCTGGCTGTTGCTGGGACTTGCTTACGACAGCAGTCGAAGGATGACTGCAATTCCGGAGAGGAGCGACAAAGACGATCCAGTTGACCGACTCTCGTGGAAGCACCTATAGGTAATTGTTTGAGTTTCTCTGAATGTGAGGCGTATCCGATGTTTTCCTATTGGCTGCAGCTGATCAAATCGTCATGTCGTGTAAAGATGTTAAGTACTGGAATGCAGATCATGGTGTCGATGAGACGAATGCTTTTGCAATTGCATTTTCTCCTCTTGTTCCAGTTCTGTTCGCCTAACTGTTCTCTCTATTTATCCTTCTGTCTATCACTGTTTGAAGTTTAGTGCGATCTTTTTCAACTTTCTCACGGTGGCCTGGATTCTTGTTTTATGCTTCTGCTGAAGTTTTCTTGTCTTCTGAATTTAGATTATGTGTCTAAATTGTAGGTCGTGATACGACTTGTTAATCGTTTGATGCCTTTGTAAACGATGATGATATCAGAGCTATAAACGTCTATGTTATTATAATTTATTGCATTAAATTGGGTTTATTGATTTAAACTATTTAACATTTTTGTTAAATGATCACTGTATAGGCCTAGGCACTATTTTCGCTTTAGGTATACGTTCTCGGTGTAACCCCAAAGCCATTTTTAGGTAGGTGTTTTGGGTATTTTAACAACCCAGAAATGAAATAATGCATTTACTAACTGACGATGCAAGACCTAAGAGGGGGGTGTTTAATTTTGAAGCTCTTATTTCTATGTGAAATTCTACAATTGATTAGATAACGACGATGATCTAATAGTGATGATGGTGTGGAGGCTGCTTCATATTCCGAGGTCGAGAAAAAAAGACGCTCTCGTTTCATATTCTGAGGCCCAGAAAATAAAGGCGCTTTCGCTTCATATGCCAAGGCCGAGAAAGTAAAGTCGCTTTCGTTTCATATGACAAGACCGAGAAAATGAAAGCGTTATCGGTTCATATGCCGAGGTCGAGGAAATAGAGGCGCTTTCGCATCATATTCCGAGGCCGAGAAAATAAAGTTCAGCCCCATCCATTGCTGACAGCTTTACACATCGAACCAGACTCTCGCACCCTATAGTAAATGCACATGATGTTATATTAGGCCTATATCCACACCCCACGTTTAGACGTACACGTCAGACTATTTGTGGCTAATCACCTTCATTGCCGCAGGGCTTCCACGTCGCTTAGGTCTCACAGCTTCCTCTCGCTTGACTCTACAATTAAAGAACAATACCATATAGTTGTGCCATTCACAAACCTACCCTGGTATAGCACCATATATGGGTGGGGTAATATAAGACAAAGCAGCTGGGGACAGTTAGGAGCCGAGTGCATCAGGTATAACTTGGTTACCTTCAACTTGGTCATCACGCGTCATAAATCCTTCACCTCAGAGGGTGAAAGTCCACTTCTCGCCCGCTAACCTGTCAGCCGCCGCCGGGTGCTGAGAGCCCTCGGGGCCGAGGACAATATGGGTGACTGTGAAGATTCGTGCCCCGCTGTTTAATGGGGCCACCTGGAGTTACCGGATCGATGGCTGGCAAAAGTCATGTCTCTCTTTCCAAGTTCCAATGGAGGATTGCATGGAGAGAAACCAACAGCATGGCGGAGACGTTGGAGGCGATGATAGAAGTGGATGAACAGAAGGACACGAGGATGAAGATGGAGAAAGAGAGGGACAGACATACAGAGAGACAGAGACAGACAGAGACAGACATGCAGAAGCAGATAGAGTGATAGGTTTTCAATTTTTCTATCGTACCTCTTATAGCTTGTTGTTATTTTTCAATTACGCCAAGAATAAAATCATCTGTCAGGACGAAAGTAAATAATTTTTAAACATAAAAATGCGGTTTGTGAACATGAAACCTCGTCTGCCAAGGTCGTCATCGTGCAGCGCATACATCAAAAAGCGAATAATAGGCTATGTAAATATTCACCACTATCAATGTCATTGTTGATATAATTATTATATTATGGCTTTAATTAATATCAATATTTTGATATCATCAGCTGTAATTAACTTATTATTATTATTATTATTATTATTATTATTATTAATTATTATTATTATTATTATTATTATTATTATTATTATTATTATTATTATTATTATTATTATTATTGAATGCCAATTTACATTCAACTCAATTAATAGCCTAGTCAGTTTGCAAGTAAGTTATATAATCCATAATTCACAGCCAAGATAATCACGGTTTTGGTTTCATGTCCATTGGTGTATTTATACCAGAAAGTATCATGCATCTTCACTCTACAGTATAAGTCGAGAGCCATCTTGAAACGAATGAGTGCTAAATAGATGACGAGCTGTTAATTACTGGCGGGGGCCATGATGATGGTGATGATGATCTTGATGACAAGGTACGTATACCTGTTGATTACCGGTTTCGTTTCCTCGTTGTTTGATGTGTGAAAGTAACAGTTCAGACGAATTTAGAAAGATCAATTTGCATAGAAATGGAGTGATCGACGACTCGACGACATATAGGGGTCGCGAACATAGAGACAGGCAGACACAGACAGACAGATAGACAAACAAACAGACAAGCAGGCAGACAGGCAGCAATAGAAAGCGACAAAGGCTGGAGCAGAACCAGACGAAGTTCAAAACATTGGAGTGAATCTATAAAGAGTGTTGAAGACAAAATAGGGCCTATATGAGCTTCTCCGCCTGTATATAGGCCTACTTAAGAAACGTACAGTTAAGCACACATCTTCTATATAAATCGCTTACGACAAGAAAACTCTATGAATATCTAATCTATATATAGGCCTATAGCTCAACATTCAATGAGTAGCAAAGTAACAAAATTGAGTAGGCCTATACCTCATAATTATGTGTACACTTGCAAGTTATATATCTATATATGTATATATATATATATATTTATATATATATATATATATATACACACATATATATATATATATATATATATATATATATATATATATAGCCTATGGCTGACTAAGTAACTTCTAATTAACGGATCCTACAGGGACATATATATATACATGTAGCCTATACCTCCCTCCTTTGCGATCTCAATGGAGTTGAGCGTTGTCCAACGTACAAATTAAGTCTTCGGGAGTCAAGGAGGCCTGCAGGTATACGTATACAAGAGGGCAATTTTTCTGTTACCCTTCGGGGCATTAAGTCGATCGATCGGTCGGGGGGCAACCCGTTTAGGGGCTAACTAGCCGTCCCAGAGTGCCCGTCTACACCGCTGATGGGACAATTGTCGCCCTGTAATTTTGCAGCGTACAATTGAAAATGAGATTGAAAGTGAACCGCGGAGTCGATGACATGTTTAAGTGTTTTCATCGACTGCATGGACCCCAACGTACCCTCATCTTTTGGGCCCCATTAGCTAAACCTGAATTTGGAAGAACTGAGGAACTTGTCTGCGAACAGAGAACAATGGAGAATGTGTGTCATGATGATCGCTAGAGTTCTACGAGCTGACAGCACATGATGATCGCTAGAGCTCTACGAGCTGACAGCACAAGGTGACAAGGTGAGCTAAACCCCAGATGTATATATAAAAATATACGCCACGACGCCACGTATAACCTGGCATGCCATAAGGATCCGTCGCCGCGCTTGTCTCTCACAATGTGATGCGTTCTAAAAGTAACACTGATGTAGGCTTATACACTGTATATATCTGCACATGTTCATAATCATTATAATCAAAATAATCATGATCATGATCATAATCATAATCATGATCATAATAATGATAATAATGGTTTATTCAACAATCCTATTGACAGACCGCAACCGGCTACACATTTGCGTTCATGTGAATTGTTTGAATTGCATAACTTGTTCGTACCGCATAACTGTTTAATACTGTGGCCGCTACAGTCTAGGCCTAAGTATACAGCTCGGTTATGCGGTACGAAGAAGCTATGCAATTCAAACAATTCACCGGAAGTCCGGAACGCAAATGACAGAAGACATAGATCACAAATTTGCTGCCATGCCAGGTTCAAGCTCTTTGCAATTCAGCTGCCACCTAGGGATTAAAGAAAGAGCTAAACCAAGGGACCCTGCGGTATTCGAACAATCAGCAGTTCAAGCCAGAGTTTTATCCATTATACTGACCCCTCCCTATTAAATTCCATGGAAACGCCATTCGATAGATATCCCTGAATGGCGCTATTATAAATAAGCAGCAATGAATGAACAAAAGAGTGAATTAATGAATGGAAGAAATGGAAGAACGAAGAAAAGAAGTTTGTTCTTTCGTTCATTCATTCACTGAATAACTCTCACTCAGTGAATGAATGAATGAGCGAGCTAATGAACGAAAGCAAGAACGAATGAATGAACAAATTCAAAACGTCGTGATGTTGTCTGGTTATAGGCCACAGTTGTCATTTCATTTCTTTTAGCCACACAAATAGATTCCACGGATTTTTGCGATCACTTTGTATAGCCCTATATTCCTCAGGTGCTCGTATACTGTCGAAGCCTATTCAGCGCACTAACGATGCCTATAGTGGCCGCGCTGTAGACACAAGGCAGCGGGGCGATCAGAGGGTCTTCATTGAAAGATCCGACGGGTCATTGTCATTTTATAGTCTCCCTGGCTCGACGCTTACCTCAAATTGCCTGCTAAGTAGTTCTCCAACGACAAAGACATCAATGGCCGAACCGATGTAGGAGGTTTCTTCGAATCAATTTAACCCCATGCATTTATCCATTTATTCACCCCCATCTCTCCCCAACTGCACGTCCTCTCAGTAGAAGCATTTCACCCAGTGTTTGCCTCTTCGCCGTCGCGAATACTTTGGCGACAATACGGTGGTCATCTTTAAATGATTGGTTTTTTTAGAAACGTTAGTTATGCAGTGGCTTCAAAACGTGCAGACACCAAATCCCATGCAGACACTGAAAGTACAGTCGATTATAGCAGTTATCATTATTTTGGTGGCATGCAGTGCAGTTAGGACTGTACTGTTTGCTATTACAGTAGGCCGCACATAAAATGTTGCAGGTGCATGCATAGGCCTATACTTGCATGACTGTGTGTCTAAATGTACATGTTGGTTGTAGAACATTATCCCCCCCGGACAAAAGCCCCGCCAAAAACCGGAAATCCCCCTATTTTGCGTAGGACATTATTCATTCGCCCGGCCAAAATCCCCCTCCATTCAATTAGTCTATTTCATGACTTTTTTAGACATGCAGCTGTACACAAAATGTTTAGGTGTAGAAGCACTTATGTACAGTTAAAACCAGCAAAAAAGGTAATTGTCCTCCGATTGGAAATAATTTACCATGGGTGATGGGAAAGGAAAGAAAGAGTTGTGCAGTTCTAAAAATTCCTTAGAAACAGATCCGGTCTGTTTCTTCATTTAATTGATAAAGTTGAATAAATTATTGTTTTGGTTTGTTCGCTGTGTCCTCTTGTTGATGCCGTAATACCGAAAGGACTTGCTTATACTACCATTCAGACGTGTGCGCTTAACTTAAACTAAAGACTTGTTAGTGTCATTCAGTTTCTAACGCTATCTATAGGACTTGCTAGTGCATGCTGTTTAGGTCTACATTTAAGACTTGCTAATGTTGTTAGCGACTTAATTTGGAGACTTGCAAATGTCGTTAACATTTAAATTTATATTTACAATGAACGACCGCTACATGAACTTTGCGATTCAAATTGCCATGGACGCACACAAGCAAGAATACAGATGAAGCTTCCTCATGTGCTTCCTGCATTGTTCCATCTACAGTATATATTTATACATACAGGGCAGAGTTATGTGTGCACACATTGTATGAGTTTGTATCTATAGGGTATATGGTTATCTGCACAGAGGTGCACATTGTATCAATTCACACATTGTTTACACATAATTTGTGTGCATCGTATAGAACATTATTATATAGGCTAATTTATTCGAAATAACTCATCGAATATGATTTGAACCTGCAACAATGTTCATGTCGGTTTAAAAAAATTACATTGATTATTATGTAGCTGCAATCCGAATTTTGTGTTGCCCCTCTTTAGGCCTACTGAAAAGTTAACACAATTTATGTAGAGCATGACTTTTTACAGATGCCAACAACAAGTATACGTGATAATCAAGTGTCGTTGGAAATGAAATGTTCACAACATAATGATTAAACAATAGAAACAATGCCATATGTTTATAACTGAGGGAGACAGAAAGACACAAAATATGATTTTGAGTTTAATGTCGAAATGCATTGTCACAGCCAGCCTAAATGAAGCTCAGTTATTTAAATAAATATTCCGACATTAGGTTTGTCCTTGAGTATTCGTATGTGTCTGCTTGTCGTTAGACAGACAAACAGACAGACAGACAGACAGACTTTAAGTTATCCAATTATTAAAACAATCCGACTATCATTAAATTTGCGTTAGCCGACGTAATTAAGCGTTGAGTTTATCGATACTTTAGAACTTTAATGATTACGTAACGCTGTGCATTTAATAATACCCTTTGCGAGGTTCTACAATTCCTATACATATATAGGGCCTACATGCTGAGCTGCATTTACGAAATCTTTGGAAATTTATCTGAATCAACTTGGACAATTATAACTCAACTCAGATGTCGAATTAACTTGACCTACATGTTAATTTCATACACCAAAAAGCGAAGTGAATTTTATCGAGCATAGGCCTATAGATGGGGAACGGACATTAGCCCCCCTGGACATTATCGCCCCCGGACATTATCCCCCCCCGGACATTAGCCCCCCGGACATTATCCCCCCCGGGGTAGGACATTATCCCCCCCCAGTATATGATAGCACTATCTAAAAGTGATGCACAAAATGTAATTAATGGGCCTATGTTATATGAATATCTATACATTACACATTAGTTTAACATCCTGTAGGAATATGCTAAGTTAATTGAAGGTTTAATATGTATATTATAAGACATTTTAAAGGTCTGAAAAGACGCTAAGAAGTCTACGAAGCTCATACGTAAATGTCGTTAATAAACCTTCGTTGTTGCCATAACTGACACTAACAAGTAGGCCTACTTACTGTATACGATTCCCATTCCTTCATTTCTCTAATGTATTGAATCTAATTTTGAATTGAAATGACACTAATAAGTCTAGGAAGCTGAGACATAGCCTAACTGACGTTACCAAATCTTTTTTGTGAGACACTAAACAAATAGACTGTATAGGCCCTAGGCCTTACATACGATTCCCATTCGTTCATTTCAAATCTAAGTCTAGGCCTAGGCCTATTGATACAATTAGGACCTAAATGACACTAAGTACTTTCGTTTGCATGTGAATGCCAGTGACAAGTCTTATCGGTTACGGCATTATTCTACGATTTGCACATAGGGGGGACTTTGTCCGGGGGGGCTAATGTCCTACTCAAAATCGGGGGGGGGAATATGTCCGGGGGGGCTAATGTCCGGGGGGGGACAATGTCCGGGGGGGGATAATGTCCAGGGGGGCTAATGTCCTACAACCCTATAGATTCCCCCTATTGTATTTACACTCAACGAGCAGCTTCTGCCAAGGTCTTCGTAACAAGTAATAACTAATAGTATATCTACTCTGGTCGTGAATGATGGATCGTATTCCTTAATTCAGCTGCTGACGCTGAAGCTGTTGCTGAATCTGTGGATGAAACCGTTGAAGATGCTGTGGATTTAAAATGTTAACATCATCTGATTGATGACGCATTGACACAGTCTGCTGCCTGTGTACAGTTTCCATCTGATCGTGGTGACTTGCCGACTGCAGAGACAAGGGCAAACCGTCGAAGCGTGACGAAGGATGGTCTGGGTGGGTGTGGGGCGGGATGGAAGGAACCGGGTGGAAGTTCCGATACGGATCATAGAACGTCTGCAGCGGTTGACTGAACGGAGTGGACGAGATCCGAGCGGAGACATTGGACTCCGAATCGGACAGTTCAGACTCGATGATCGTGAGGTCCTTGCCGTGTCGGTCACAGGGTCCTTCGTCCCCGTCCAGACACCCATTGCCCCCTCCTCCTCCTCCTCCACCGCTGGCACCGATCACTCGCTTCTCCTTCTGCCTCCGATTGCAGAACCACACCCTTACCACTTCCTTTTCCAGATGGAGTTCATCCGACAGCTGGAGTATCTCCTTCGGCGTCGGTTTCTGCTGCCCGCTGAACTTCCTCTCCAGAGCCGACTTCGCCAGCTGCTCGATGCTCGTTCGCTTCTTCCGTCGCCTCGCCTGCTGCTGCAGCGCCGCCGACGTCGTCTGCTTCTCGGCCTCGGCCATCATCGTCGTCGTCGGTAGCATCCCTGTCGCTGCGGCGTCGGCTGCCTCCAACCATTTCTCGAGGACTGGTCTCAGCTTCCACATGTTCTTTGAGCTGAGCTGGAGCGCCTCGAAGCGGCAGATGGTCGTCTGCGAAAAGACGGTTCCGTAGATGGAACCGAGGGCCAGACCGACGTCCGCCTGGGTGTATCCCATCTGGATCCGCTTCTGCTTGAATCGTTTCGCGAATCGTTCCAGTTCGGCGTTCGTCACCTCCGCCGCTTCGTCCATTGACTTGGAATCGATGCAGCAACCTGATGGCGGAAGTCCTACCCCTGAGGACCAGGTCGTCTCTGAGGGAAGGAGGTCGAGGAGGGGTCCTGCGGCGTCGTAGTAGGGACACTGAGGAGGGACGAAAGGAATCGGGGGTTCGTCCTTGACGGGTGCGGAGTGTAGAGACGGAGGGAAGCAGGAGGCGACGTTACTCGCATCCTTGCATCTCGCTGCTGCTGCGGGATACTGCATCTGCGGTGGAGTTTCCGTGTTGCCTTGGTAACAGACGAAATCGGGCTTCAGCTGTTGCTGCTGATGATGATGTTGCATCTTCTGTTGCATTTGTTGTTGTTGATGGTGATGATGTAGTTGTTGCTGTGCAACATGGTGCTGCTGCTGTTGTGACATGTTTTGAAACACGAGAAACCGTGCATCCAAGACGCCAGGTTTTACATCCGCGTAGGACTTGTCCTGTCTTTGCTCGACGTTCTGTCCGGTCTTGCCGACCGATGGTACAGTCCGCCAATCCCTTCCGTATCCGTCATTCCACTGCCGATCCAGATGGTACTGCGTCTGGGGTACGTGTCCTTGCGGGTACTGATGCAGGTACGGAGCTGGAGCGGGTCCGTACAGGTCGTTCTGTGCGTGGCTGTACTGATTCGGAACGAGGCAGGATCTGCTGTAGACATTGCTGTAGTATGCATCGGACGTGGTCTTCATAACTGTCTAGAATTTCATAAAATAATTATAATTAATGACAAAGCAATTTTAATTGGACACTGCGCTCGCATACTTATCCGTTAGGCCATAATTATACAGCCAAAGCTATCGCGATGTGATTAGATCTATAAAAATGTGTTTAGATCACCTTGAGGCATATGCAAGAAATTATAGACCGTATAGTAGGCCTACTAGTTGCATGATAATGATTTTTCATTTGAAGATACGACTGATACGTAACTATTAAAACTCTAACTCTTACGCAAAACGAAACAGATTTTGTCGTATCAACAGCTATTGAAAACTTAGTAGGCCTACATGATATTATAGTACTATACGGAATGAATTCTGAATGATCAGGTATCATGAGCGCCAGTGGCGTAGCCAGTTATTTTTTCATGGGGGGGGCAGTGGGGTGGCAGCTTAAAATGATGGGGTGGCTACCGTTGGCAATTAAAGCGTGCATCGGCATCGGTATATTGCCATAGACTATGTATTTTTAGATTTTGGATGTATTACAGTATTGGACATAATACGCAAGCAAGCCTCACTAGCTTGTCTGTCCCACAGTGCACTATAGTGGCCTGTCCCACTTTCCCATCACCCACCCTATAAGAAGTTGTACAGGAAGTTGTATAAAAAATAAAATAAGTCAGAAATTATATAACATTGTTTAATTCTTTATCACTCGTAAGAGTAAAAAGTAAAACAAACGCAGGGATTGGGGGGCAGCTGGGGGCAGCCCTTTCATTTTGGGGGGCGGCTGCCCCCCTTGCCCCCCCGTAGTTACGCCACTGATGAGCGCACAAGTGGCACAACTGCAGCGATAGAATCAGGGCTGTTTTAATTTAAAGGAATTTTTAGAACTGCACAACCTCTTCTTTTCTTCCCATCCTCCATGGTAAATTGCTTAAAATCGGATGACACTGACTTTTTTGCTAGTTTTAACTGCACAGAACTTGTGACAGAAGTGCTTCTACAGCTGCACAAATCCATTTAGAACTGCACATTTTGTGTACAACTGCACGTTAAAAAAGCCCTGGATAGAATAGTACAAATTAAACTGCAGCATGCTCTAAGCTTAGTTGAGGTCAAAAGCATTACACCTTGAAGGCTCAAATCTTGTACAACATATATTTGAAAACAATACTTTATCTAAAAACAAAAATAGTCAATTACCATAAAGCTGTCATTCAGCGCCAAGTGAGTCGAACCGTGCCGGTCTTAATATCCGGAATACAAAAATGTAAAAACCTGAGAAAAATATAATCCCAACTGACTAGAATTTTTAGATCGCAACATAAAACTTAGTGATGCTTGAGACCTATATGTTACGTAGTCCACCGAGTTACCCTAAAAGCTGTCGGCGACACGTATCGTAGAAATGGTCTGTATGGGGAAACGAGGGGTAAACAAGCCCAACCATTGGCCACTTGTTGACGAAGCTGATCGGACCAAGAAACGGTTTTTGATTGGCAGTCGTCTCCTCTCGATCTCCTCCTTTATTGGCCCGTGATTTATTGACCGTGAAGTCATATCCCGCCTGGCGAGGGGTGTTCGTGAGGGGAGAGGGAAATTGGGGGAGGGGTCGGCGGGGAGGCGAGGGGTCGACCGACCACTTGAGGCGCCAAGAGGAGCTCGCGCTTAAAGACCGATATACGAGGAGGACGCGTCTCGCTTCATCGCCTCCGTGGCATCACGCGCCGAACCGTATCAGTCACAGATCTCATCTGCGATTGTCTGACCGACAGACCGACCGACGGATATTGTTAGGCATAATATATCGACGTTTTAATCGATGAACGAAGAATCGATCGATCGATAGATTCATTTGGTATTCGTTAATTTAAACGATTACGCTTTGCATGAAACTTTTCTGTAAAGACTGTTAATAGATTATAAGCCTATAGATCATATGCGAGAGATGATTGTGTTGCTCTTCCGCGCCCATCTCAGAAGTATTTTCCGTTATAGTCAACTGAGGTTATCTCTGTTTTAACGAACATCAAATTTTAAGTCTAATTAGAGTCATTGGTGCATGATCTGAGCCTTTGTAGCTGCAGATTAACCACATTAAAACCATAAACGTGTTTCAATAAGGGGAAAGCTGCGATGACGAACCGTTCACCGTATACCCTAATCAGATATGAATGCCTGCATATACATATAACGACACCAATATTATATATATATATATATTATATATATGATAATATACATATTACATATAACCTATATGTATACATATATATATATGTATATATATGTGTGTATATATATATATATATGATCAGATAACGGTCAATGCCTCTTAAGGGGTCGCCATATATACTCTCAGGCCTCTTTCATCGTTTATACGACGTCTAAGAATGTTAGTTGTGCTGAAACGACTTCAAAGAAAAGCGAAGTCACCGTATCTCCAAAGACCGATCTTTTTCCGATATAGAACATTCAATTCAACATTCAATACCAGAATAGAACATTTGTTTGGTGCCTCTTTTAACGTTTCAAGAATTAAACACGCATACATGTATATCCTAACTTCATGTACCTGCAACATCATTCTGTCCGAAGGATTGGAATATATAGGCCTACTGGTCTTTAGAGAGATTTTCTCAAGAGAAATTCAGGCATGTATCTTGTGTTGGCATATTCGTTGTTGAGATACATGCTACAGCATTTGAATTTTAAAGTTCGTTATCTATATGGAGTCTATATTTGTTTGCGTCTTGCTCCTTTTTGACCACTTCGCCATTTAAAAGAGATGATTTGTATTGCCATCCTCCTATATCCAGGCTTGGGACTGGCACTGGCAGAGTGCAGCCAGTGGCGGAGTTTATTTATTTGGGGACTTTATTTATTCAGTTATCACCCCGGTAGGCCTACAGTAATTTGACAGGGCTCCCCTTCAGTGTTGCCTGCTCAGGAGCGCTCCCTGTTCAACCCCGGTCTATTAGGACAGTGAGAAACGTTTGCTACATGTTTAACGACACTGCCATATCAGATATGATTAGTGTCGCCATCCTCATTTATCCAGGCTTGGGACTGGCACTAGCAGAGTGCAACCAGTGGCGGAGTTCCTGAGATGATTAGTGTCGCCATCCTCCTCTATCCAGGTTTGGGACTGGCACTGGCAGAGTGCAACCAGTGAGAAATGAGACAGAAAGACCAAATGGGTAGTTGACGAAGAGCAGTGGGGAGACTATTCTACAGGTCGCAGGGCCAGCCACGGAGAATTAGACTATACTTAATTCTTTCGACGTTTCGTATAGGCTTACGTATAATTTTGTAATTAAAGTGTCCAGTGTTCATCGACTTAATAGTTGCAGCCACGATTGTCGATATCAACCTTAGCCCCCCCCCACACCACTTGGGCAACTTCTATTATATCAGTAGGCCTATCTTTAGTTGAAGCACTTTGTTTACAGTGACCGCGGAACTACATGATAAGGTTGGCGTGGGCAATAGTGCCTCAGTGTTTACAAATGCAAAACAGGGTTATTAGCGATTAGCCAAAGTAATTAAAGTCACCGCGGATGTGATGTCTATGGTACATTATCCCTTACCACACTGACTAATCTCAGAATCTGAGATCAGCTTATTTAGTCGTTGCATATCAGTTGTACCACGGCTATGAGTTGTACGTCAGACTAACTATAGATCAAAGAAGCGTTTATTGACCCAGTCTATCGCAAATGAAGATGGCAGATAATGACTATAGCACTGCAGCGAGTTTAGTTAGTGTTGCGAGAAGACTCTACGGCTAAGACTTTAAAGCAGAGGGGAATCTTTAGGATTTATTAAGAAACTCTATTGGACATATATACATTGTTACGTGTTTAACGACACTGCCATATCAAAGATGATTTAGTGTCGCCCTCCTCCTTTATCCAGGCTTGGGACTGGTTCAGTGGCACTGGCAGAGAACAACCAGTGGCGGAGTAAACTCTATTGGATACGAGCATGGGCGTATTATAGGGGTTTGTCTCCGTCTCCATCCGTCTGTCCGACTGTCTCTCTGTCTCTCTCTGTCTCTCTGTCTCTCTGTCTCTCTGTCTCTCTGTCTCTCTGTCTCTGTCTCTGTCTATGTCTGTCTCTGTCTCTGTCTCTGTCTCTGTCTCTGTCTCTGTCTCTGTCTCTGTCTCTGTCTCTGTCTCTCTCTCTCTCTCTCTCTCTCTCTCTCTCTCTCTCTCTCTCTCTCTCTCTCTCTCTCTCTCTCTTTTGCGTATACTTGCAGCACACCATTTAGTAGTCATGGCCATGGGTTTCCATTCCTCCTAAGCCAAGAGGATTCGCGAAACTTCTGCCCTTCTACCCCCTTATCACCGCCCTCAAAGCCAAACTCTGCCCTCTCTCGGCACTTTCTCCGCCCCCAGGACAACGAACGGGGCCACGCCAGTCGCCCTCCATTGTCCACCAAAGCCCAACGCAGATGTCCAGCAGTTTGTCCCGGGATGAATAAATCTCCCTCTGCAACGAACCCTGTCCCACGTGACCTGCTCCCCTCTCCCACGGCCAGCCCCACACGGACTCCTTTCCGTAAGCAGTTGGAATGAAAACCGAGTATACCATTCTCTGAATCAGTTTCTACTAAAGGAAGAGCAGCAATAGGTGATTAAAGGAAGGGTCGCTCTTTACTTGTGGCCCATCCGGCTGGGTTCTACAAGTCTCTCAAGTCTTTTTTCTTTGCTCGTGGTTGGGCTGGGAGCGCCTCTGAGTAGTTTCTTGAAGGGGCGCTATATAAATGCTATGAATGAATGAATGAATGAATGAATGAATGAATGAATGAATGAATGAATGAATGAATGAATGAATGAATGAATGAATGAATGAATGAATGAATGAATGAATGAATGAATGAATGAATGAATGTGATTAAAGAAGGAGTAGCAATAGGTGATTAAAGGAAGAGTGGCAATAGGTGATTAAAGGAAGAGTAGCAATAGGTGATTAAAGGAAGAGTAGCAATAGGTGATTAAAGGAAGAGTAGCAATAGGTGATTAAAGGAAGAGCAGCAATAGGTGATTAAAGGAAGAGTAGCACTAGGTGATTGATTCAGAACAGTAAAATAAAGAAATCAAGAATTTTTTTCATCTCGTCGTTCTTTCCCGTTCTATAGCCTACCGCGTAACGTTCGTTCATCATTAATTTTATAAGTGAACGAAATTAGAAAGTTTTCATTTAAGATTCAATCAAGTCGCAACATTAGACCTGAGCGACACTGACAAGTCTTAACTTTATGTCTAGGCTAAACGAAAACAACCAGTCTTAATTAAGTTCATACCTTAACGACAAAGAAAGAGAGAGAAAGAGATAGAGATAGATAGATGGATAGATAGATAGATGGATAGATAGGTGGATAGATAGATAGATGGATAGATAGATAGATGGATAAATAGAGAGAGAGACAGACAGACAGACAGAGACCACAAAAGAGGGCAAATAAAGTTCATCAATCAAATGGAGAAATAGATTAATTGCCACGAGATTGAATTATGCCAGTGAGATTATATCCTATAGGTCTACATAATTATGGTATGGTGGGAAATAGTAGCTTAGACCTGATAGACTTAAATCACCGAAATCCATGGTACAAAGCGCTTCTCTTTTCCTAGACCTGGAAGCGAGTGGAACTGCCACTATCACCACATCAGGACGGAGAGAGACCATTTTCCGTTCATCGGCTGTGGTGAAGACGTCCGTGGGTCAGTTGGTGGTCAGTGCTGTTAATCCAGCGGTCAGTCAGAGGCGATGGAGACTAGAGAGACGGATTAAAACGACGTCAAATAATCATGGATTGGTTTTGACTCGGCGATGGAGGGATCGCGCGCTGCCCTCTGTCGACTCATCGAACGACCGTGTGCTGCCCCCTGCCGACCAGGAAGCGACGGCGACAGAGTGTCATCGTTTCATCGCTTGATTGATGAGACTGACACCCGTTTGCCCGCCTCACCCCTCCTCCGTCTTCCCATCCCTGTACGTCTGTATCTCTTTGTTTCTATGCCTCAAAGTCTTTATCTGTATCCATCGGACTTGGTGTGTAATTATTTCTGGCTTTTGCGATTACTATCTGCGGCTCTCTTTTCTTCTCTGTCTGTTTGTCTGTCTGTATGTATGTATGTCTGTCTATTTGTATGTGTGAAAGTACATGCGTACGTACGCACGCCGTCACTCACTCACTCACTAACTCACTAATTCGTGCACTTATTCACTAATTTAGAAGCTCACTGACTAACTGACTGACTGACCGACCGACCGACCGACCGACCGACCGACCGATTGACTGACTGCCTGACTGACTGACTGACTAACTAACTAGCCAATTAACTAACCTACTCACTCGCTCACTCACCAGCCAACCAACTATAAATAATTAATGCTTGCTCAGCTGCACAAATTCATTTAAAATGGCCTGTTTTGTGTAGAACTGCAACTAAAACAACCCATGCAGCTCTCATCTTAAGATGGTTTTATCTGGTCGCGCCGTAGTTGGGAGCGCCTCTGAGTAGCGCCTTGAAGAAACGCTGCATAAGTTCTCGCAATGAATTATTTGCAACTGTAAGTAAGATACGAAAATTGTAGGGTGTCTTTGGTTCATGTATAGGCGTAGAAGTCATCTTCTGTCTTTTCGTCCTTTACCTGGCAAAGTATGTATTCCGAGGTTATGACCTTGACCATAACCCTGATCCTGGTTTTGTTCCTGTGGACCTCGTCCTTGCCCTGGTCCTGTATGACCAGTACATCGGAGGACCTGCTGCTACTGTTTCCAGCTTATACATCGGTACCAAACTCCAATGGTTGGTGCATGATAGACAGAAGTCTTAGCGAGCAACACGTCTAAAACCGTTTACTACACGACGTCCTACAGCAGGGTCGAAACCGCAATCGTTGGATGACAATCTTACACGCAACCGAATAGAGGCACAAGTCATTGACGCTGACAATGACATCCGTTCAAGCATACAACACTGATGAACAAATGAACGTCGAGGATATTGTTGTACAGATGAACTGGACAGTGGACACGTGCACCGGATCTGACCGACAGTATTTCCCAACTTCTTTCCTTCACCGTATACGCCGATTCCTCCCCGCGGGTATACCCAGAGGACTTCCTCTCAGGCAGCGTCCAATCCTCCTCGCGTTAGTCCAACAGTCGGTTTCCGGTTGAATGTTTGTCGCGGCCGGAAGTGAACTGCGACTCTTCGATCGGCCATCTTTAATTGGTCGTAAGCGATACTCATCGACCCGGCCTGACACGAGATGTCGCCTCCATCGTCGTTTTCGCTCCGTCTCCGCAGGATTCTGCTTCCGATTTCCGCCCGTGCGTACGTCAGAAACACGTCACGGATCGGGCAGAGACCGTCTGGCATCATGAATAATTCAACAGGTATACGTCCGAATCGAAACCAAGGTCAACACGGCCGAACGCTCGATCGTATAGTCCTACGTCTATCGACCTGCGTATGGGCCTACTCGGCATAGTTCCGATTGCAGCTTTACTATTATTATTGCCATTGTTGTTATTATTATAATTTTTTTTAGTAGTAATAGTAGTAGCAGTGGTAGTAGTATAGCAGTAGTAGTAGAAGTAGTAGTAGCAGCAGCAGCAGCAGCAGTAGTAGTAGTAGTAGTAGTAGTAGTAGTAGTAGTAGTAGTAGTAGTAGTAGTAGTAGTAGTAGTAGTAGTAGTAGTAGTAGTAGTAGTAGTAGTAGTAGTACTGTAGTAGTAGTAGTACTACTTAGTAGTAGTAGTAGTACCCCTGCAGCACACAAACGTTAATAAAACGTTTGCAAATGGTTAGCGGACACGTTTGTCTAACGTTTGGAAAAAACGTTAATAAAACGTAGATTTGGCAGTTGATATTACGTCGATAAAACGTTTACATGCAAACGTTAGATGAACGTTATGCCAACCAAAATTAAACGTTACCGAAACGTTGGCATAACCTTAATACAACGTTCGCAAACGGTTAGCAGAAACGTTTATCTAACGTTTGCATAAAACGTTGATAAAACGTAGATTTGGCAGTTGATATTACGTCGATAAAACGTTTACATGCAAACGTTAGATGAACGTTATGCCAACCAAAATTAAACGTTACCGAAACGTTGGCATAACCTTAATCCAACGTTCACAAACGGTTAGCAGAAACGTTTATCTAACGTTTGCATAAAACGTTGATAAATCGTAGATTTGGCAGTTGATATTACGTCGATAAAACGTTTACATGTAAACGTTAGAGGAACGTTATGTCAACCAAAGTTAAACATTACCGAAACGTTGGCATAACCTTAATCCAACGTTCACAAACGGTTAGCAGAAACGTTTATCTAACGTTTGGATAAAACGTTAATAAAACGTAGATTTGGCAGTTGATATTACGTGCATAAAACGTTTACATGCAAACGTTGAAAAAGCGTTATGCTAACCAAATTTAAACGTTACTTCAACGTTGGCATAACCTTTATGAAACGTTCGCAAATGGTTAGCGGAAACGTTCATCTAACGCTTGGATAAAACGTTGATAAAACGTAGATTTGGCAGTTGATTTTCCGTTTATAAAACGTTTACATGCAAACGTTGAAAGAGCGTTATGCTAACCAAAATTAAACGTTACTTCAACGTTCGCAGTGTTGTTATAACGTTTAACAATGGTTAGCAAAGACGTTCTTCTAACGCTTGGATAAAACGTTAATAAAACGTAAATTCAGCAGTTGTTTTAATATCTATAAAATGGTTACACGGAAATATGCAAATAATGAAATCGTTTATTTAATAAACCATTAAAAGAAAAGCAAAAAAGAAATGTATCTAACATCAGAATGCCCGAGAAAAAAGAAGCATTCAATTCTATTAGGCTTGTGTAATAATATGGCACTAAAACTATGGATGACAACAGGTTCTAGTTATCACCAAAGTGTTTAAGTTCAGCCATTCAATGTGCAATAGTATTTCACTGAAGAGTTAGCATTATTCAATGAGTTTCATAGCTATGGTCAAAACACAACTATATATAATTATAATCTTTTCGTACTGCAAAAATTTAGTTTAGTCTTAAATTAGACTATACACCGGCACAAATCCACACAGAAGCAGTTGAACTGCAAACATGTTCTGGTCAATAAGAAACTTTGTAGTGTCCTGTGAAGCTTGATTAAGTGAATAGAGTTTTAGCCCAAAAAACCCCTGAAAAGTAGCAATAATTAGCTGATACAGGCGCCAAAGAACAATGATCAAGTATCTGGTGGGTAGTCAGAACCCTAAAGATAAAAGTGCATTATAAAGTGTAATCATTGTTAAACGCTCATTACACTAATTAATGTCTTAACACAAACACATTAGTTTCAATTTTAAAAAGCAGTGTCTTAGGCTTGCCTGATGTTCTACAAGTGTTACTGTGCAGGTTAATCAAAAACTTTTCTAAACAGATGTCTGTCTTGTCAAAGATTTCAACCCTAACTTCTCGGTTGACAGCCCAAAAAGCTAAACACACAACAATCAGAAATCCACATGAAAATCCACATAAAGATGATGCAGCAATGCTGAAAAGATCTAGAATAATGCATCTTAAGATTTATTTCAAAGTGTCTCTGGGATAATCGAGGTGGAAGAGCGGAATGTGTAACATAGAAGGCTGTTCCAAGAAGACGGTCCAACGACTGTGGCAGATCGATATGGTGCAAGGTTGTAGATGCGAGTGCAGCACCATGAAGTAGGTCCCCGACATGCTGTAGAGAGCATTGTTCCTCGTTCCGGCAGGATGAATGCAGGAACAGAGCTCACTGACGAATTCTGGTGTTTCACTGAAACCAGAATGCAACCTTAATTTAGTTACTAATGTTATTGATATTTTGCATAAATATGCATGCATGTATCTATGTAATATGTATGCACGTTGCTGATATGGACACCCATTAAAGGGTCATAATAATTATATAGAAGATGTCACCCGAGCATATTATGTGGGGCGCGGTGGTGTAGTGGTGGCGTCGTTGCCTTGAAGCCGGAAGGTTCGAATCCACCTCGCCGCGTAAGGACCTTGGGTAAGTCCTTCACTCACAATTGCTCAGCGCTTCGGCGTGAAACTCCGATGCAGTGTCCGCTCTGCATTCGGGAGCGCCTCTGAGTAGAGGGAGCTTGAAGGGGCGCTATAACAAGTGCACATACATACATACATACATACATACATACATACATATTAGTTATAAAACTCTAGCCCAACAAGTTACAGAGATTTATGAAGTCTTAATTTTAAAATAATCAGGCCAGCAGCCACAAAATCAGTCGAGTAAGATTCAGAGTCAGCCTATGGAGGTTAAGCAGTTTAGAACTATTTAAGAACAAAGTTATTACACTCGTAGGCGACTGAGCAAAACAAAAAGGCTACACAGCAGAACAGTTCTAGTTTTATGCATGGCAAGATAAAGACAATGAGATGACCTGTTTCAACAATGGTCAACTCCAGAAAAGAATGTTTTAATTCAAGCATACATTGTAGATACCATTTTTAGAGTCTTAAATACAGTTGATGTAGGATCAAATTTTAAATATACATGTGGTAATTCAGCACATTTATTTTCAGATTATAAACTATCTGGCTTAATTACATTGCATTGCTATCTTGAAGAAACAAAGCTGTGCCTTATGACACGATGAATTACTGAAATGACAAGTCTGAACCAAGACTCAGTTTTTTTTTAGTATGCACCATTTGATGGTAATACCGAAAACGAAGTATCTGAATACGTAAACAATAGGTCTGCCCAACTCACTCAAAACGAGTGCTGCAGCCTACAAGCCACATCCCAAACGCACTCTATAACTGCATTTCAAGATGAAATTTAAGAAATAAGGAATTTTTATTACAATGGAAAAGTGAGTGAAAGCCTCCAGAAAGGTTGTAAAACTGTAATTTATTATTTTAACATTCTTCATTATTTGCACTTTATAGCAAGCTGTCTTTATCATCTGGATATTATAATTGGAACAGAAATTTGATTGATCACAAGAAAGAATTCTTGCTAAACTAGCAGTTGGATTGATGAAAATAATTCTTGCTTAAATTGTGCACATGATTGGATTCATAAAATTAATCCTTGCGCAAATGCAACCTGCAATGATTAGAGCATGCTATGATGCTATATGTAAGATGCACAGGCCGGTTAGGACAGACCAGTGGAGAGGTTCGAGGGAGAGCGTGGGACACATACGGGCATTGACCCAGGTTGTCCTTCATGCCTTCTCCGAATATTCTCTTCAATCAGACAAGGTGGTCTAGCTGCTCCAAGATGTCAAAGGTATGGACCTGCTGACCAGACCGGTTGAAGCTGGGCAGCATGACACGAGACACTCAGACAGAGTGGCGTCGGACACCTACGGGCATTTAGCCCAAGGATTTTGATGATGATGATGCTATGGTATACTAACTAACATAGTTTAATATTTGATGCCATTAAAATTCATATAAATGCTTACTTACTGAGAGAGCATTGAAATATGGTATGTGGCTGCAGCACTCTATTTGAGCGAAGTTTATGGCATGCATATTGATTACATGGATATGCATTCAGACTTCAGGATTATTCGATGGATGATGTCTTGTGCATCAGACCCCAACACAATGATAAATAATTGATCTAATTAATGACACACAAAAATTATAATACTAATTATGCTACAAAGTCCTGAATCTTACTATGAATGTCTTTGTCACCCAGTATTTGACCCTCCAGAACTGGTGAGGCTGAAGATGGGTCATGACCTCTTCTCATCTACAAAATTTCACAGTACAAAAGCAAAATTTTATCGTAACCATCAACAACGCAGTCATCATTTAGGCCTACGTCAAAACCAATATCGTAATAAGTTGTCATAATCATTACAAGCATTGTAATCATGGGCATTACCAGCATGAGCATTATGAACTAGAATTTCAATATTGTCACCATCATAATAATTATTATGGTTCCACGGCAAATGTCTCAAAAATCAATGGTTCGCGCCAAAATCCAGATTTTGTGTTAAAGTCAACAAGCTGAAACATCGAATATAAAATATAATAACTCGTACAAATTTTCAAAAACTCTAACCCCAAAACTTAAATGATTTAGGCCTATATTTACTGTATTCTCTTAAGGCCTTAATATAACACAGCAAAAAAACGTGAATAAATTTAGTAATTTTTCATAACAGTTTCGGATTTTCAGTAGCATAAAACCATTGTTTTGACCGTTCTAAATTACTAACTATTACATGGCTTTTAGCGTTAGACGACTACAAATTGGATTGACGAAAAGGATTCTTGCTAAGACTTGGAATGATTAAAATAATATTACTTAGGCAAAAGTGCGAATGATTAAAAATTATAAATTTTCAGTTGGACTGATGAAAATAATTTAATGGTTATCTAAATAGAAGCGGGATTGGTAAAAAACTACGGGTTATATTCTATAATGACTCGGTAGCAAGTAACTTTTTTTAAATAAATTTGATGAAAAATATTTCCTGACGAAATTGAAGCGGGATTTATCGTGTGAGGGTCGGTTAGGGCTCAGGTTAGGCGTCGTGAGGGTCGGTTAGGGTTAGTTTTAGGGTTAGTGCAGTCATTCTGAAGCTGGATTGATGAACAATAATTTTCAATGAATAATGGATGAAAAATACTTGCTGACGAAATAGAAGCGGGATTTATCGAACAAATTCTTGCCTAAAGAGAAGATGGATCGATTAAAAGGATTCTCGGCAAACTAGAAGTTGGATTTATTAAAGATAACAACGCTGCAACGTTAGTTCTTGGTGTCTACCGAGTCATTCTAGAACGTCTACCGAGTCATTATAGAACTCTACCAAACTACGCTACATTGAGCGATAAATTTAGCGAGTCTAAACTGTAGATCACCGAATTTTCAACTAGAACATTCATGGCACGCTAACAGCAAAGTTTCACAATGATCAGTTTATTTCTCAAGAATGGGTTAACTCGCATATTAAAGCATGAATTTCACTTCGTTTTCCTTACCTCGATTTGCCGAATACATTGACGCACACGAGAATTTGATGAGATTCTGTAATTTTCTAACTTCGGCGAATTCACCGTCAACACGTGGCCGAATTCAACACTCTTGCAAGACAAAGAACTGGTTAGAACCGGCCATGAAGGCCGCAACGGTCTCAGCGCACCTGTGCTATACATTTTCGTTTCAACCAATCAGAACAAAGCACCGGCATTCCAGGTCACTGTGTAGTGGTTTGAACCAGGGACTTGCAGTAATTAAGTAAGTAAGTAAATAGACTAATCGCAATCGTCAACTCAAAATTTGTACGTAGCCTACAAAAAGCGGAGTTACATTCGCTTAATCGAAACAAAATGATCAGGAATTAAGAGGGTGGTGAGTTAGAAACGTAGACAGCCAGGGTGTGTAGGCTATAAGCTTAATAGGACAAGCCAGAGCAAAACGTCGGGGCAAATGCTCTTATACCGAGTATATTTCGTTTATGCAAGACAGTTAAACCAAAGATATTTAAGTTGGTTAAACTGACATAACACAACATATTACACGAGAAATTAAATTAAAATTAGACTAAAATCTTGGTTTCTGACAAATTATAGGCTAGGAAGAAAGTTTTTACTAGTTTCTAGAGTTAACACTGCGAACAGTCCGAAAGATTACCAGATAAGAGAAGTTGGAATCATCTCTCGTCGGAAGTTTCAAAGTCATGCAGCCTGAAAAGTGCAAAGCGCCCTTGTGAAAAGGCCTTTGCTCTACATGGTCCCTGCACTGCCACGATGTTTACTGAACATGTACCCGACCGACAATTTAGTTGAGCATAAATCCACTGATTACTTCCCTCAAAGTCCGACCCAAACCTTAACGCGTTAATGGGTAACATTGCGTTAGGCGAGTCAAACTCGGCATGGGAATGCCTGAGGAGGCTCTGCCCGAAGACTCCCGTCAGTGGAAACGGGTGTGCTGAGGTACAATCTAAGTCGCTACGCGAGGTAAGCAGCCTCTGCAGGAACCATGAAATGTTGATTAACGTGGTCAGCAGTCCGGTCAACACGAATGTTGCATGAAAACGTTCACAAAACGTTTCGAAACCGTTTGACGGTTTTTACACTAAAAATTGTCCTAATATTGGCAGGGATTCTATAAACGAACTATTTTGGATTCAACTGGTAGGCCTATAAGACGCAGTTGAAATTGTCTGAAACGATCCCTCTTTATGGAAGATAGACTTATATTAAAGCGAAACGTTTCTGGAACATTGGAATAACGTTTATATCCGAACGTTGTATGAAAACGTTCCCAAAACGTTTCGAAAACGTCTGAAGATTTTATACACTAAAATTGCATTAATATTAACGGGAATTCTATAAACGAACTATTTTGGATTCAACTGGTATAAGACGCAGTTGATAATGTCTGAAACGAACTATTTTGGATTCAACTGGTATAAGAGGCAGTTAATATTGTCTGAAACGATCCTTCTTTATGGAAAATAGACTAATGTTAAAGCGAAACGTTTCTGGAACATTAGAATAGCGTTTACATCCGAACGTAGTATGAAAACGTTCCCAAAACGTTTCGAAAACGTCTGAAGATTTTATACACTAAAATTGCATTAATATTAACGGGAATTCTATAAACGAACTATTTTGGATTCAACTGGTATAAGACGCAGTTGATAATGTCTGAAACGATCCCTCTCTATGAAAAATAGACTTATATTAAAGCGAAACGTTTCTGGAACATTGGAATAACGTTTATATCCGAACGTTGTATGAAAACGTTCCCCAAACGTTTCGAAAACGTCTGAAAATTTTATACACTAAAATTGCATTAATATTAACGGGAATTTTATAAACGAACTATTTTGGATTCAACTGGTATAAGACGCAGTTGATAATGTCTGAAACGAACTATTTTGGATTCAACTGGTATAAGAGGCAGTTAATATTGTCTGAAACGATCCTTCTTTATGGAAAATAGACTAATGTTAAAGCGAAACGTTTCTGGAACATTAGAATAGCGTTTACATCCGAACGTTGTATGAAAACGTTCCCAAAACGTTTCGAAAACGTCTGAAGATTTAATACACTAAAAATTGCATTAATGTAAACGGGATTCTATAAAAGATCAAATTTTGGATTCAACTGGTATAAGACGCAAGTGAAATTGTCTGAAACGATCCCACTTTATGGAAGATAGACCTATATTAAAGCGAAACGTTTCTGGAACATTGGAATAACGTTTATATCCGAACGTTGTATGAAAACGTTCCCAAAACGTTTCGAAAACGTCTGAAGATTTTATACACTAAAATTGCATTAATATTAACGGGAATTCTATAAACGAACTATTTTGGATTCAACTGGTATAAGACGCAGTTGATAATGTCTGAAACGAACTATTTTGGATTCAACTGGTATAAGAGGCAGTTAATATTGTCTGAAACGATCCTTCTTTATGGAAAATAGACTAATGTTAAAGCGAAACGTTTCTGGAACATTAGAATAGCGTTTACATCCGAACGTTGTATGAAAACGTTCCCAAAACGTTTCGAAAACGTCTGAAGATTTAATACACTAAAAATTGCATTAATGTAAACGGGATTCTATAAAAGATCAAATTTTGGATTCAACTGGTATAAGACGCAAGTGAAATTGTCTGAAACGATCCCACTTTATGGAAGATAGACCTATATTAAAGCGAAACGTTTCTGGAACATTGGAATAACGTTTATATCCGAACGTTGTATGAAAACGTTCCCAAAACGTTTCGAAAACGTCTGAAGATTTTATACACTAAAATTGCATTAATATTAACGGGAATTCTATAAACGAACTATTTTGGATTCAACTGGTATAAGACGCGGTTGATAATGTCTTAAACGAACTATTTTGGATTCAACTGGTATAAGAGGCAGTTAATATTGTCTGAAACGATACCTCTTTATGGAAAATAGACTTATGTTAAAGGGAAACGTTTCTGGAACATTAGAATAACGTCTGCAGCCGAACGTTGTATGAAAACGTTCCCAAAACGTCTGAAGATTTTATAAACTAACATTTGCATTAATAGGCCTATTAACGGGGATTCTGTAAACGAACTATTTGGGATTCAACTGGTATAAGACGCAGTTGATATTGTCTGAAACGATCTCTTTAAGGAAAATAGACCAAAAGAATAGCAAAACGTTTCTGGAACATTAGAATAACGTTTGCAGCCGAACGTTGTATGAAAACGTTCCCAAAACGTTTTAAAAAAGTCTGAAGATTTAATACACTAAAAATTGCATTATATTAACGGGAATTCTATCAAAGAACTAGTTTGGATTCAACTGGTATAAGACGCAGCTGAAATTGTTTGAAACGATTACTCTTTATGGAAGATAGACTTATATCAAAGCGAAACGTTTCTGGAACATTAGAATAACGTTTGCAGCCGAACGTTGTATGAAAACGTTCCCAAAACGTCTGAAGATTTTATAAACTAACATTTGCATTAATAGGCCTCTTAACGGGGATTCTGTAAACGAACTATTTGGGGTTCAACTGGTATAAGACGCAGTTGATATTGTCTGAAACGATCTCTTTAAGGAAAATAGACCAAAAGAATAGCAAAACGTTTCTGGAACATTAGAATAACGTTTGTAGCCGAACGTTGTATGAAAACGTTCCCAAAACGTTTCGAAAACGTCTGAAGATTTAATACACTATAAATTGCATTAATGTAAACGGGATTCTATAAAAGATCAAATTTTGGATTCAACTGGTATAAGACGCAAGTGAAATTGTCTGAAACGATCCCACTTTATGGAAGATAGACCTATATTAAAGCGAAACATTTCTGGAACATTAGAATAACGCTTGCAGCCGAACGTTGGATGAAAACGTTCCCAAAACGTTTCAAAAACGTCTGAAGATTTAATACACTAAAAATTGCATTAATATTAACGGGAATTCTATAAAAGAACCAGTTTGGATTCAACTGGTATAAGACGCGAGTGAAATTGTCTGAAACGATCCCACTTTATGGAAGATAGACTTATATTAAAGCGAAACGTTTCTGGAACATTGGAATAACGTTTGCAGCCGAACGTTGTATGAAAACGTTCCCAAAGCGTTTAGAAAACGTCTGAAGATTTAATACACTAAAATTGCTTTAATATAAACGGGATTCTATAAACGAACTATTTTGGATTCAACTGGTATAAGACGCAGTTGAAATTGTCTGAAACGATCCCTCTTTATGGAAGATAGACTTATATTAATGCGAAACGTTTATGGAGCATAGGAATAACGTTTGCAGCCGAACGTTGTATGAAAGCGTTCCCCAAACGTTTCAAAAACGTCTGTAGATTTAATACACTGAAAATTGCATTAATATTGACGGAGATTCTATAAACGAACTATGTTGGATTAAACTGGTATAAGACGCAGTTGATATTCTCTTAAACGACTCCTCTTTATTGAGAATAGACTAATATTATAGCGAAACGTTTCTGGAAAATTAGAATAACGTTTGCAGCCGAACGTTGTATGAAAACGTTCCAAACACGTTTCGAAAACGTCTGAAAGTTTTATACACTAATAATTGCATTAATATTGACGGGGATTCTATAAACGAGCTATTTTGGATTAAACTGGTATAAGACGCAGTTGATATTCTCTGAAACGACTCCTCTTTATTGAGAATAGACTAATATTATAGCGAAACGTTTCTGGAAAATTAGAATAACGTTTGCAGCCGAACGTTGTATGAAAACGTTCCAAAAACGTTTCGAAAACGTCTGAAAGTTTTATACACTAATAATTGCATTAATATTGACGGGGATTCTATAAACGAGCTATTTTGGATTAAACTGGTATAAGACGCAGTTGATATTCTCTGAAACGACTCCTCTTTATTGAGAATAGACTAATATTATAGCGAAACGTTTCTGGAAAATTAGAATAACGTTTGCAGCCGAACGTTGTATGAAAACGTTCCAAAAACGTTTCGAAAACGTCTGAAAGTTTTATACACTAATAATTGCATTAATATTGACGGGGATTCTATAAACGAGCTATTTTGGATGCAACTGGTATAAGACGCACTTGATATTCTCTGAAACAACTCCTCTTTATTGAGAATAGACTAATATTGTAGCGAAACTTTTCTGGAACATTAGAATAACGTTTGCAACTGAACGTTATATGAAAACGTTCCCAAAACGTTTCGATAACGTCTGAAAGTTTTATACACTAATAATTGCATTAATATTGACGGGGATTCTATAAACGAACTATTTTGGATTCAACTGGTATAAGACGCACTTGATATTCCCTGAAACGACTCCTCTTTATTGAGAATAGACTAATATTAGAGCGAAACGTTACTGGAACATTAGAATAACGTGTGCAATTGAACGTTGTATGAAAACGTTCCGACAACGTTTTGAAAACGTCTGAAAGTTTTATACACTAATAATTGCATTAATATTGTCGGGGATTCTATTAACGAACTATTTTGGATTCAACTGGTATAAGACGCAGTTGATATTCTCTGAAACGACTCCTCTTTATTGAGAATAAACTAATATTATAGCGAAACGTTTCTGGAACATTAGAATAACGTTTGCAGCCGAACGTTGTATGAAAACGTCCCCAAAACGTTTCGAAAACGTCTGAAAGTTTTATACACCAAAAACTTTCTTAATATGGACAGTGATCCTATAAACGAACTGTTTTAGATCCAACTGGTATAAGACGCAGTTGATTTCTCTGAGAAATCCCTCTTTACGGAAAATAGACTAATATTATAGAGAAACGTTACTGGAACATTAGAATAACGTTTGCAACTGAACGTTGTATGAAAACGTTCCGACAACGTTTTGAAAACGTCTGAAGGTTTTATACACTGAAAATTGTATTAATATTGACGGGGATTCTATAAACGAACTATTTTGGATTCAACTGGTATAAGACGCAGTTGATATTCTCTGAAACGATCCGTCTTTATGGAAAATAGACTAATATTATAGCGAAGCGTTTCTGGAACATTAGAATAACGTTTGCAGTCGAACGTTATATGAAAACGTTCCTAAAACGTTTCGAAAACGGAAGTTGTCAATTTTGCTAGAGTGAGATTTTGTTCAAACGTTGCTGAAACGTTACCGAAACGTTTGCTACACCGTGCTAAAATAAATTGATTTTATGTCAATAGGGTGTTTGCTTAAACGTAACTGCATTCATCTAAAACAAAACGCGGCCAATTTGGGTGCAAATAAATCCTGTGTGAAGTCAAGTAAAATTTTGCGCAAACGTTGTCTGAACGATAGGGAAACGTTTGTAACATAACCGTTTTCCTAGTAACGTTTCTAAAACGTTATCAGGACGTTTGTAATGTAACGCAAACCATTATTCAACGTTCCCAACAAAAAATAAACGTTGAAAAAACGTTTGCGTGCTGCTTGGGTAGTAGTAGTAGTAGTAGTAGTAGTAGCAGTAGCAGTAGCAGTAGCAGTAGCAGTAGTAGTATGGAATTTTTCATAATAGGTTTATAATTGCAAATTGTTTCACTTTGTGTAGGCCTCCAGTTATAAATAATTTAGCAGCCTATCGTTTATGCTTTAGTGAGAAGATATTTGTCAAACCCCAAAAGCATTAGGATTAGTTAGAAAGGTATGAAATTGCCATGTGAGGGAAACTACCTCTCTTGGCCCAAAGTGCAAGCGCCCTTGAGGCTTGAGCAGTCAAGTTTGGCCATCAAATCTTGTTTTAAAACGCACATCTTCTTCTTGGACTAATTTCTTCCGTCGTCTGCTTCCGTGTCTTCTCAGATCATGAATCGTCGAGGAATTTTTCTTAGCAGCCACCATAGTCTTGAATCTCGAACAATATTAGAGCGGCGCCTTAGAAGCTATGAGATTAAATTAGTTCAACTGCGCTTCAGCCAAAGAGACTCTTTGAATTCTGACGTCACAGCTGATTTTATTGTGGAGAAGGCATACGGTAGCCTAACTACAGTGCTTGTGATCTATCTTTGCACACAGAATTAGCACGTGTAAAGCCTAGTAGCAGACCCACGCCCATCTAATTATTATTATTAGACCCTCAAGCTTATCCGTCGACATTTTGTATGTTTTGTCAGCATCAACTCGATTTTTACTTTTGTCTGATTTATTTGCTGTTTAAAGGCACAACGTCATAACAAACACAACACAGCCGCACCCTCCTACTTTCGCTGCCCTTGTGACTGGCACTGTCAAGCTTCAAGTTGTAATTTTTTAACTTTTTTTGTAATTGCGGAACGATTTGACTCGCTCCGCCAGAAAAAATTAATTTTAAAACTTCTATAGCGCCTATCTAACGCTTGGTTAAACTGAACTTTAAAGCCACAGAGTATTGCTTTAAAAGGTGTTTTAAAAAGAGAGGAGTCAATTCGATAATTTTGGCTAAAATCGCTTTAAGAATACACAAGTTAATTGTTATGGCATGCAATATATTAAAATCGGTATTTAATTCAAATTTTCGATTCAAAATAAAAGCAATTGTTTTTATAATATTTTACCATAATACTTTTCTCTTTATTTCCACGCTATTCGACCTCCGGCGACCAATATGTGATTTAGTCCAACAGATTATAGTGGCGACATCTGTAGAATGCATGTGAAAAATTATCTTTCGTTAATCTTCAACTCAAATTTATTCTTATGTATGGGACAAGATTCTCGAACTGTATGTTGCTACTAAAAGTTCTTTATGTTTCAGCTACCATTAAATTTAAAGCTTTAAATAATTAAAATTCCTGAGCAGTATGTTGTAAACACGGTCATCTACAATAAACACAGTGTTTGGCGTACAAAATGTACTTAGGGCCTAGCTCTTGGTCTTGCTTTAGACATTTCTTGATAATAGTAGGCCTAACCGTAACCTCAAACTTCTATAGCGCTACTCGAAAGTCAAGCACAAAGCACCAGCTTATTCACGAGCGCTGAATTGAGTCAAAAGGGTTGTCTGTGAGAGTACAGTCCACAGGAGGTCCGGGTCTCGCTAGTTAATGATAATGGTACAATTTGTGGAAAGCAGCATGTTTGATTTTCAGTTTTAAAACCTTCATAGTTGGCCTAATTAAGTAATGAATAATAAAATATTACAAACGATTTTGTGAATCTGCATACTGCAAATAATAATAATAATCAAAAAATGCTTAACGTGGTCGCTAGGTCGCTAAGAAGGGCCTCTAGTTGTTCATCTTTCTTTTATCGCTCACTCGTCAAGTCACTGGTCCTTGTATTGCCTGATGCCTAGGCAATTTTTACCTAAAAAGTTGCAGAACGTTTTGTCTATATACTTGATTTTATATATGAATGTACTCTTATATTAAGCATGCATAAATTTGCCAGCGGAGAGTCATTTTGTGCTGCTGCTGATCACGAGAAAAAGCTGCGAGTTGGCGATGTACTAACTGTGTTGGTCGATAAAATAACTGGCCGGCTCGATTTAATGGGAAATTTGACACCCGAAGATCACAGAACGGTCAACCGGCCTTCTTGGGAGCTTCCAGAAAGAGCTGGATCTCCAAATGGTCATTTAGATCCTTCCCAGAGCTGCTCGATTGGTGTTGTCCAACCTGGTCGCCGAAATCTCCGTCCACGGTTTGTAGCATGCATTGCTTTCTTAGTGGATACGGAAACATGCGTCTCTGGAGAAGTAAAGGCTCGTGAATTGCTGGTCGCTGATCATCAACTCAAACCCACAAACTTGACGATGGAATTGTATGAGAAAATTTCCACTGATTCCTTGCACAGCGCACCTCACAAGGAGCCGTGCATGTTACAAAGACCTCATTCAGACAGCAAGCACTCAGAAAACGAAGCTCAAGGTATCTACACCACCCTGAACTCCAGAGAACATATGACATGTCTTTCGAAGCGAACAATTCATTTAGATATGGATGCTCAGCTGGCAGGATGCCTTTCGGTTACGCTAAGAAACTCGCCAGCTCTACTTCCGCGGTTTCTCAGTTACAGCCGCCACCATGCCAGACTGTTTACGACAAATAAGGACCTTTGTAAAGAAGATTTCCATCTTTCTTTTTGGTCAGATAGACACATCATTGTTCATCTTACTTATCCAGAGAAAGTTTGGCTCGACCATCTATGGTGAGCTTGAAATTCTTTACATAAAAGTTTCAGCTCTTCGCAGGCCTTTTTTAACGTACAGTTGTACACAAAATGTGCAGTTCTAAACGGATTTGTGCAGTTGTAGAAGCACTTCTGTACAGTTAAAACTAGCAAAAAGGTCATTGTCCTCCGATTGGAAGTAATTTACCATGGAGGATGGGGAAGGAAAGAAGGAGCTGTGCAGTTCTAAAAATTCCTTAAAAACAGCCCTGGCTCTTCGGCGAGTTATGTGCTGTAATAATTATATTTGTTTTGCATTTATTTAGTACTGCGATCAAGCAACAATGCAGATGTTGACTCTGATGAATAGCCCATCCAATGCATCCATGTTTAGATGGATATCTATGGATAGATTGATGGACGGATAGATGAATTGAAAGGTCAGCAGGTGAATGGATGAGTGTGTGATTGATTGCTAGATAGATGCGTAAGTGTTTGGGTGACTCTAAAGGTGTGTGTTTGAGTGTCACCCACATGATTATTAACCGAACACATTGTTGCATAACTTCACTGTTCTTGCCATCATTGTATCCTTGTACATAGCTGTCACTATCTTTCTATGCATGAATGTTTGCTATTCTGGCCAGGGATACTCTATCATAATCTCCAAATTTCTAAAGCGGTACTTGAGAGCCAACCAGCTTATCCAAGAGCGTTATGCACCATTTATCAGCAGTCGAAGCTGAACTCGTTTTGCTGGGACCGAGTTGGAGTGTGCCTCTCAGTAGAAATCTCAAGGAGTGCTCTAGAAATTCCGTGAATTAAATTAAATTTATTGAAATATGAGTGAGGAAATTGGTGATTACGTTGATGTATGGAATGATAGTTGGATTGAAGGATGAATTTATGAATTAGGATGGACAGAATAGGTGGATTGGTTGGTGAGTAGATGGATAGATGAACAGGCCTGCAGAAAGTGGGGTAGCGGCCTAGAATTTCGATCGATGGCCAGGTGCATTGCTTAATGGATGGATGAATGAATCAGATATGCAAGAGCATGTGGGTTTATACTTGTATTGTTTTGATGTGACCGTGTTTGTTTACTTGTTACTTTGCTGTGTACTTTGCAACAAGATGCTACCACTGTTGAATGGGTGCATGAAACTATACATGTATGGATGAATGAATAGATGGATGCATGGACTAGCTTTAATTGATGTGGAGTTTTATAAAGTGCAGTGAGAGTTGATTGCAATTTCTTGTGTGCCAATTTGTTTTGACGATTTCATTGTTTCTTGAGATTTCCAGGTTCTTGCGTTTGGAAGCTCTGCTCATGAAATGTGTCATGCTGGATGATTTGATGAACTGGTTGAGTACGCTTGGAGGAGCCTATTCGTCACTTGGCGATCACTTCCTGCATCACGTATGTGTCATATCTGTGACACATGTCATGTGACACATGTCATGTGACACATGTCATGTGCAATTGATTTCTCAATCTTCATATTATAGATGAATTTCTGTGGTAATTTGTGTATTTCAGCACATTTTAAGTATGTCTCAAAAGTGTTCCACACATAACTAACTGTCTAGCTGATATAGGCAAGTGTATTTTAAAATAGGCGAAAACTTTTGGTTGTCATAGTTATTAGTTATGTGATAGGGTCCATGTTGGAGGTTATATTTTTAGTCTTTTAATGCAGTGTTTTCCAAAGTGGGTTCTGTGGAACCTAAGGGTAAATGCAGGGATTCCGCAAAAAGTTGTAGTGACAAAATTTTACTGGAAGACAGCATTTCAAACAGCTTTTAAAAATGCACTGAAAGTTTGAAACAGTAGGCTATCGTTATCCACTAGTCCAGGTTTTCAAAACACTGTGCTATCAGACACTAAATTTTAATTGTTCACGTAAGAAAATATAATTTCTACAATTGTGTGTTTTTATGCATGTAAGGTCTATTTTAGTAGCCTGTGCTTCTCAGGCGCTATGCATGCTTCAATGCGTTTAATTGAGATTGGGGCTCCGCCGGAAAATATTAAGATGCGAAGGGTTCCGTGGCCCAAACTTCTGCAGAAGGTTCTGTCAAGCATCTTGTGCTTACTTACAATAATATTTTGACAGATGAAAATAATAATGATTGTGTAAATTGTTTTGTTTCTTTTTCACCCACTAGGCCGAGAATGCAGCCAACATCTCCATGCAGCAGCTGCGTATTGCGATCGAGATGGGAAGTCCTCCCCTCGTCATTCGTTGCTGTCTTTTCTACTCTCTGAGTCTGATGCAGAGGGGTCAGCTACAACGGGCCAAGCACATCATCAGGTAAATTATAGCGTACACAATTTTTATCCATTGGGTTTAGTGTTTGAATGAAAATTGTGGGTTTTTGAGACATTGACTACTAAAGGGGTGAATTGCCAAATGACCGAGTGCTATAGATTCCTCAAAGCATTTAGCATGAAACTGACCACAATTGAGGTACATGGGCTACTCTACTTAAATACCGGTATCAGCCAATTAATCAAGGTTTATTTATTCAAAATAAGAGCACAGCTTGTTGCTTATGACAAATTACATTAATGAAGGCTTTATATGCAGTTCAGATAATTATATGCCACAATGATCTTAACTAGGTTTGATTATTATAGATAGATAATAACATTTGATGCTCATATCCATCAACAGAGCAAAGGGATCAAATGCCAATTTGATGAAATATAGACTGAAAATTTTCACGAAATCTATATAAATCTTCTGGTGTGATGGTCTTGGCTTCAGCAAGTCCGGATCCCAGGACCATCCAGTTTTGCAACTCAACAAATATGGAAGAATTAGAACATTGTCTTGTCTCATGTTGACATAAATCTAATTCTATAGATTGTTTTGTATGGTATTTAAGCATTTATAAAGCACCTCTAGGTGGTTGAACCATTCAGAAGCGCTCCTAGTGTGCAAGGCACCGCAAGAAGAAGCAGGCTTTGAGAAGAGAGAAGGAGGACGAGAGACTGCCAGACAGAATTGTAAAGTGAACAGAAGGAGAAAGCGCATTCCAAAGACAAGGACCAATTGATGCAAATGATTGATACTGAGCCATAGCAGTTCTAGAGTGAGGAACCAAGCAGTCAAGTCTGTTAGATGAACAAAGTGGATGGTGAGAGGAAGCTGAGGCAGGACAACATACAACATCAACCATATTGTCAACCTTTCACTATCTATTATTTGAGTCTTAATGTGCACTGTATTTGTTGGCATTTACGTTTGTAGGAAACAGTACAGAACAGCGAAGGCACTGCCAATTATAGACGAACGACTTCTGGCAATATGTAAAGGTATTTGGAACCGTCTGAAGTACTTGTGGCAGAAGGAAAGAAACGCAATTCAATCACAGAAAACCCATTCAATGGATGCCAGGAATGGAGCCTCAGATGAATAGGATCTATCTTGAAGATGGCAGACTGTGGTTGCAATCCAAAACGAGTATTTAATAATTCTGTGCTTAATTTTTACTGTATTTGCACTTAGTGAATTTGCAGGTCAAATACTTCTTTTTGTATTATTCTCTGTATCGACATGGGCTAACCAACTTTTTAGTGAGTAACTCGCATCAGTCTAGCACACACTGTAGATACCAATGGACGTTTTTTAATGACTTCAGTGTGTAATGATCTGTCACAAGTTGTTAGCTAAGAAGGCCTCTGTGACGAATCAGTTCAAAATCAGTATAAAAGTGAACTTGAAAGAATATGACAAGTTCTAGAATGTGGCAACCCATCTTCATGAATGTAGTGTGTCCTTGTTGGATGGGAAATTTTTAAGAAGGAGATGCAGGTTTTTGCATGGAACATATATATAGAGCCCAGTGATACTCAGAATTTTGTTTTTAAAGCGTCTGTTAATGCTTAATGTTTAATAAAAAGCGTGTAGAAGTTGATGAAGCAGTGAGAGCTGTGGCTTGATACTTTATGTTGAGGTGTGGCTAATGTGCAATGTAGACTTCTATGCAGCAGTTTTTCAAGACAGACTCGCAACAGGCACCTCCGTACGTTCTTGCAGAAACATCCACGTTAATATAGGAAAATCATCTTTAAAAATGTAGACATGGTGGCTGACAGATTTTTCACAGAGTATCGACTGCTTCGATATAATTGTTGCGCTGTGTGAAGGACACAACCTCTTACTTCGAATTCATATTTTCGAATGGCTATTTGATATGCCATGTTTCTGTTGCAAAAATTCTTAATATTCAAATGCTGCAAATTGTTGTGATTACCAAATAATTGTGAAGTTGTGTCTTTATTGAGTTGTTTTGTCTTGTTCTTTCCATATAGCATCCATTACTATGGCAAAGTTCAAGTGGGAAAAGCATACTGCCCAGCTGTTCTGAAGCCTAACTGATAGACTGCTATAGCAATTATCAAAACTGGTAACAGATCCAAAAACACTTAGACCATCAGTTGTTTCAACACATAATATGAGTACTCAACAATGGAGAAAACTTCAGAATCCATAAAAGAAATTCAACATAATAGTAACAGTTTGTTCATATGTAAAGATGTTACAGTTGAAAGTATTGTACGTATATGCATTGATTAATAATATATTAGAGAAGCGAGTAAGTTTAAAAAAGTCATTTCTTGTTCCATTTCACAGCGGTAGAATATTTTTGCACTTCTTTTTTGATCTATTAGGATCACTTATATAGCATCCTTCAAGACTATCTACACAATGTTAATTCAGTGTAATTATTTGACCTAATCACTAATGGTCGAAAACAGAAACTGAAAGAACGAGGACATAACGCAGCAATCTGTGCATTCCTGGTTGAGCACAAAACACGGCCAGTTGTACCTGCTGCGATATTCAGAATCCAGGTTTTCTCCAACCACAAAACAGATGTTCTTCTTGAGCTTCAGTTTCTTCAGCTCATCTATCAGGTCCTGTTGCTCATCCACTTCGTTCGATCTGTCGTCTAAAACTATGGCAACCGCTTTTGCTTTCGACAGTATTGCCGTTGCGGCCTCGTCTAGTTTGTGGTTGTGTCCGATGTCGTTCGGAAGACAGGAAACGCCTTCGCCAAGATCACACAAGTCGTGCAGAAGCGTCAACAAGCGGGATGCGGTTGTATCCGCAGTTCCTGATCTGATGTGCTCAAATGCCAGCAGGCAGATGTCTGTTTCTTTGTAATCCTTGTCTATGCTCTTGTTGTTCGTGCCTTTGAATCCCATTTCTGACAGTCTCTTGTTCCCTACAATCCATCGGAACACGTCCTTGAAATATGGATTGGACTTGAGACTATTACGCTGACCCTGGCTTTCTGGATTGTCTTCAGGCGCTAGCGTCAATTGTCTGATCGGCTGTTTCAATTTCTGTTCTGTTTCGTTTTCTTCGAAATCTTTTCGTGCCAGTTGGATGATCATTCCTATTCTCTGCTTGCGCTGAAAGACTTCACAGTCTTCCAGGTTTAGCTGCCCAGCCTTTTCCAGCACTGTCAGATAGGTGTATGCAGCGGCGGCATCATGCCTCTGGCCTCTCTGGTGATATAATTCAACCAGTTGCCAGACAACGTTAACCTTTTCTGGGTCATTATTCAGTGATGCCAACAAGTTCTTCAGAATTTCCTCTGCTTGATTGAAGTTATGCACATCGCACAACAGTACAGCAAGTTCTAAATGTAATAATTTATCATCTGGGTTCCTGATCTTTTCATCTTCCAGTATTTGTCGTAAGTTGTAAAATGCTATTTTGGACTTAACATTCGCCTTTAGTGCACTTCGAATTGAGTGACGGTACATGTCCTTGATGTCTTCTGTCCCATTTGAATCCTCGTCTGGATGTTTAGCCCTCAGAAGTGCCCACTGCTCATACAGATACTGTGCATCGTTATCATTAGGCTTGGCATCTTCTGCCAACTGAAAGCAATCTTCAGCCTCCGAAAACTTGTCGTCGGAAACATACAGCCGCCCAAGATCAACAAGATAGCGGCAACTGGTATCGTTTACTAGTTCCGTGGCTTTCTTAAGACACTCCACAGCCTTGTGAAAATATCGAGTAGCCTTGTTGTCTGTAGGTCCGTTCTGCTGAAGCTTAGGATTACTGACTCTATACTTGTCCAGATAATCCGGCTTGTTTTGGTGTTTCGGAGTATTGCCAAGAGTGTTGGCAAATCTTGGTAGGAGAGTTGGAAGCGATGGAGGTGGAGTGGTTAGATTTTCATCTTTTTCTTCACTTTGAACTGGCAGTCTTTGAGGCTTAGAAATGTTGGTCGATTCTTCAATGTCCGAACATCTTGAATGTAGTAAGTTGCTGTTGGCATCTTCTGTTTTGCCTTCAGTTTCATCCAAAGCAGATACATGTGACTGTCGTGAGCTACTTCTGAAATCTTGTGGCTGGATCACATCTCTTGCGTTGTTTACCCTGGGATTCTGTGATCTTTGTTGGATGTTGTTACTTGGGTTTGCACATGCAGAGCTTCCTCTTGTGTACTCTTCTGTTCGGGAACCTCTGCATGCATTATAATTTGCACCGGTTTGTTGAAACTTTCTCTTTTTTGACTTTGTGTGTCCTCTCCGGGCTCTGTTTGTGGACAGTCGGGATTCTTTGTAACCGCCGGCTTTCCACCAGAGGCTCTTGTATGTTAGTCCCAATTGGTGCCACGCCATATGTCGAGTTTCACATGAGTCAACTGCTTCTTGCAGTACCTTAGCTGCAAAGAGGAATTCGTTTTCATTTTTGGCACGCTGTCTGTAATGACGCCCACATCTTTCGAGAACATATGGATCCTTTTGTGTCCTGCCGATATTGTAGGCTTCACTGACGCAGTCATCAGGGCTCTTTTTGTAAGGAAATCTTGTTCTGGGGTTTCCTCCATTGGTCTCATATTTCTTGTAAAAATCAACGAGCTCTATCAATGCCTTTCCGTGGTAAAATGGATCCTTGCTATCGATGATATCGAGCAGTAGACGAGTTGTTCTTTGAAAAACATCTTGTAAGTCTTTGTCGTATCTCTTTGAGAAGAGCGTCATTGTGTTGCCACGGTTCATCATTCGATTGTAAGTCTGAGCCAGATGGAATTGCCACATACGTTGTTTGTTACTGACTATGTCAAGAGCTTTCTCTTCTTCTGTAAGCATGCCAAAGTCGCTGAACGATTTCTCATACTTCTCAATGGTTAGCATATAGAAATCTGGGCCCAAGTATTCCAGACAGTAGGCAACTTCTGCCATTGCGATGATATGCAATGCCCTGGCATTGCAACTGTCTTCCAAAGCGTTCAGCTTCGCAAGAACGTCTTTCGCTTGCTGGGATTTCTTTTCAGCTTTGGCAAGTTGGAACTTGTTGGCGAGGGCTGCAACGCTAGTGGGCTCGATTTCGAGACTCTTCTCAATAAGTTCCTTAGCATTCTTTGTCCTCTTCACATCTGTATGGAGGTAGAGATAGGCCAGCAGATTCGCTTTGCTCACGTCCTTCCAGAAGTATTCTTGATCGTTCGTTTTCGTGGCCTCCAGCATACTAATGTGCTTATTTATCACATCGCGTTTAAGTTTAGAGCTGATGAGATTTTCAGTGTCCTTTTTGTAGAGTGTTTCCACTGGTTTTTCCAGCCAATGCTCCCAGTCTTTCACGACCTTTTCCATTTCTGGCTAGAGAAATAACACATAGGCATACTTGAAAAAAGGTCATCAGATTTTAAAGTACGGAATTAGTCTGTTTTTCGGAAATTTTAGGAGAAAGACTAACAAAAGGTCATAAGAAGGAAATTTCGGGTCAAAATGTGTTATTGGGGTCTGGACTCGGCGGTTGTCGTCTACCAAAAACGGCCGTTTTTCCCGCCTCCCAGAAACATGAATCCCCACCCCAAGCATGCAAAGGACTAGACTAAACACTGCACGATCTGTAGGCCTATAGGCCTACTCGGGAACCTTATGTAGCGTGGCACCCATTCAATGGGGCAGCGGTGGTGAAGATTGGCAGCGAAGAGTGGACGATTAGGCAGTGTTTAATCTAGGCATCTCCAAGGTTCAAATCCCCCATTAATGGCATCCCAGACAAATTTGACAGCTGCTGTTGCTCGAATTCAGTTTAAAATACTCTTTCTTACGTATAAGATGTTTTTGGGTCACGCACCTCGCTACCTATACATGATCTCAGGAGGTCCATCTCAGCTGCGACTGGGCATCCTCTCTGCTCTTTAGACCGTCATGACCTAGGCTACATATATGTAGCTTCTGGTATCACGGTCTTGGACTGTACAGCCCCGCATCATGCCATGCGTATACCTCTTTTGGCCCTTTGCTGTGGAATGATCTTCCTGCATCATGCTAGAACCAAGGCCGTAGCTAGGGGGTGTTTTGGGTGTTTGAACACCCCCCGAAATGGAAAATGTGAAAAATAATATAATGCATTTACGAGCACATGATGTAAAAACCATGAAATAAAACCATGGAAACGCCCCCCGAAATATGCCGGATGACTAAAAAAGGTCATCAGTTTTTTAGGAAGGGAAATTGGTGAGTGAAACACCCCCCGAAATCAAATCCTGGCTACGGCCTTGGTAGCCTAGAACTCTTATTGTTAGGTCTTATCTGGTGGCACTATTGTTTCTGCCCGTTGTCTGAAAACGTTTATTTGGTGTGGGATTTCTCGCTCTCCCATGGGAGCGTCTCTGATTAGGTTATAGGCTACCCTACAGCCTACTTTGAGAGGCGCTTTATTTACTTCAAGAGGCGCTTTATAGGTCCGTAAATTAAATAAAATGATAGGCTATTGGTCTATGATATTCACAGACAATTCTGCAATCCTGCTAATTAGGCGGTTTCTGCGACTTCACGTTTGTTAGCGAATAGCGATGTAGGAATTTCGAGTTAATAGATAGCTAATGACTAGGCTATATAATTATATTATTATTAATAGGCTTAGAATACGACAGGCTATATAATTAGGCTGTTTTATTACTCAATAATAGATTACAACAGGTTATATAAGGCTTATTATATTATCAGACTATTCATTAATAAGCCTAGATTAGGCTATATCATTAGATCTATATTATTAGGCTAATCATTAATAAGCTTAGATTAGGCTATGTGATTATATTATTAGGCTATTCATTAATAAACTTAGATTAGGCTATATAATTATATTATTAGGCTATTTTTTAATAAGCTTAGATTAGGCTATATCATTATATTATTAGGCTATATAATCATTAATAAGCTTAGCTTAGGCTATGTAATTATATTATTAGGCTATTCTTTAATAAACTTAGACTAGGCTATATAATTATATCATTAGGCTATTCTTTAATAACCTTAGATTAGGCTATATAATTATATTATTAGGCTATTCTTTAATAACCTTAGATTAGACCATGGCAGGCTTCATATTATTATTCATTAATAAAACCTACCTTATAATTTATCGGTGTAGGGTGATTTCGACTTAAATTTCCATACGGCTGATTTTCAGAAAACTGTTGTAGGCTAGACTGGACCTACTAAGAATACTTCGGTCGAGATTTTGCGTATTAGTAGGCTAATGTTGAATAGCCAGACTGTTTTTCATACAACAATCGTGCCAACAGGTTTCAGCCCTATCTTGTCTTGACTGATCAAAGCTTAGGTCTACAGATAGGCCTATAGACCTAGCCTTTACAAATATTGAAATATCCCAGAGCTGAAAATGTCTGCTGTTTAGATGCCTATTTAATTTGACCGGATTCGTACAATGGCATCTCACACTATAAATAAATTGGATGAGAATAGGAAAATCCCATGCAGCCAGAAGTAGAATGTTGGAACCAACGATGGTGTAGGCCTAGGCTATTTATAATGAAAACTCCATACGCCTCGATACAGTAGGCCTAGCTTATACCGATACTGGCGGTATTTCCCTGGTTTCGCTAGGGCCTACATGTTCGCGCATGCTCGAATTTTATGATAATGATTATGTGCTCATGCAGACCATTTATATAGCTCAGTGATTTTAGTTGCAGAGACTGATCCTTTAAGACCATGTAATCTGTGACTTTCTGTGTAATTCCTCTTGGCTAGGTCATGTGATTTGATCACCTAAAAATTACACAAAAATATTCGAATAGGCTATAGGCGTTTTCGTTTTGAGTAGGCTACAATTATTGAAGGCACAGTCCGGCAATGCTAAAAGGTAACAATGATATGGATAATACCTAGGCTAGCCTATAGCACAACTGGACGCCAGGAATGCATTAGCCGTTCAATGCAAGTTGAAAAGTTTTTTTAAAGTGCGGCGCTTATATTGTTTTGGACCTTGGTTGTGTTTGGTTCTAGGATAACTTCTAAGCCAATGACCTTTCGACCTCTGTGCTGCGCCTATATATCCTAAGCTGTAATGAGCTTATAACTTTCTACATGAAGTAGATGCAGGGTGAGAAATGCCGGGGGTTGGGGGGTTTCAACCCCCAGTCTTTCTTTCACACCCAAATTTCAAGTGGATACTGGTCCAATACCCCCAGTTATTTTTCCACAATTCTTACACTGAGTAGATGTAGGTGGCCGAGTGGGTTGGAAGCCCGCTCGCCGCGCCGGCGGCCCGGGTTCGATTCCCGGTCGGTCAGAGATTAATTTCTCGGATCTTTACTGCGGGTGGCTCGGTCGCAATATAAACGTGGAGTAGCGGTGGTGAAGGATATCACCCTCAGGGTCGAAGCCATAACACAGCCGCTATATAAATTTGCGATTACATTTTTACATTTACATGTACATAATTATTATATCAATACATGTTGTCGCTCTATTCTATCGAAGCAACTTTGTTCAGCTTTGTCCACTCCATCTATCGACGTAAATCCGCTCGTTGGCTCCACGTGTGTGTGTGTGTGTGTGTCTGTGTGTGTGTGTGTGTGTGTGTGTGTGTGTGTGTGTGTGTGTGTGTGTGTGTGTGTGTGTGTGTGTGTGTGTGTGTGTGTGTGTGTGTGGTGCGTGTGTGGGGTGTGTGTGTCAGCCAATGGTGGTTCTTCCAGCATTATTTTGCTAATTGATGTAGGCTATTTATTTGTTGAAATTGCACGTAACACCATATTTAGGCTATTCATTGGCCAGCTCAGAGAGCTGAGAGCGTCTCTGAATAGATGTATCTTTTGAAGAGGCGCTATATAAATTATCGGAATGAATGAACGAATGAATATTAACAAAATGAACGAATGAATATTAATGTCATAGGTAGGCACAGATATATATAGAGATATGTATATATATATATATAATTATATTTATTTAAAATTTATCATGAACTATTATGAACTGTCAATCTTGAACTATGACAGGACACACTGTGCTCTAATTGGACAGTATAGCATTGTAGGAGGAGTTACTTGGTATATAAAGCTGTGTATATTGATAATAAAGTAGTTGAACTTGAATCTGTGTGGAGTTAACTCGTGGCCTGTGGCCAACGTAGGGCAGAGAAGCTGACATTTGGTGGCAGCGTTGTGGGATGCGAATGATCCCTGGCCACGCAAACTGAACTGAAGAGACTGTTGGAGTTTTGGAGAGACAGATAACTAGCAACAAGTTGTTATTTTGTCTGAAGCGTATACGTGAGACGATCTACGATTATTTTCGGTTGACAGTTGGTTAATGAGTGCAGCAAGGGCTGATCCTAAATAGGTCTGAGTTGCATTCGTTGTCTTCTGTCTGACGCCGATGCTGTTTTGGAGGAAATCAGTCGAAGCAAAGCTGATCGGTCTTCAAGTCTACAGTGCAGACAGTGTCTACATCGGACGGTGTCTGTGTGGAGCAATTTAATTCCGGTCGCGAGAGGACGAGGAATAAGCCGTTCAACTGGTTGACGGTGACGATCTGTGAAAGTGACGATCGACCTGTGAAGGTGACGGTGACGATCTGTGACGATCTGCGAAGGTGACGATCTGCGAAGGTGACGGCAACGATCTGAAGGTGACGGCGACGATCTGAAGGTGACGGCGACGATCTGCGAAGTGACGGTGCCAATCTACGAAGCTGATGGTGATGATCGGAGCGGACGGTGAAACAACCGAAGTCAACTGAACCTGTTGCTGATTTGGGAGAAGACGACGGCGGAAGAAAAGAACTCTGTTATAGAAGATAAGTTAATTTTCTTGTACACGTGTGAAGTTATGAACACTTTTGGGTGTGATTTTTGTTTGTTGGTGATTTTGATTGCATAGTGAGTTTCTTTGTGTGGTGATTTTGATTGCGTATTGAGTTTCTTTGTGTGGTGATTTTCTTTGTGTGGTTATTTTGTGCTTGATTTGCATAACAAGATGGAAAGTCTTACGAGTGAAAGACGTGCAGAAATGAACAGTATGTCTACTGAGAGGGTGAGACAAATGTCGAGGGAGTATGGGAAGTCGCAAGATGAGTTGTTTTTACTTGATCGAGAGGCACTCTGTGATGAATTGGCCAAGGCATGGATTGCAGAAGGAGAAATACAGGTAGGCGCATATGTTGAATTGGGAGAAGAGAGCAGAATATCAGAAGAGGAAGAGTATAGACCAAGAAGGATGAGTACCGGCAGAGAAGAGAGATTGAGAATAGAGGAGATGGCTCTGAGGAGAGAAGAGAGAAGAGAAGAAATGGCTCTGAGAGAAATGGCTTTAAGAAGAGAGGAAATGGAGATGAGAAAAGAGGAAATGGCTTTTCAGAAACGGCAATTACAATTGCATATGGAGAATATGGAGAATGTCTGGAAGAAGCAGGAAGAACAGATTGCGGCAGAAAGATCAAAATGGAGAGAGCGTGATGAGGAAAGATTGAAAAGAAAAGAGGAAGAGGAGGAGACGCCTGTTGTCAAAATGAAAAAACTAGGTGGTGCCATGAAACATGTACTACCGAGAATGCCGGTGGATTTGGCAGAGATCCCTTTGTATTTCGAGACTGTTGAAAATGCATTTCAAAGTTTCGAAGTTGAAAAAGAGTTTTGGGTAAAATTACTGTTACCACTGATGTCGTACAAAGCCAGGGCTGTACTGAATAGACTGTCTTACCAGGATCATGATGATTATGATCGTGTGAAAGATTATATTCTCAAGGAATTTAAACTGACTCCTATGGAGTACAGAGCCAAATTTATCGAGGCTAAAAAATCGCCTGATGAAACGTTTGTATTGTTTAACATGAGGTTAAAGAATCTATTTAATTATTATTTACGCAGCAGGGATGTGAAGCAGAGCTTTGAAAAACTGTTTGATTTGATGGTTGCTGATAGGCTAAAAGAAGCTTTGGCTCCTGGCCCGTTGCAGTTTGTCTTGATGAAAGAAGGAACTGACTGTTTAAAATCTGATGTGATAGCAGATTTAGCAGACCTGCATGTCAATAACAAGATTGGTTATGTGGGTGCATCAAAACCATTTTACAATCAATCAAAAACACCAGAGAATAATTCTTACCAGAGTAGGCCTAAGGAGCAAGGTAACAGAGAATGGAAAGAAAGAGGTTTTGTGAAGGAAAATGTGTTTTCAAGTAAGTATGTAAGACCTGAAGTGAAGAAAGGTTTCACAGAAAAGAATGAGAGAAAATGTTGGCACTGCGGTGATAGAGCGCACACAATAAAAAATTGTTGGAAAAAACAACAGAAAGAAGTTTCAGCCAGGGCATGTGCACTAGATGAAATGGAGATGCCGAGGATAGAGGTGATCAACAGACCTGATAGGCCTAGTGATTGTGAAGAAGTGAGAGATATAGGAACTGAACCCAAGGTTGCAATGAAATGTATTCTGGAGAAAGAGGATAAGATAGAACAGGAAGCAAGTAGGATGAAAGGAGAAAAGGGTGTGAATTGTTGTCAGACTAACGTGGTCCTGAAAAAGGCAACCTTACAGCATGTGGACATTGAACTGAAGGTGAATGATAGTCAGAAAGTGAAAGTGAAAGCATTGGTTGATTCAGCCACGGAAATCCCTGTAGTAAGTAAGGAAGTAATCAAAAGATTACCTGTTGAGGAAATGGGTGAAGTAAGACTTCAATGTGCAACTGGAAAACCTGTTTTAGCAAAATTAGTTAAACTGGAATTGAGATTGGTGAACGAAGAGATGGAAAAGAACGACAAATGTTTAAATATCGGACCTTTTATGCCAATAATTTGTGCAGTGGTTGATGATATGACAGGGAAGGAGACTTGTTTGTTACATCCTGAGATTATTGCAGAATTAAAATCATTGCCACAAATTCCTATTCTGGACACCAAGATTCAGTCAAATATGATGACAAGATCACAACATAAAACGGCTGAACAAATGAGTGAGGAAGTAAGTTTGGTTGAAGAGCCAAACAATTTAGATAAAACTGAAATGACAGATTTGCACTTGGACCGTTTGTTTGATTTGGAAAAACAGGAAAGTAATGCAGATAACGCGGCATTGGCACAACAGCCGAATAATTTATCAGCGCAACATCAATTACAGCAGAATCTAGGTTTATCCGATTCTATGGTCTTTGCAAATCAACAGCAATCTGATGAATCGTTGCGGAAGTGGTTCCTCTTGGCAAAAGCAGGAAATTCGGAGTTCTGTTTATGTAATGGCCTGTTATATAAACGAGCAAAGATAACAGGACAGGTTGTTTTCCAGCTGGCTGTGCCTCAACAAAGACGACAGAAGATTAAAGAATTGGCTCACGAATCAGTGTTCGGCGGGCATTTCGCCGAGGATAAAACACGAGAGCGGATAAGTTTGTCATTTATTTGGCCCGGAATGAGAAATGAGATTAAAGAGTGGTGTACATCCTGTACTGAATGCCAACTAAAAGCCAGAAATGTTGTGTTAGATCGAGTGCCAATAACTGCCATACCCAGAGACCAAATAGCTTTCAGAACGTTCCAAATGGATTTAATTGGGCCTATTGAGCCAGCATCATCACAGGGACATCGATATTGTTTATGCATAGTTGACCTTTGTACTAGATGGCCTACAGTGTTCTTGCTGAAAAGTTTAACTGCAACAGCTGTTTGTAATGCACTTTTGGAATTGTTTGTTAATGTCGGGGTCCCATCTGTTATTATTAGTGATCAGGGGACAAATTTCACTGCGCGTTTAACTCAAGAATTTTTGAAATTGTTAGGGTGTAGCCCAAGATTCAATACTCCAGGCCATCCGCAAAGTTCAGGAATGGTGGAGAGATGGAATCAGTCTTTGAAAAAAATGATACATCATGTGATTCAGAAAAACCCAAGAAAATGGCATATTTTGATACCATTCACTGTGTGGGCTTTACGTGAAGTGCCAAATGCGACGACCGGTGTAGCCCCATACTTACTAGTTTATGGAAGGTTACCTCGGGGACCTTTAACTATACTGAAGGAATCATGGGCAAATGAAATTACATTCTCACCAGATTTAGGGAACAAACCCTTAGAGTATTTGGAGAAATTGAAGCAAAATTTAAATGAAGTTTTGAAAAATGCTGATATTCATTCTCAGTTGAAACAAGAACAGTATGTACATCAGTACAATAAGCATGCTAAAGATAAATCATTTGAACCTGGAGATACTGTTGTTGTTTTATACCCAACATCAAATAACAAACTAATGTCACGATGGCATGGCCCTTGTAACATTTTGCAGAAAAGGTCAAAAAGTTCATATTTAGTGGATATGGGTGATGGTGGTAGAAGAGTTGTTCACGTGAACAAAATTCGGAACTTTATAACCAGAGCATTAGGTTGTGGGTTAATTGTGGATGAAGATGAGGCATTTGGAAAATCTGTGAAATGCCTATTGAAACTGAAACTCAAAGTAATCATTTGCAGATAGATCATAAGCAAATTGAACATTTGCCTGTTGCAAAACAAACACAATTGTTGAATATTTTAAATAAATATGCTGACTGTTTTTCTGACAAACCTGGTTTGTGTACTGTCGTAGAGCATGAAGTTAATCTGCGACCGGAGTTTGTGCCAAAAGAGTTTTCTGCCTACCGTATACCATTGATGTATCGGCCAGAGGTCGAGAAACAGATCTCAGAACTCATCACACAAGGCATCGTGAGACAATCAAGCAGTCCGATGGCGACTCCGTTGGTGATTGTAAAGAAGCACGACGGATCGTTGCGTCTCGCATGCGATTATCGCTATATTAATGGCTTTACAATAGAATGTAAATTTCCGATGCCTATTGTGGATGATGTTCTTATGAAAGTGGGTAGAGCGAATTTCATTTCAGTGTTTGATTGCAGAAGTGCTTATTGGACATGTCCGGTAAAAACTTCCGATCAATGGAAAACAGCGTTTGTTACGCACCATGGATTATTTGAGTGGACACGAGTTCCTTTTGGCATGGTCAATTCTGGCAGAACTTTTGTGAAGGCTATCAATATTGTTTTGCAACCTGTCAAAGATTTCACAGAACCTTATATAGATGACATAGCTGTCCATTCCATGACCTGGGAAGATCATATTAGACATGTTGAGTTGTTTCTAATGCAAATGAGAAAACACAACCTGACTCTAAATTTAAAAAAATGTGAATTTGCCAAACCTGAAATCAAATTTATCGGTCATGTGGTGGGTTCGGGTCAAAAGAAAATGAATCCTGACAAAATCAAGGCAATGTTAGACATGGTTAGACCATTAACGAAAACTCAATTAAGGCATTTCATTGGTTTACTCGGATACTATAGACAATTTGTAAAAAACTTTGCCAAAATTGCAAAACCACTGACTGATGAAACTGGGAAAAAGAAACCTGAAAATGTGTGTTGGACACAAAACCATCAGATAGCATTTGATGAGTTAAAGCGTTGTGTGTGTAACGATGTTGTTCTTAAAATATTTCGTTTGGGTGAACCAGTGAATCTGTATTGTGACAGCAGTTATGCAAGCGTTGGGGCAGTAATGACCCAGTTAGATCATGAAGGAAAAGAAAGGCCAGTTTCTTTTATTAGCCAAAAATTGACTGCCACTCAACAAAACTGGGCCACAACAGAGAAAGAAGCATATGCCATTGTTTGGGCTCTATCTAAATTGAAGGATATTATATTGGGCTCACACATTGTCATTTTTACCGATCACAATCCTTTGACTTATTTAAGCACAACTATGTCAAAATCAGCCAAACTGGTTCGCTGGAGTTTAGCGTTGCAAAATTTTGATGTGGAGATTAGATACAAGAAAGGGAAATTGAATATCGTTGCTGATTGTATGTCTAGACTTTAGAGGAGTAATGTAATGTACATATAGATCCAGGGAAAACATATGTAGTAGATAATTAGTGTTTATTTTAATTATTATTGTGTTGATTTGTTATATATTATATTTAAGTTTACAAATTGTTATGATTTGAAAACTTAAAAAAAAGGGGATTAGAGGTAATGTCATAGGTAGGCACAGATATATATAGAGATATGTATATATATATATATAATTATATTTATTTAAAATTTATCATGAACTATTATGAACTGTCAATCTTGAACTATGACAGGACACACTGTGCTCTAATTGGACAGTATAGCATTGTAGGAGGAGTTACTTGGTATATAAAGCTGTGTATATTGATAATAAAGTAGTTGAACTTGAATCTGTGTGGAGTTAACTCGTGGCCTGTGGCCAACGTAGGGCAGAGAAGCTGACAATTAACAATAATTATAGGCCTGAATAGGGTAAACTTTCAGTCTTATGCTCAGCGAGCGAACGGCTTACGAATGCTTAGTCATCGTCAGGCTCTACGAGACTACGACAGTCCCCGGGTCTCAATCCAATTGAGAATCTGTGGCATAAAGTATAGCCTTGGAGATATTCAAGAGGTATCCAACTTCCAAGGCCAAACTGAAAACTTATTAATGTATCCTATACTCTGCCTCTCATCCTGAACCAATTCCACCTTTGTTGCCATAATTATTCGCTTTCCACCTTGGGTCACACGCCCTCAATTCCGGCCTGACCCAAGCTGACTCAGTAGGCCTAACCCAGCTATTGTGGAGTGGACTTTATACATGCTGCGTCAGTTTTAAACTGATCACCCTGACGAAGCTTTGTATGGCAATGAATATTTCGGAGAGTTATACACTACACTGCGTATATGTATTTACAATACAATGTATCACATTTAAACCCGGGTTGGTCTCACTGTCGCTGTTTTTATGCAGGTCATGGGCCTGAGAAAGTTGGGACATTTAGATTCACAGTTCACTTTGCATTCAGAAGCAGGGCATAAAGGTTAAAGGCAAAAACGAATTATAAATATCATATAGGCCTACACCAAATGCTCCGTATATATTATATATACAATATAATATATACAATATATTATATAATATATTATATATATGTATATTTAATATATATTATATATATTATATATAATATATATAATGTACATATATAAGCTAACTTGCGAGTCGTCTGCGGTCGACATGAATTATGATAGTCGTTGATCTACTGCGATTAATGATTAATGGCGTTAGCGCGTGAGAAATGGCAGAGTGCGTAGCATTTCCTGCAGCCCGCAGCAGAGCCACAGGATCATGGTTGAAGATAAGCGAGCGATGAGAATTCAGAAGGGTTAAAGGTGTATGAGTAGGCTATGTGCACAGTGGCAAGAAAGGGTGAGTGGTGCTGGTTGAAAAAGGTCACTAGAAACAGGGAGATGGTTAATTGAGACATACAGAGAGTGAAAAACAGTGATGAAGAAACAGAGGAGAGTTACTTATGGGGGGTGGGGGGAGACAGACAGACAAAGGCAGTGACATTAAGACCTACAGACAGAAACATAAACTCGGCCTGGCGCTGCAGAAGTCAAAACCAAACGACGAAAGACAGTGTCTGCCCAAATTTGGTCACGTTACAAATTACATGCTGGAGGTTCTGCATTGGCTCCCTGTCCGTCAGCGCATTGAATACATAATCTCTTCCTTGATATATGGCGATGCCAGCTAGGTCTTGCTCCATCTTACCTTCTCGATCTTTGTCGACCTGTGTTAAGTGCTCGGACTGGTCGATTCCTACGCTCGGCTGATAGGGAAGTACTTTTTGTCCCGTTTGCTCGTACCTCCATCATGCAGAGTCGTGCTTTTTCTGTGGTTGACCCAGTGGTATGGAATGCCCTCCCACTTGAGCTGCGCCTGTTCCCTTGATCACTCTCTGACACATTCTATATAAGCACTTAAAAACTGTTCTGTTTGTCCGTACTGGAGTCGGGAGCGCCTCTGAGTAGTTTCCTTGAAGAGGCGCTATATAAATACTTGAATGAATGAATGAATTGTCAGCTTTCCAACCAGAACCCAATTGTAGAAGAAACGGGTAACTATGATCCCACTAATCACCGTTGTTATCGCCACGGTTCCTGGGCTGAGAACCCGTAGGTGTCTAAATGCATTCCCCATACTTTTGATTCCTGGCGTCCATTTATTTACTGGAGAAAACTGGGAGATGTATCCACCAAATCGTCGGACGCATATTTTTGGACTGACTATAAGGTATAAGAGGGGCGCGGTGGTGTAGTGGTGGCGTTGTTGCCTTGAAGCCGGAAGGTTCGAGGTTCGAATCCACTTCAAGTCGCCGCGTATGGACCTTGAGCAAGTCCTTCACTCGCAATTGCTCAGCGTTTCGGCGTGAAACTCCGATGCAGTGTCCGCTCTGCAGTCGGGAGCGCCTCTGAGTGGAGTGCTTGAAGGGGCGCTATAACAAGTTCACATAGCCTACATAGGCCATATAATATTATTATTATATCCTGTGACTCCGGAAGACGGAGTCCACTCAAACAGTTCCATCCTGTTGACGGTTTTCCCACCCCTGTTAACTAAACGAGGAAACCTCTGACTCCACAAAGTCTGGCAAGGAAACAGAAATTCAGCAGAAGTGTAAACCAACCCAAACTCAATGCCCGAAGCCTGAAGGCGTCCTACATGGAAACAAAACACCCTTGTTTATCAGTTAATCACCTTTGTTAATCGGTTAATCACCCTTGTTAATCGGTTATAATCACCCTTGTTAATCGGTCGCTCCCTTGTTCTTTCCTCTGCTCCTATAGCCTACCAGCCAGAAATCGCTATTACTTTGTTCCAAACAAGACTCGATATTAATTGGACACAAGACGTTTTCTGAATTCGTTTATTTAAAACTTTCAATACAATCTTAGTAATGTACAAATATAATACACGATAGTTTTTCTGCTGAAACACGAACCAAATCCTCGCATTTGTCAAGCATGCACTCATCGCTTAGCAAAGCATTCGTTTTATATCAAGATGGCGGACACCGCCATCGGTAACATAAAGTCGCATGCAACGCTAACAGTCTAAGAGAAGGGGAACGTAGCCTATACATACGATAAGGCACGCAGTTTACCCCGCAGTTATCATTGTTGTCAGATACCATCACGCTTTTCAAAGTCCTGTGAACGGAAAGCGAGTAAAGAGCGGCGCCACGTATTTGAGCAAACCTCATGTTCCCTGACCGCAGATGTGCATTGACGTGCATAGCTTCTTATGAATACGACTGATCCACAATCAAAGGCACATGGACTGTGTGTGGGGAAAACTACCTGCTCTTGGTTGTAAGGCAAGTCAAACCAGTTAAGGAAAGACAAGTCAGGTAAGGAGAGGCAAGTCAGTTAATGAAATGCAAGCCAGTTGAAGAAAGGCAAGCCAGTTAAGGAAAGGCAAGCCAGGTAAGGAGAGACAAGCCAGGTAAGGAGAGACAAGCCAGTTAAGGAAAGGCAAACCAGTTAAAGAAAGGCAAACCAGTTAAGGAAAGGCAAACCAGTTAAAGAAAGGCAAGCCACTAACGTAAGGCAAGTAAGGATAATAAATAACGGCAATTTAGCCTATAATTATGTCAAAGTATGGTAACTTGGTAAGGCGATCACCCGTTTATCACAAGCCTCTTTCAACAACGGTTAACATAACAGAGCTATTTTGTTTATCAACGTAAAGAAGCAGAACATGACATTTCAACTTTTATAGATAAACACAATGACAGTTAACACAGCACGGCGTGTTACTTTGGTGAACTGTTGTTGAAAGAGACACTATGAGAGTGTGTGAGAGAGTGAGAGAGAGACAAACAGACAGACAGACAGGGTTCTTTGATCTTTCCGCGGAGGCGTAAACAAATCCAACGGCTAGACAAATCGGCTCATCCTCGTTCCCTTGATTATACAATAAATGAAGAATTTCATATTACATTCTGGAGTAATGGCGTACCTAAGAAAAGGAACTCGGGGAAAAGTAGGAATCCCATAAGTGCAGTAGCTTCAAAATGAGCCAGTGATGTACATTGTAAGTGAGGGCTAAAAACAGGTTTAAAAGCAAATATTGGCGTGTTGTTAAACCAGCAGGGACGCAAATGATTACATCATATTCCGTTCCAAGGACTCTCGCTACATACATGTATAATAATGATTACTGCTGTTAGCTTCTTCATTCGATTGGTAGGCACAACATTCCGTAGTTTAATAAAAATAAAGCACAGCAGTCAGTGGCGTAGACAAGGGAGTTTCAAAGGTTAACCCCCCCCCATTAGCCTATGGAAAAAGTTTTTTAATGGTTATTTATCCACTTAAACAAGAAAAACAAAACAATTGCTTGTAGTAACAATTGTTTTTCTTACTTTATTCCCTTTGTTACTTTATTCCATTTTTACTTGCTGTAATACTGTCGGGTTGGTGTCAGAAAGGGCATCCGGCCAGGCCATAAACCCCCAAACACCCCCATCAAAAATTCCTGGCTACGCCACTGACAGCAGTAATCGTTATTTGTCAACGAGAGCATTCGTAAAGTGCGTCAAAATAAATATCTTTTAATCCATTTCGTCCGCATTTGAAAACCTCAAGCTTCCTTGTTGACGTCCAAAATTCAGCAGGTTACCAAGGACTATTAGGCTACCTTCAGTGCCTAAAGTGTGGAAAAATAAGTGCCTGGACGCCCCTTACCTCTCCAATAGAAGTGCCTGGACGCCCCTTACCTTTCTAGTCTGTGCTCGCCAATAAGTGGCTGGACGGCGTTCAGATTTTAAAACAAGTGCATGGACGCCGTCCATGACCGTCCAGGCACACTTTAAGCCCTGGCTACCTTGTTCATACTGCAGGGTTAATTTGCCATGGGACGGGGCACTTTGATCCTGTCGCGTCCAGCAGTTATTCTAAGGTGTTTAACTTTAAGGCACAAGTTGTTCTGGATTAAAAATATGGAGGGTGGCTACTCTTATACGCGGACGTCCATTTGCGTGATCCGTCTCTCCATCGCTTTTTTGAAATCCGTAATACTGAACCCCACAAACGAATCGCCATGGTCCAGTGACATACGCGGAGTCCTGGATTCGAACCCCGGGCTCGCAGAAGCTTGCTTTGGCTTCACGTCTTGACCAGCGTATTCATCAATTCATTTATTGCTTTTAAAAGTACCGTTTACATGCTCAGATATTTGACAGAAAATAATTAATTAGAAGCATGATTACACCGATTCACAAAGCGCTGTTGACATCCAGTCATTGGCATATTTTTCCTTCACCATTATCATCCTATGATTCTACGCAAGGAATACAGTTTTAAAAAATCGATATTCAGCTACGCAAAAAATGTCAATCGACATAAATTTTAAACAAACTAAGACACGTTAAGGCCACGTCTGAGAATAATGGTCACAACGCTCTTCAATGGGTTCGCCAGCCCCAGATTAGGTAAACGTGTAAGTGTAAATGGCCGAAAATCTCGTTCATGCAGTCTGTGTACATGTTTCGCAATAGGCCTACAAGCCTTATAATAATATTATATAAAACTCCCACAAAGCAAATAAGATCGAATGACGTTGAAACCACCACTAAGGGCCTTTCTGTCTCCAGGGCTAACGAGAGAAATTTCGGGCCCCTAGGCAGAGCAGTCACTGGCCCATAGACTGTCTTAAGGCTGAATGAGAAACAACTTTTTAGAAACAAATTGAAACGACAATTTTAGGCTATATTTGTGTATGAAATATTTATATATTTATGTATAGAATATTAATATATTTATGTATAAAATATTTATATATTTATGTATAAAATACCATTTTATTCGGCTGTTAACTTGAAGTTTAAACAGTTTATTTTCTCTGCATGATTACATTATATTTAAAAAGCATGAATCATATACTTTTATATATCATAACTGTATTGTAATTTTAAGTAAGTAAGTAATTTTCATTTATTCAATAATCTGATTGATAGCCCACAAGCAGTAACAGTTGTACAATTGTACAAAACCGAACCTGATAAATGAGTTTGTTTGAAAAAAACTGGCATTGTTACAAACGCTCCTACAGAGCATAGATAACTTGTACATGTTCCGGTATAAAACCCAATGGATGAAATTCATTTTGTCCTTAGTTGGCAAATCAAAACCCCAGCCCGGGACCCTAACAGTTCCCCAGCTCCTGGGCATTTGCCCTTTGTCCCTTCCCACCCTTTCGGCAGCCCTGGATCGAGAACGGCCGACTAGACAGAAAAAAGACTCAACGAAACTAAACTGAACGAACAGAGAAAAGAAAACTTGCTCTACGGAAAAAATTATGAACATTGGCAACTCGTCTACATAAAAGCAGCATCAGTCGAAATAAACAGCATGACGTCATTATTGCTACGATGATAATAATAATAACGTCATTATAATCGTAATGATGACGTCATCATCTCAACGAACGTGCAATACGCAGCAGCGTCTGCTGTCATCTTTCTTGTTACTCAAACTTAAACTTCCCTATAATTATAGACAACGTCATCTGATGTTTATATAGCGCGAGTGTGTAACATACACAGATATTTAATTACAGCATATAATAACACTTAAATATGTTTGCATTTCTAGGCAGCGCATCTGACCGCTCTTGAAAAAGATGTCTGCAAAGCGTTATCATGGTCAGACACGTCTCGTTTCTTAATAAACGAAGAGTGCAAAAAGACAGATAGGCCTCCGCCTAATGCTCTTCGAAATACAACTTCACCGATTATAATATTAGGGCTTATGTTGTTAAAACGTGTCATCAGAGAATGCTAAGAAGAGCTTAAAATAACGATAATTATAGCATTACGGTTGCTTTTGGTTTTGGTTTTGAGTAGGAATGTCTCTGCAGAAAAGGTGGTGGACCGTGAAAGAGAGGGTGTCGAAGTTTGACCGCAGAATGACCAATTCCTAAGATCTTGCGTTTATCTTAAGCAGAATAAAACCAGAGGAAATTCGATTCCAAGAACGAAGTAAGCTAAACAAAGGTTGCCAGGGAAACTTGTTGTTACGGGTAACAGTTGCCATGTGCACAGGTTTGAACAAAAGACACGGCCTATGACGACGACGACGAATCGGACTTAGGTGATGGGGCGCAGAGTGGTTTCGTTTCGTCTGACTGGCGTCGGTGGCCAAGCGTACGGATTGAAGTCATCAAAGTTGTGTCGACAGCCAAAATGACACGATGAATCCCGATCTGATTCAGACTCATACATCTGCAAAATAAACAGCAAATTTACTCATTCATTCGTTCAATCAAGAATTTCAACAGCGCCTCTTCAAGGGGAACTACTCAGAAGCGCTCCAGACTGTATAGCATAGCGAAAGTGCAGCTTTGAGCTGAATAAAAATCGTGTCGCTAAGAGCCCCAGGATGCAGATGTAGCTCCTGTGAGAACCAATTCCAGACCACTGGGTCCTCATCACGGGAAAGGCTCGATTCTGCATGTATAAGCCTAATATTCGTTTATTATTATTATTATTATTCAGGGTGACAAATTGAAACCCGTTAGCCTACAATGCAGCCAAAATCAAATTCAAGCAGACAGTCAATACGATGGTCTGAAGGAAGAGCTTACAAAATAATTGCATAGTTGCAGTTCGTGCAAATGGAATTAAGAGGTAAGAGTACTCCTATTGAATGGTGTTAAATTAAGTAAGTATGTACTTTGTTGAACCGCCTGAAAATGCACTTCGGGAACATCGAATAAGAACAGTATAAGAGCGTACAATAACAAAATAATCAATATAGGCTTATACATTTACAAAACATAGCAGCTAGTAGGCCTAATAACAGCAGTTTGGCACCTAGTCACTGGGAGGCGTTCTCATGTGGTCGTAGTAGGCCTATTATTAGAAGTTGGTAGAGATGGGTAACTATTTGTTTTGATTCTAATCGATTAGGTAATCAATTAGATAAACAGTTAATTCTAAATCTATTCTATCAGCTTATGTCTAATTCTAATTCTAATTGAATTGCATTTCTTTAAAACTAATCATAATTCATTAGATTTTTGAAGTTATATTGACAACTGCTGTGCCAAGCTATTTTTTTCATTTAATGCTACCAATTTCTGAAGTATGCCAACGAGGAAAACCATGCAAGCAAAAGAGACTAGGCCTATCCGGTAACTTGCTGCTGGAATTTGGTGCGCTCTGATTAAAAATTTGACGAATTCATGAAGCAAAGAATATACATATGAATAATTGAAATCCAATTCTGATTGATTAATTACAATATTTTGCTGATTCTAATCTTAATCCATTAAAAATTCAAATAAACGTGTCCAGGCCTAGTTGCAAGATTAGCAGTAGCCTATAATGTCTAGCGTGAATAATGAGCATAATTATCCCATTATTGCCACAATAAGAATAATAATAGCCCCATTAACGATACAATTATTTTTAATCACATGTGATAAACATAATTTCTGCAACACTTATTTCTTACCAGGTCTTAACAAGGCTAGATGTTCCAAAACGGGGTGTAGGCCTATAGTCCTATAATTTAAAAAAAACTGCTGACATTTAAAACCAAAGAACTTGGGTGCGACATGTATAGCCTACATTATATAAACAGTTAGAATATTTATTCAAGAAAGGCCATCGCCCAAGATGGCAGCCATCAGCTTAGAAGCGGTGATATTAAGAATTTCAATTTGTTTGTAAATAGGTGTTTGACGCCAGCCGATACTGTCAACTCCGCCACTGGTTGTTCTCTGCCAGTGCCAGTCCCAAGCCTGGATAAAGGAGGAGGGCGACCCTAATCATCTTTGATATGGCAGTGTCGTCAAACATGTAACAAGAACCGATACTGTCTTCAGTGTTTTTGAACTCAGCCGTTCACCAAATCTGTCCCACACATCACTGTAGAAAACTTTTGTACGGTATTTCATCAGCTTTTCCAGTAGCGGCGCCAGGGAGGGTAGGGAGGCTAAGAAGGCCATTCATTTTTTCCCATGTAAAAATTAAATATTTGCATGATTAGCCCCACCCCTTAAAAAACTTAAACGTAAACGCATGCACGAGGTTTGTCAGAAATGTAGGCGTATAAAAAGGACCATTTTCCAAGATTTCGACCAAAGGGCTAAAAAAAAGGTCGTCAGAAATTTTGACGGCCGAAATGGAAAATTTTCTTGTGGTTTTGGCCAAATGACTAAAAAAGGTCGTCAGAAATTTTGGCGACTGAAAATGGAAAATTTCTTCCATCAGATTCAACCCCCCCCAAACCGAAATCCTGGCGCCGCCGAGCTTTTCGTTGGTAGGATTTTGCATTACGCTACTATGCCTGGCATCGCATTGCTAAGACATTATTGTATAAGCCTCGAACCTCGTGAAACTGAGTGCGTTATTCCGGATGGACGTTAAGCTACATGCGAGATTGTTGGGCGCAAATTTCTGTGAAGATAGCAGACCCTATGATATGAGCGCAATAGATGCGTGCATCGAACTGGCAAGTCTCCACCGTAGCTTACGTCTGTATGGTAAATTGTTGGTAGTATCACAGTATAAATAACAAATCTTTCAGCTGAATTACTGCAATGACGTTGACGCATAATACTGAAGATTGGCAATGAAAGCGTTCAAGGGCGGATCCAGGAATTTTCGAAGGGGGGGCCAAAAATTTTTTGGGCTGGGGTCGGAAATTTTTTCGTTGATCTTTCGCCGAAAAATCTGATGAACTTTTTTAGTCGTTTTTGGCCGAAACCAGAGTTTAATTTAGCCCCCACCTCTGGGGGAATTGAGGTTTTCGGAGGGGTAGATAATTGACCGTCTGAAGACAATCATGAGGCGCGCAGCGCCGAGAGTGGTAGGGGAGGGGTGTGGGGAGGGGATATGCCCCTCCCCACCAGAAACTTTTTGAATTTTCACATTGCAATGGTAGCATTTTAAGCTGTTATCTTAACAAATTAGCTGTACTTTTCAGTGCTTGTAAGAGTGCCATAAGGTCTCAATAAATATAGACTTTACTTAAAAACTTCTTTCCCGAAAACTAGATGTTCTTTTTTAAGTAATCCGCCGGAAATCTTCAAAAAGGGTGTTCAATTTTCCTTCCCAAAACACTGATGAAATTTTTTGGTCATCCGTGCGAAATCTTAAAAAAGGTGTTTAATTTTTCGTCTAAAAAGAGTGATGACTTTTTAGTCTTCCATGCGAAATTTTCCAAAAAGGTGTTTAATTTCGCATCCCAAAAAACTGATGACTTGTTGTAGTCATCCCTGCGAAATCTTAAAAAAGGTGTTAAATTTTACGCCTAAAAAGAGCGATGACTTTTTAGTCTTCCGTGCGAAATTTTCAAAAAAAGGTGTTCAATTTAGCATCCCAAAAACTGATGACTTTTTAAGACTAGAATAAATAAAATACTTCCCACTACTGAATGAAATATAGTAAGATATAAATAAAAACAAGGAGTAAACATGTGTTATCATTCACCGCATTTTCTTGCACATATAGACTAAACTCAAAACTTAACTTGTTTCGCCCTGAAATTTTTTTGGCATCTGCAAAAAATAAATTACATCCCAAACACTCGGTACGTGACTTTTTGGCGCCGCCGTTTTGGCGCCGCCGTTTTGGCGCCGCCGTTTTGGCGCCGCCATTGCGCAATAACATTTGCGTTTTGCAGTCTATTTCCGGTTCAGTGTATACGACGCGTGAAACAAATTGACGAAATCCTTGCTGAAATAGAAAGTGAATGTACGGCTTGTTGTTGCGTTAATTGAAGCTGGATCGATGAAAATATTCCTGGTTTAATTGGAGCTGGATTTATTAAGCGAACGCATGAGAAATGGAAGATATGATCAAGAAAAGAACGCTTGAGATTTGTAAGCTCGATGAAGAGTCTTTTAAATGCGAAAAAGCGGCGGGAGTTCCGACGAATGCTTGAACAATTGAAGCTGAAAGGAGATTTTTTTGCCGGTGAAATAGAAGCTGGATTTTTTAAACAAATGCTTTATTTAATAACAAATTATAAGACATGTGAGGTAGCAGATTAATAAAGTACAAGCGATCAAAGCAGAGGATGTCACATCGAATGATTGAAAAAAACAGGCCCACCAAAGAGAGAAAGTCCCGCTAAGACTGGGCCTATTTAGCTTAGTATAGAAATAAGAACTTTAAGATGACATAAGATTTTAGCACGATAGATCGAGGAAATACAGACTTTAGTGACAACAATGAATATGGTGTATTAAAGACAAAAGCGACAGTTCTTTTAAAAAGTCCATTGTTTTGAAATGTCCATAATTGCAATTATAATAAAAAGGTGTGCAACTGCAAATGTGTGCCAACACTAAAGAAGGTGTGCAATTGCCAATTTTTGCCAACACTAAAGAAGGTGTGCAATTGCCAATTTCTGCCAACACTAAAGAAGGTGTGCAAATGCCAATTTTTGCAAACACTTAAAAAGGTGTGTAATTGCCAATTTTTTTAGAAACCTAAACAAATCCATTGGTTCGAATTGTTCATTATTGCAATTGTAATATAAAGGTGTCCCACTGCAAATGTGTGCCAACAGTAAAGAAGGTGTGCAACTGCCAATTTTTGCCAACACTTAAAAAGGTGTGTAATTGCCAATTTTTTAGAAACCTAAACAAATCCATTGGTTTGAATTGTTCATTATTGCAATTGTAATATAAAGGTGTCCCACTGCAAATGTGTGCCAACAGTAAAGAAGGTGTGCAATTGCCAATTTCTGCCAACACTAAAGAAGGTGTGCTATGGCCAATTTTTTTAGAAACCTAAAGAAATCCATTGGTTCGAATTGTTCATTATTGCAATTATAATATAAAGGTGTCCCACTGCAAATGTGTGCCAACAGTAAAGAAGGTGTGCAACTGCCAATTTTTGCCAACACTTAAAAAGGTGTGTAATTGCCAATTTTTTAGAAACCTAAACAAATCCATTGGTTTGAATTGTTCATTATTGCAATTGTAATATAAAGGTGTCCCACTGCAAATGTGTGCCAACAGTAAAGAAGGTGTGCAATTGCCAATTTTTGCCAACACTAAAAAAGGTGTGTAATTGCCAATTTTTTAGAAACCTAAACAAATCCATTGGTTCGAATTGTTCATTATTGCAATTGTAATATAAAGGTGTGCAAGTAAAATAATGATGCTTTAAAGCACACTGCTGTTGTACAAAAAAGTTGTGCAATTGCACACCTTCTTTAGTGTTGGCACATATTTGCAGTGGGACACCTTTTTATTATAATTGCAATAATGAACAATTCGAACCAATGGTAAATTACTTCTAAAGGGAGGACAATGATATTTTGGCTAGTTTTAACTGTACGTAAGTGCTTCTACAAATGCACAAATTCGATTACAAATGCACATTTTGTGTATAGCTGCACGTTAAAAAAGCCCTGCCGGGTACCCGGCTAATGTTCTAATATAGCGGCAGTTTTCTGATTTTATTGAATGCCAGATACGATTGCAACAATTATTATTCAAAAGCTTAACTACATGTACATCATGTGACCACATTGACTATACTCACTGCCATACCATATAACAATTAAGGAAGTTATATTACATTGCGACAAAAAATACTTAACATCAGATTTTTGAACACAGACAAACATACTTTTGCTTATATCGGAGTTGGATTGTTCATCAATGCAACACCAGTTTAAGGAAGAACATTTTCAGCAATCCAGCTCCAATGAAATTTAATTGTGGTATTACCTAATACGAATAAAAACAAGCTTTGACCCTTTCGGATCAAGTGAGGAGTGTACGTCGAACATACATTCTGAGCTATTTCGGGCATAACTTTTGAACGGCGTGGAATATCATCACAAAATTTAACTCAAAATGTGCGTAAATGAACCGCCTAAAATTACCTACAATTTGATAATTTTTATACTTTAGAATGAGGGAGAAAAAAAATCCGGCGCCAAAACGTCCGGCGCCAAAACGTCCGGCGCCAAAACGGCGGCGCCAAAACGTCCTGCTTCGCGAATAACATACATTCCATGCCATAAATCATAGTTGGATACTGTTGAAAGATTGTTTCATTTCGATGCTTTATATAAAGACAATGCAATTGCGTGAGAGACTTAGATTGGATTTTAATTACATTTACACAGTATTTTTATTATAGGTTTTAATTACATTTATACATTAATTCTCCTGTGCATGACTGACACCCTGAATTTTTTTTGGCCACCATGGATGGGGGGCCACGTCCCATGGTGATTTGAAATGGGGGGGCCATGGCCGGATTGGCCCCCCCCCTGGATCCGCCCCTGAAAGCGTTAACGGGTCCCGCATCCCCCCGAAAGGAGGGGTGCATACATGGTCACGCCCGCCGAGATAGACAGGGTAGAGAGGAAAATTTCCAGGGGATCGGCGAATTTTAGGGGCCCGGACTGGTAGCAATACAAAGTTTATTACTTGTGCCATTTTAGTAAATGTTATCGTAGCACATTAGCAGGGCTATTTTTGAGAAATGTTTAGAACTGCACACCCTCTTCTCTCCTTTATCGTCCTCCATGGTAAATTACTCCCAATCTGAGGGAAATGGCCCATTTTTTTACTAGTTTTAACTGCACGGAACGTGACGGAAGTGCTTCTACAACTGCACGAATCCATTTAGAACTGCACATTTTGTGTAGAACTGCACGCTAAAAAAAGCCCTGCACATTAGAATAATTTAAAGGCCCATGACTGCTCTGCCTATGACTCTGAATGTTTCTCATCGGCAATGCGCATGGTTATAGTATTTAGGCTACCACTGCCTAGATAGACAGTCAGGTCATGCATGCTTGCTGTGAGATCCCTATAAATCATGTTCATGTTCAGGTCTGTTAGCATTTTTTTCTGTCTATATTCCCGTCTCTCATTTATCTAGGGCTTCTTCCTTCCTTTTACTTTCGACTTATGTTGACCGTATACATATATAGCGCGCCGAATTCTTTCCCTGTGCGAAGGTGGGAAACGTCTTTGATTGTTTTGGCAGGATTAATCCATTGATGTAAGCAAACATGTCTTACAGCGCCGCCCGTCTTGTCCGCTTCTGTCTATATTGACGCCCAAACCCACTTGTTATCGTTCAGTGAAGGAAAAATGACAACTTTGCTCGCTTGCTGTAAAAGATTTACTTATAACTGAGCAGATGCATACTTCATTATGCCTATTTAGCAGCGTCATGCGCTCTCCACTTTTCTGCGTATCACGTGACACACATCACATAACATCAGTGGCGTGGCCAGGAATTTTTCATGGTTTTTTTTTGGCCTGGCCGGATACCCTTTCTGAAACCAACCCAGCAGTATTACAGTAAATAAAAAGGGAATAAAGTAAGAAGAACAATTGTTACTACAAGCAATTGTTTTGTTTTCTCTTATTTAAGTGGATAAAATAACATTTTAAAAACTTTTTCCTAGGCCAATGGGGGGGTTTAACCCCCGAAACCCCCCTTGTCTACGCCACTGCATAATATACACATTATTAAGTCGATGTAGCTCGTGTACACGTGTCTAATAAATCATCCGCAAAAATAACAAATTGGCTGAGAAACTAGCATAGATAGACTACGCACGGAGCAGGTATAGACACATAAACTCATGTCTGCTAGCACCAGATTGTTTTGTGGCACAATGATCCAGGTCGGGTAGGCCTACTAGATAAGTCTTCTGATGCAAGCGAAGTAATGTTACAATAATAATATATTTCAAGCTTTGAAAATTAGTGCATAAAACTTAGCTTCTTAACAATTAATTAAATGAGCTATAAAAATGCCTCCATACAATTACAGCGACACACATGATCTTCTTTGGTGGTCTTCTTTGGTAGGTCCATACATGTTTAACTCTACAAAACTTTTCATGTAGGCCTATAAAGGTTGTGCTTTCTTGACCAGACTACTGTGGCACATAGAAAGATTATTGTCAAGGCTACGTCAAATCTTCTTCCGTAGTCGGCTCATATGATCATCGAATGTGATATCTGTTGTTGAACAGCAAACGGAAGGAAAATGACTGATTCTGATTTAGATGTGTCTACTGCATGTGCTGGTTGAGAGGTGGAAATTCCTCAGACACCATTGGAAGACCTTCACACTATTTTCCATTTCCACCTGTCTGCCGTCTGTGTTGTCTACTTTTCTATCCGTCCAACACATTTGTCCTTGCTTCTTTTCTGTTCTTGCTCCGTCTATAACCGAGTGCATCTTGGTCCGTCTGTCTGTCGGTCAGTAAATCAGTCATTCTTCACATAGGTCTCCCTCTCTTTCTCTCTCTTTCTCTCTCTCTCTTTCTCTCTCTCTCTCTCTCTCTCTCTCTCTCTCTCTCTCTCTCTCTCTCTCTCTCTCTGCCTGTCTACATTTATCGCCAAATACTTCTCCAGCTATACCATCCGTATGTCTACATGTCTCAATTTAGTTATGCCAACCCCTACTACATCCCAGTGTCCCTGTCTCTACTTTTACTGCTGCACCCCAACCCCAACCCCATCTCACCGTCCATCTGTCTCTTGCACTCGCTTCTCCCCCTCGTCGGTCGCTTGGTCGTCTGCCTGCCTGCAGCAGACGGCCTTTGGAAGGCATTAACCAGACCGACACATTGCCATCGTGTGACCCTGGTGCATGCCTGCCCTGCCCTGGACCTGCTGTCACGTGTCCTTGACCCACCCAAAGTGCAGTCATTATTTCACCCCGTGTAGACCTGCGATCTGTTTTTCATGTCTGATCGAATAGCTTCGGTGGCTGTCAGGCGAGCCACACTGCATCTTCTAGCTGAGCCACAGACGTGACATGAAAGTGACAGATGTTAGCCGCTGTTGGTACCTGCTAAATGATTTAAACGTGAAATCAAAGTCCCGGGGTTTGAACCGAAACTTAGGGTCTCAAACCTGTTGGGACACTTTCAGTTTTCGCACGCTAGGCTGCATTCCTTGTTGGTAGTTAGAGGGAAATTTAGGAAGAATTTACAGAATTGTGGAAAAATAATTGGATTTCAATCTTTGATCCATGCACGTGGATATGGACTGTGCAAAGAAGACTTTACCGTTTAGTCCTAAAAATTACTATGGGATTGAATCCACTAACCAACTGCCAATTCTTACTTCGGATCGAATGAGCATATTGTGGATGCTTTGGAATAAATCTACCTAGCAGTGGCATTGGCAAAGCGACATGTTTACTTTCTCCTCTATTGTGGTTGTTCTATTCTGAGGCGATTCGGTTCTATAGGACTGAAGTATGCACTTCAGAGGAATGATTTATAACTCATTGACTGCGCCTTCTAGCCAAGATCAATACACACAAAGAACCTTGCCTTCTAGCCTTCTAGGGCTGTTATAGCAGATAACGCTAGATTGAGACACGGCTAGACAATAGACATCCTGGTCCCTTATCTTATCTGAGATCATTTTCCGACTGATGCTACCTAAGTTAATGTCCGCAGAGTAGGCCTACCTTCCTGTAATTATTCAATTTATGGGAGAGGTGGCGTAGAGTCCAATTACCGTAGGCCTACTTTCATACACCATAATAAACCTACTGTGAAAGAAATCCTTTATCCTTCGCTAACTCTACAAATATGAAAGTTTGGATAATGTTTGACTTGGTGCTTGTTCCAAGATACAACCTGTTTCCAATTTTAGATCTGAGTAATGCCTACGTTCTTCAGATAGAAATAACTGTATATAAATCAAGCACTCTATATGACTGCAAGCATAAATATATAATATTGTAACGGTTTTATTTTTGCTTTCTACTGATATGGTGCTATTTTTAATAAGTGGCAGGACGGCGTTAGGAGTTGAAAATAAATGCATGGACGCCGTCCATGACCGTCCAGTCAAACTTTTTATGCCCGGGCATTAGGATTTATTGGCTGCGTCTTTGTGAGCCATTGTCTACAACTATGCACTGGAAAATACTTCCGTTTAAGTTTAACTATTATAGTCAATGACACTGGCAGCTTGGCAATAATCTCTGCATGCAGACAAAACTGTGCAGCCCTTGATGGCAATTCTTGGCTATCACAAAGACAATGTACGTAACCAAGGTGACCGATTATAGGAAATATAACCCTGTAACGACTGATTTTTACTAACTATTTGCATTCTAAGAAACTTCCAATTGCAACCGATTTGACTTCTTTAACCGACATCGAGATTGATTTCATGCTGAATGAAATAATTGCAACTGCATGCACAGTTGCTTACCTGTCATGCTGTCTAGTCTACGACAATCCTAACTGACATGCGTGACTGCGAGTGTGTGCAATTTCTGGACAATCACTTGCATTCCGTCTGACATTGCAAGTTACCAACATGCTCATCACCAAGTCTACGCATTGCCAAGCCAATGGCATGAATGCGCGTGGACCGCTACCAAGGCAGTGACATGCATGTTGCTTGACACTGCAAGTTACCAAGGCAACGTCATGCGTTTGTCTTCCGACAGTGCTCTCGTTGGCAAGGCAACAGCGTGCACTATTGTGACGACGACGACGACATTCTGACCATATAAATCCTAGGGTGCATCATCATCATCGTGAGGGTGCTGAGAAGGGAAGAGGGACTTACGGCGGTGACTTTTGAAGTCTTTTTGCGCTTAGACCGATTGGTGACAATAACAATGCCAAGAATTACCCCGGATATGAGCAGCGCTGAACTGACGACAGCAAAGACGACGACCCAGGCCATTGACGATGATGACGTACTTCCGGTAGACTGTAAATAGAACACAATATACGACATCCGTTCCATCTAACGTTGTTTATTATCTCTGATGTAATTCATGTGGCGCAATCACATAATGACAAGAAATAGAGAGATAGGCAGAGAGATACAGACAAAGACAGACAGACAGAGAGACAGACAGAGAGAGAAAAGAGAGACAGACAGACAGAAACAGACAGACAGAGAGACAGAGACATGCAGACAGAGACAGACAGAGAGACTTGTAATTCATATGGCGCTACCACATAATGACAAGAAAGAGAGAGACAGACAAACAGAGACAGACAGAGAGAGAGAGAGAGAGAGAGAGAGAGAGAGAGAGAGAGAGAGAGAGAGAGAGAGAGAGACAGAGAGACTTGTCGTAATTTATTTTTATTCTTTGCTGATGTAGTGTATGCGCTATATAAGTGCGTATGCTAGGCTGTCATGTGATGACACCGTGTCTTAACAAAGATGCCCTCCTCACTTCTCTAGGTTTTAGACTGGTACTACAGGTAGGGTAGTGACAGAGTTCCAACGTATGTGATTCAATATGATTATAATCAAAGGTGCTCATAATTAATTTATGTGTGTGTATGTGTGCATGCATGTATGTATGCGTGTACGTTAGGGTGGCCCTTGAAAATGAAAGTTAAAAATAATCTGCTGGCACCCCTCCAATCTATTTCAATTATGAAGAAAATAATTTGTGCAAAAAATCTTTTCAATATGGGAATATTTAGGGGTGCCCCCCGAGCTCTCAAGTTTCAATAATGTACGAGTAAACTTCCAAATTATAATTGGAATCGCAAACTAAAATTTTCAGTGCTTTAATACATTCTGTTGGCCTACTAATGTTTGCAATGCTTCAACATTTAATATTTCATACTTACTTACTTATTAAAATTACGTGAGCTCTAACATTTTAGTACAATTTCAAATATATGTTTGATTAACGTTTGTTGTCTGGTTGAAAAAAGGTGGCAATATTTTATGAAGAGTTGCTTAATGCAAGGAAAGACATCTGATTTTAGTCTACTATTGGAAACATAGGCCTACATTGTCAGACATAGTAATTACGAAATATTACAAATAATTATTCATAATTAATTATGCAAACGCGAGGGAAAACAAGTGTCTATCTACTTGGCTCTTATGAGCCTGAAATTCTTGGAGCAAAGTTGCCATCGTATCGTCAAACTTTTGGATACTTCATGCATCTACTCAAAGTTGGCAAGCAGACAGTCCGTTATTCCAGTCAACAGGCTATAGAAAAAGCCACTCTATTTTGGAACCGAGCTGGTATACCTGTAAGAGGCAAAAAGCATTGTATTGGCAAGTTGGAGTCGGTGTTCGTGGAATGGAAAGGACTTCAAAAGCATAAACACCGAACAGCTACAGCTCACAAGATTAAGGAGGAGAAATTTATTGAGAGACTAGATGACCTGTTTGATATTACCCATGCAGACGCTCTCACAATGATCTCCATTCCTGAAGACAGAGACTTTCTACTCTTTCAAAGGCAGAAGGGACGTCCAGATTCAGTTGATGCAGCTGACATGGTGGATATATGCGTCGAAGACAGCGTGCACACACTGCACAGTAACGGAAGGAAGTGTAACAGATGCGCCAAAAAAGAGCACAGGAAGAGCTCGCGGCGTGTACAAGCCAGTTAGTAGGCCTACTGGATACCGATTCCTGTTCAAGTGATGAAGAATCAAATGATGAAAGTGATGGGCCTGATGCTGGATGTAAAGGAAACAAAACCTGCGGCACAAACACTAGTAAAATTGAAGCAACTGCGCCCAAACGAGCCAGAATCAATATTCTGTCTCCTGGTCTGACATCGGCTTTGGACAGAACAAAGATTTCGTCAAGAAATGCTACATTCGTTCTTAGCGAAGTGGCTTTCAGTCTTGGCTGTGACGTCAAGACTTTGAATATCAACCGAAATTCCATTCAACGAGCCAGGGCGAGCAACAGAACCACCAAATCAAACAGCCTTCAATCCGAATTTTCCGCCTTAGTTCCTTTAACCGTCCATTGGGACGGCAAGTTTCTGGAAGATTTGACATCACGCGAACATGTTGACCGTCTTCCAGTTCTGATCTCAGGTGTATGAATTGAGCAGTTACTTGGCATTCCAAAACTGTCCCCAGGAACAGGCTCAGCTCAAGCATCTGCAGTCGTCCAGTGTTTGAGAGAGTGGAATGTTCAAGATCAGCTTGTTGCTTTGTGCTTTGTCACCACAACCAGCAACACAGGTCATCGCTCAGGTGCATGCTTCCTAATAGAGCAAGAATTGAATAAAGATCTCCTTTTCCTGGCATGTCGACACTATGTTATGTAACTAATTGTTGGGGCTGCATTCGAAAAAACTTCCATTGGAACTTCTACTGGACCTGATGTTCTTCTTTTCAAGAGGTTTCGAGACCACTGGAAATTCATTTAAAACGACAAACTTCAGGTAGCCTCGTCAGATCCTTTGGTGGAATCATTGGTGGCCCAACACCGTTCTGATATCTTGAAGTTTGCTCATAGACATTTAGCAACTGCACAGCCACGAGGCGATTACACGGAATTTCTCGAACTCTCAGTTGTCTTTCTTGAAGGTGTTCCTTCTCGTGGAATTCGGTTTCGAATACCTGGCGCTATGCACCGGGCACGATGGATGGCAAAAGTCATCTATACCATAAAGATGTGGCTCTTTCGTGCTCAGTTCAAGAAGACTGCTGCAGAAGAACGCAGCATTCGTTATATTGCCATATTTTCAGTTGTTGTCTACCTGAAAACCTGGATAACTGCGCTAATTGCTGTGGAGGCTCCTCTGAATGACTTCACTCTCATGGCAAACCTTCTCACATATCCACATACTACAATTTCTTCTGCTACAAGCAAGAAGCTAGGGCTTCATCTCTGGTATTTGTCTGAAGAGCTTATTGGGCTTGCTTTTTTGATTCAAGGGTATCCAATGACTCCAAGAAGCTAATGATTGCTGCCATGGAAGAAGTAGCCCAAGATCATCCGCCTAAACGACCCAGTGTGAAGTCAGATGCATTTCTTGGCACCAGCGGTCTGGAACAATACTGTACAACCAACTCCAAGAAACTGTTCCAGGTGCTTGGTCTGCGTGGACTATCTGAGATGATGCTTTCCAAAGATCCTGCTCTTTGGGAAGAGCATGAAGCATTTCGAGAAGCACAAGCAGTACTCAAAGGGTTGGCTGTCGTCAATGATAGAGCTGAACGAGGTGTGGCACTCATCCAGGACTTAAATAAAAAGCTAACAAAAGATGAGGATCAGCTTCAATTTCTCCTGCAGGTTGTCAGTGATCATCGACGACAGTTCTCTGATTGTACGAAAAGAAATCTCGTGTCAAATCAGTAGAAAGCAGTGATTCCTGCATTTTATTGTCCTGTACTGATCATTTACTTCTGTGACCAGCTGAACAGTAAACAATAACTGAATTATAATTCAAATAATTGAACAGCAAACACTTGTTTCATTGGCATTGTTGCATCACTAGAGTGTATTTTAGTTATCTCTGTAAAATTATGAGTGACAGTGTGTTGAATATAGTTTGGTTGAAATTGTATGATTCAATTGATCAAATTTGTATTAAAGAATAAATTTCGGCGCTCGAGGGGCACCCCTAAATGTTTTGCAATTCCAAAATCCTTTTCAACTTAATGTTATTTCTATAATTGGCATGGATTGAAAGGGTGCCGGACAGAATTTTACGATTTTTATTTTTTGGCTGTATGCTAAGGGCCACCCTAGTGTACGTACGTATGTGGGCGTATGTGTATGTAACTATGTCTATATGTATGATTGTATGTATGTATGTATGTAAGTATTATGAATGCATAATTGCATATGCATGTACATTTGCTTATGCATATGTGCTTGCACTATATTAGCAACCCACTTGCCTGTACAAGAATGGCTTGAATGGTGGATGTTTATGTCACACTTCATGGAAAATCTGAAGTCTGAACTGCATTGAAACCCAGTTTGTTACCGTATACTACACCCATATCTGGAATTGACTGAGCCACTGTCAGAGATGATGCCACATGAACCCACGCAGCCGAAGCCTTAGATTTTTTAAAGAAAAATCCTCTCAATTCAATTCCCTTTTGACAACTTAATTGCCCCATACTCCCCCATTACAGGAAAGCCGTACCTTGTATCACCCTCGGCTGAACGCGAGAGCAAAGTGCTCATTTGCTGCAGTATTATTATAGGCCTCATGCCTTCAGATCAAAGGCTCTTTCGCCCTTTGAACTTGCCTACAGTGTATCCAGTATCCAGACGCTAATCGTCTGTAATTAATCTTGAATTATGCGAGACCAGTTTCAAGCCCAAGAAAGATGGGAGAACGAAACCAAGAAGGGACCTAAGTAGCCTGTAAAGTAATTTATCGTATTGCATATGGGTGCCCGCACATAGGGGTACTATTGCTTTTTTGAAAAATTTCTTGGCACTATAGCACTAATGACGCTAGCGTTAGCCTACACATAGTGATGCTGAGACATTTACGTTTAGAAATCCCTATAAAAAATATTCGTGTCCTTTATTTCCTTCTTTTCTACTATTCAAGCTCTTGCCACAGCATATAACCTGTACCATTTTGCTTTGCTCCCCCCACTGCAAAAATATTTGCCCGTAATATTGTATTTCTTAATTTATATATCGCCTCTTCCAAGACAAAATACTCTGAAAACAATACGACTTACTATGACTGGCTCGGGCTTACCACCTGGGCGGTCTTCCTGGGTTTTTACTAAGAAACAAAAAGAAACAAAACACATGTTTAAAATCATCAAACATGTTTGCTTTACAAATAGATCACACATATTGCCTTTCGAAACATCAAACAATAGTCTGCCTTCAAAGATTTCAAATGTCAAAATTTCAACATCATCACACCATTATCGGTATTTTCGTCGTCGTCATCATCATCATCATCATCATCATCATCATCATCATCATCATCATCATCATCATCATCATCATCATCATCATCATCATCATCATCATCATCATCATCATCATCATCATCATCACGAGCACCTGTACGATTTCCATCACCAGCAACTCGATAGGTCGAAATTTATATAGAGCTTCAACTCAGTTGTAAACGTAATCCAGTGACTCAGGATGAACCGAAACACCAAATAGATGGCTTGAACAGATACTCACAACCACCTGATTGCGCAAAGACATGTGTGTCTGCCGATGACGTCACTATAGGGCATGACACCTCCACCACACCACCACCACAGGAGGAGGAAGGGAGGGCTTAGTAGACAATGGCACCTGTAGGGGTTAGTCTGGCGTCTGTCTGGATTCGGCGGGAATCTGAAGGAAGGTTTTATGATCGGTTCGGTTGATGGGAGGTTACGAATGAAAAATGGACGAAAATAGACGTATAGAGAGGTTGGTAGATAGTGCCAGACAGATAGACAGGCAGACAGAAAGACAAACATACAGACAGACATATAACAAGATAGAGTGAGATAGATAAAAAAAAGTTGGAGCGAGGAGAAGGAATGGCCATGGGATAGATGTGATATAGTTCGGAGTTCACAGGTGTTGAGGAATGAATTGAGAAAACATTGCCATGGAGAGACTGCTATCTCAGCACTATCTTTTGTTGTTACAGGCTATCGGTCTGTCTGCCCCTCTATGCTTTTCTCTCTTTTTCTTCTTTTTATGCATACATAATTTATATATATGCAATATACAATTATTATACATGTAAGCCTATGTATAGCGTTGTATATATAAAAGTTGATGCACGATTTTTACGACAGGTTACATACTATTAGGTATCTATTAGTCAAGCATTGTCTTGTTAAAAATAACTTTCGAGCGGACTGTGTCTGTCCGTCTGTCTCTCCATTTTGCCCCGCCCCGCCCACGTTCTACCAGTTGTATTTCCATGCCCCTCCCACAATCGCCCGAATTCCAACGCGGTTTTTCGTTATCAAATGATATGAGAGTAATGAGACAATATTTTCTCGACGTATGAAGCCGTATTTTCTTCGACCTCATGGAGTCTGCTGAAGTCCATGATTCACTGGAGATAAAATCTCAGAAGGAGATCGCTCCAGGCAGAAACAACCACGACTAGTCTCTGCTTCTTCTTCCCTTCACAGTCTTCGTCGACTTCTCAGACTTCAGGATATTTCAATGTTTATGCGATCCAATCGTATCGCTTGATAAGTCCTAATCAATCTCTAAGAAATGAAGGCAATTGTATGAGACACAACATTAATAATAGTAGTAGTAGTTGCAGTAGTAGTAGAACTAGGAGTAGTAGTAGTAGTAGTAGTAGTAGTAGTAGTAGTAGTAGTAGTAGAATTAGTGGTAGTAGTAGTAGTAGTAGTAGCGTCGGTGAATAAGCTGGTCTCCCTGACTTGGCTTTTGTGGGTGCTGAGAAATTCTCGAAGATTTACATTATATTACTTTAGTAGTAGTAGTAGTAGTAGTAGTAGTAGTAGTAGTAGTAGTAGTAGTAGTAGTAGTAGTAGTAGTAGTAGTAGTAGTAGTAGTAGTAGTAGTAGTAGTAGTAATAATAATAATAATAATAATAATAATAATAATGTAATAACAATAATGATAATAATAATAATAGGTATAATAATAGTGATTATAATAGTATTAATAATTGTGACACTAATAATACTGATAATGATTATGATGATGATGGTAATGAAGATAGAAAATTATAGCAACAATAATGATAATAATAATAATAATAATAATAATAATGAAATAATAAAATAATAATGAAATAATAAAATAATAATGATAGCCTAATACTAATCGTTAAAATCGCAATAATATCGATGATATCAATAAAACAAACCTTCCGAATTCGATTTGCCTTCACCGTCTGATTCATTTTCTTTCGTCTGGCCATTTCCATTTGCGCCGCCGTGCAACTCCTCACTATGTGGCTGTTCCGATTGATTAACTGGTTTATCTTCCGACTTAAGGACCGGATGTTCCGCTTCGTTGCTTGGCACCTCTCGGTCCGGTTCACTGGTTCCGTCCCAGATGACGACCGTCTTTGACGGTTCCGGTCTGAGGGTCTCGTCGTTTGGCAACGAGTGGCCGTCTTGGTGACCGGCCTCGTCGTGGTCTTCGGGGGGAATCGGTGCCAGAGGAACCGACGAGGACGAAACAGTCAGCACGGTCGTCAGTTCGTCGCCCTCTTCCACTTCGTGTTCTTCCGAATCATTTTCCTCCGAGTCGTCTTCTTCTTCCGATTCACGTTCTTCCAGGTCAGGTTCACGCGGGAGGTGGTTGCTGTTGTCCGTTCCAACGGCTGCCACGGAAGATGGCGTGCTGGACTGATCCATCTCTTCTTCTTCTGCTGCTGATGCTGGGTGTTGGCTTACAGCGGAGTCGCTTTCCTCCCCCTCCCCTTCCGGTCCTTCGTCGGGACTGGCTCCGTATCCGGGTCTATGGACCGGTCGAGGAACTTCCGCCTCGCCTGAACTCGCCTCTTCTGTTTCTGTGGCGTCTTGGTCGGTGGCTTCGCAGAAGATTGGAATAAGAAGCAGAAGAAGGGAGAATAGGAGGAGCTGTAAATGCACAACAGACATCCGGGAATTAGTCACTTTAGCTAAGTTAACAAAAAATGTTACAGGGAATTGTATGACCAGATAATATTCTTATTATTTATACATGCACGATAAACGAAACTATAGTCTAAAGATTGCGCCGAGTAATATATGATGCAGATGATAGCAGCCCTGTTATGCAATAGACTTACACTCTGCCTACCGATTATCTTTTGACTAAGCACCCGTGAATAGCCTGGTTTCTGAGACTTCGATTTTGCGGGTGCGGTGTATAGAAATTTAGAGATTACGATTCTCACCATTTAATAAGAGCTGAAGAAAAGCATGCATTCAATGATTCAAACAAGACACAAGAATCAGCGATGAGCATGAAGTGTTGCCGACGTCATTCTCTCGGTCTCGGCAGATGAAAAATGATTAGTCACTCCTTTCCCTACACCCCTCAAGAAATATAAATGAAAAAGACTACTGGGACCTGCCTCTTTCCTCTCTCTCCTCCCACACTTTCTCAGCATACTTTTTCATGGGCATACTTCTTCATGGGCATACTTCTTCATGGGCATACTTCTTCATGGGCATACTTCTTCATGGGCAAACTTCTTCATACGCATACTTCTTCATTGGTATACTTCTTCATGGGCATACTTATTCATGGGCATACTTCTTCATGGGCAAACTTCTTCATACGCATACTTCTTCATTGGTATACTTCTTCATGGGCATACTTATTCATGGGCATACTTCTTCATGGGCATCCTTCTCCAGCAACCTTCTCGAACATCCTCATTGAGCATCCTTCTCCTCACCAGCAGACGGTAGACGTCTACCAAGATGGATCTGGTCTCGTTTCTTCGTCTCCGGGTTTTTCACCCCTCAAGAAATATAAATGAAAAAGACTACTGGGACCTGCCTCTTTCCTCTCTCTCCTCCCACACTTTCTCAGCATACTTTTTCATGGGCATACTTCTTCATGGGCATACTTCTTCATGGGCATACTTCTTCATGGGCATACTTCTTCATGGGCAAACTTCTTCATACGCATACTTCTTCATTGGTATACTTCTTCATGGGCATACTTATTCATGGGCATACTTATTCATACGCATACTTCTTCATTGGTATACTTCTTCATGGGCATACTTATTCATGGGCATACTTCTTCATGGGCATCCTTCTCCAGCAACCTTCTCGAACATCCTCATTGAGCATCCTTCTCCTCACCAGCAGACGGTAGACGTCTACCAAGGTGGATCTGGTCTCGTTTCTTCGTCTCCGGGTTTTTCGACCGCGAAAGACGATCAGCTTGACCCAGAAACCCGGGCCCGTCAGTCAACACCCCACGCATGTCTTCCTCGCGCCCCTCCCCCACGACCTTCCTTCCCCACGTCGTCCTTCTTCGATTTCCAACCGATTCCCAGCAGCAGTATCTATACCGACTGCCATCTCTCCCTCGCAGCACCGTGTAGTATCCATTAATCTAACTATATATAAACGCAAAAATGTCTAGACATATTATTTACACGCGTCCACAAAAATATTTGTCTGATTGTTTACTCTTTGCGTACCAAGATTAGAATGCGTGCATGACATCTACATTATCAGATCGCATTGTATACTTATATGTATACATATCAATCAATCAATTTCTAGTGTAACCATCAACTATCAATTATTACAGTAGCATGCTTCACAATAACAGGATGGTAACAAGGAAGGTCCCAAAGGGAGGAATATCCTGATGACAGGAACAACTATTCAAAAACGTCACTTTAATCGGCATGCTGCTAGACGCGGTTAGCAGCATGAATTGAAAAGTCTTTCAACTAACTAGCATAATTTTTTAGACGACAAATCATATGGTGACAGAAAAGTAAGAACAAAACAAGAACTTAACCAATAAGAAAATTATACACACACATCTAAACACACGAGTATAGATGCTTACATGCGTGCATGTATATTCATATAAACTTATAAAGGCTGTAACATACACATTAGAGAATATTTATTATTGAATGTGTCATTTATGTGCATATTTTCAGTGCGTTCGCAAGCAGTTTAAAATTTGCTTATTTATATTGCCGAATGAATATTAGCGCAGAAGGAATTCTAAGATCATCCCATTAGATAAATGATTGAACATCTCAATGACATGTTGTATACGTCGACATAGTCGGATATAATATTCATTGCCCAAGTTTATGATCATCATCATCATCATCATCATCATCATCATCATCATCATCATCATCATCATCATCATCATCATCATCATCATCATCACCGTCATCGTCGTCGTCATCGTCACCGTCATCGTCATTATTATTGAACAAAGTTTAGCGACATCTTATGACTAACAATCATAGAAAGATCACAGTAACGCCATCTCAAGTCTTATATAAACATAATTTTCTTAACAAATTCTTTTAACAATATCATCATCATCACACACACACACACAAATGATTTTGTTTACTATGTTAGAAAAACATAGCAGGATTATTTGTGGCAATTATAATTGAACTCTCATGTGAAACCTTCGAACTACTAGTTAAGTGTAACAATCTGCGTTCTATAGTACCATACTGATGTTTTGAATAAACGCAAATTGATTGTTTAAATACTGAAACACATTCAGAAACGCAGTAAGAATGATGATTCACAGCAAATGCAGGCCACACCCTATAAGTCCGAGAACAAGTTGCTCTGTAAACAAATGGTTTCTCTCCGGGAAAAAACTTGCTGAATGATTAAAATTTCTCTGTTTCCTATTATGGCCGAGACCCAACTGTTGCTTTGGCCGCACAAACAATTCAGGTTCTGGATCCGCCCCAGCGATGACTGGCTCGAGTCGTGATATCATCAACGAAGTCTCGGTTACTCAAGTGCAAAGTAATGCATATTTTCTAACTTCTACATCGCTGACTGAGCTTCTTCATAGGAAGTCTCGTGAGAAATCATCAACAAAGAGGATAAAGTCGCGCCTTTGAAGATTGCGTGTCCAAATTGGTTAATTCGGGGTCGACAACGTACGAAGTTGATCAGAGGACCGAGTGAGAGAATGACAACCAGACATATCATACCAGAAATCTACGAGATGGCACTGGGTAGAATCAGAAGGATGAAAGAGGATGAGCAAGCGTTTGAAGGGTGGTCGGAAGGAGGGCTCGCTAAAGGGTTGAAAGGTGAAATATAGGCAATATATAATAGGAGGAGACGGGGGTTAAAGGTAGAAGGAGATGATTAAGTTAGGATTACATAGAATCAAGATGGAAAAAAGAGTAAACGTGACTCAATCGACTCTTAAGTGGAGGAGTTTGAGCAGGAAAGCGTGTCCTGGATGCTGACTGATGCTAAGCAGAAGGAAGGCGGAGGAAGAGGAGAAAGAGCTGGAGGAGGAGAAGGAGGAGATGAGCCAACAGACAAAACAAGTGAATGACCAGTTAATACGAGTTAATCTGACCTGAACAACGAGTGCAACAGCAGATGCGAAGAGTGGAAAGGGGGGATGGTTGAGCAGCAGCAGGAAGGTGTTTTGTCTGCATCAGCAGCAGATGCAGCTGCAGCAGCAGCAGTTGCCTTTGTTAACGCTTCTCATCACCAGACTAATTTACGCCCAAGCGATCAGACGGAATGACATACTTCTCCTCTTCCTCCTACCACATCCTCCTTCTTCACTCACCTCATACCATATTCTCCTCCTCTTACTACATTCTCCTCCTCTTAACACATTCTCCTCCTCTTACCACATTATCCTCCACTTACCACATTCTCCTCTTCTTACCACATTCTCCTCCTCTTACCACAGTCTTCTCCTCTTACCACATTCTCCCCTCTTACCACATTCTCCTCCTCTTACCACATTCTCCTCCTCTTCACACATTCTCCTCCTCTTCACACATTCTCCTCCTCTTACCACATTCTCCTCCTCTTACCACATTCTCCTCCTCTTAACACATTCTCCTCCTCTTAACACATTCTCCTCCTCTTACCACATTATCCTCCTCTTACCACATTCTACTCCTCTTACCACATTCTCCTCCTCTTAACACATTCTCCTCCTCTTACCACATTCTCCTCCTACCACATACTCCTTCTTCACCTCATACCACATTCTCCTCCTTTTGGGCTCTTACCACATCTCCTTATCTAACCACATGTGCACTGTGCACCCTTCTTCTTTTCTTACCATATCCTCTTCCTCCTCCTACCCCATCCTTCTCCTTGTTTTTCCATATCCTCCTCCTCTTCTTACCGTATTCTCCTCTTCTTGCCATATCCCCTCCTCTTCCTGCCACATCATTTTCTCTTCTTTTACCATATCTTTCTCCTCCTCTTACACATCCTTCTCCTCTTCTTGTACCATATCTTCCTCCTCCACCTCTTACTTCTGCTACTACCATACCCTCTGCCAGCAACCATCTGCCTCTCTTCCTCAATCTACACCACCAGCCCGCTTGCTATATACATGTAGTTTGATGGCCATAGGGGGAAGGTGTACGCACCAGCAGATAGCACCCAGATCATACTCTTCCCACTCGTAACAATCAAGAACCCATATCTCCTCCCGTTCTGACCCCCACCCTCCACTTTATACAGATAACAATAATCCGACCTTCAGTAGATTATCAGCGTCCACAGTCTGCCATTGTTCCATCGCTAATGCGATCCTTTCCCCCATCAATTCCCAATCTCTCAATCCAGCCACTCATTCTCCTCTTACTTTCTCAGCCAATTTCCTCTTTCCCACCTACCTCCAGTTAGTGTGCTCCTCCAGATATACTTTCGCACCCACTTCTTTTGACCTTCATGTATCTTTCCCTACACTATCTCTCATTCCTTCCTTCCTCCATCAATCCCTCTTCTCCAGGCAGTTTCCATTCTTTCCATCAATTCCTCCATCCGTTGCAACCTCTATCCCGCTGGTATAATTTTTATCTTTCCCATCCTCCCTCACTTCTCCCCTTTCCTCTTTCCTCCTCCGTTTCCTACTTCCAGTCCTCTCCTCCCTCCATCACTCTATTCCCACTCCAGCCCTTCCTCACTTCCTTCCACCAATTCCTTTCTCCTTGCTTTTCTTTCGCTTTCTTTACTGCTTCCCATCCTCCAACTCTTAAAATAGGATGTTCAAGCGTCATTGGGTTACAACATCAGGTTACATGCATGGCCTCCTATGACGCAACCAGAGTCATACAAGCGTCTGACTACATCGCACCTGTTAGTCTTTATATCGTCTGTGCTGAACAGCTAAACAGCAGCGGCCCATGCAGTCAACGACCTCTAAACGGTTGGGTCTAATCCGGAGGTCATGGTCATAAAATAGAACTCGAGATTAAACAAGCAAGTGAAAAATACTGGGATCGTGTTCAACGTCATAGACTCTTTTCAAGATCTTAGGAATGTGTGTAATATTATTTTCATGGGATCAAGTTCAAAAGTACCTGTTTGAGAACGAGTTTAAAATGACAGGATCAAGCTACGATCGCGTTCAAGGTCATAGAATGGGAACCGCTATATGGAAACCGGTATGGAAACTGGCATGGGAACCGGTATGGAGTTCAAAAGTGACAGTCGGGATCAATTTCAAAGATTGGGATCGCTGTGAAGATTAAGGAATCAATTTTAAGATCTTAGGAGTCTGTTTATTAGTAATTAATTACGTCATGAAGTTCAAGAGTAAAGATCGTGTTAATGATCAAAATACCCGGACGAACGATATAGAGATGGAATAATAGAATATTAAAGAAACGCAGGGTGAAGAAAACCGAGTAAAGCTCAAACGTTAGAAGAATCGATCGAAGGAAGGAATGCTGGAATGCTGGAAGTATCGACTGAAGGAAGGAATACTGGAAAACTGGAAGTATCGATTGATGGAAGGAATGCTGTAAGGCTGGAATTATCGACTGAAGAAAGGAATTCGGGAAGACTGGAAGAATTGACTGAAGGAAGGAATGCTGGAAGAATTGACTGAAGGAAGGAATGCTGGAAGAATTGACTGAAGGAAGGAATGCTGGAAGAATTGACTGAAGGAAGGAATGCTGGAAGAATTGACTGAAGGAAGGAATGCTGGAAGAATCGACTGAAGGAAGGAATGCTGGAAGAATTGACTGAAGGAAGGAATGCTGGAAGAATTGACTGAAGGAAGGAATGCAGGAAGACTGGAAGTATCGATTGATGGAAGGATGGAACAGCATACAGAAGGATGGAAGCGCTGACGATGGAATGGAAGACGTTGGGAAGGAATCCGCTGACAGATTGATTGACGGAAAGGTCAAACGGTGGAAAGATGGAAGAGGGACGAGAAAGCACGAAGAACAAAAACCACCGTCGAAGAACAAATCGCTGGCGCTCCACATTGTATGATCGACGTACATACAGCCTGTGAGAAGCAGCAGGAAGCTGATGCCCGGGCACTTGATGACCTCCGTCTCCACAAGGACCGTGTGTGTGTGTATGTGTGTGTATGTGTGTGTATGTGTGTGTGTCTGTGTGTATGTGTGTATGTGTGTGTGTATGTGTGTGTGTGTATGTGTTTGTGTGTTTGTGTGTGTGCGTTGTGTGTGTGTGTGCGTGCGTGTGCGTGCGTGTGTATGTGTGTATGTATGTGTGTTTGTGCGTGCGTGTGTGTGTGTGTATGTGCGTGTATGTGTGTGTGCGTGTATGTGTGCCTCAGCAATGGCATTGTCTTGGCCTCGGCCTTGGAAAAAATAGGATGAAACTGATGTCGTCAGGGTTTGGAAACCTTCCCGAGTACTCAGCAACTCGAAACCTGGTCTCTATCAATGCTTAAAAAACGTTTCGTTCCAGTGCCAAAATTCAACTTTTTTGTTGGAAGAACAGTACAGTGCTAGCAAGCATTCTGATCGTGTAAAATGGTTGGGATTAAAAAATGCACGTGTCCTGATTGTACACATTCCCTAGGGAATTGATCAAATGTCTGGTTTTACAAAGCACCTAATATATATATATATATATATGTTATACATACATGTACGCGTACAAAACATATATATTATAATATATATAATTATTGCAAGCCAATGCATATATATATTGTGATATTTGGGAGTGTTTGCTTTGTCTATTATATGGTCTGTGTATTGTTTGTCTTTGTACTGTTGGTCTCTGTGCCTTTATCACTGGCATATCTGTCTGTCTGTCTGTCTATCTGTCTGAGTGCCTCCGTACTTTCGTATACGGTAACTATAGTTGCCTTTGTTTATCGATAGGACTAAATTCGACAGACAAAAATGAGACAATGACCCTTTATCTATTGTAAACACTGACGCAGACAAGAAACCATCGGCACCTCCTCCTCCTCATCCCCCTCTTCTTCCTCCTCCTCCTCCTCCTCCTCCTCTCTGGTATACTCTCTTCTTCATCTTCTTAGAAATCCTAATGGACACCAGATGCCTCTCTGTCTCTCAATGTTGCACTTTGCTTCCATATCTCTTTGTGTGTGTGTCTGTCTTTTTGTTTGTCTGTCTGCTTCTGACCACTGCAACTCCGCACACCTTACGTCACGTTACCCAATTATATTGAGCGAATACAGGAGACAGAAGGAGATGGAGAAGAAAGCGTATTGGGAGGAGGAGGAGGAGAAGGAGGAGAAGGAGGAGAAGAAGGAGGAGGAGAAGGAGGAGGAGAAGGAGGAGAAAGAGGCAAAATCCGAGTGCTAGAAGGAGGTGAAGAGGTCGAAAAGGAGTGGTTCTTGAGCTGCAGCCTGAGAGGCAGAGAGAGAGCTATGAAGTGCTAGCGACTTAGAAGTTAATTATCGCACTGAGGAAACCAAGACATAAGTGAAGAGGGAAGACGAAGAAGAACAAGAGGACGACGATAATTGGGAGGATGAGGAAGGAGAGGAGTAAGAGTAGGAGGTGGAAGAGAGGGGAGTAGGAACTGGCTGTGGTTACTCATGCGTTCGTTCAGTCGATGTTTATCGAGTGTAAAAAATTCCACGAATCACAAACTTCTCTATAAATATAATTGTTATCGCATTCAATTGATTCGCTTCTGCCTACTATCCTTTCGTCTAGTTTTTCTATTCCTATAGTTCTCATCTACCTTTTTTTCGCCGCCTACCTTTTTCTGCCTTGGTCCGAAGTCAAATGCTATAATTGGCTTGATGCAGAATAATTATGTACTTCCAGTATAGCCTACTTTATTCCAATAACTGCACCCTTAATATGAAGCGAATTTCCCTTTTAAGTCTAAGTTGGCCTATGCGGTTTTTTTTGGCGTGTGCTTGTATTGTGTACTTTTAATATTATTTCGGTGTTTATGGTGTGCATGACATTCCAAGTTATATCCAAACAGCCAAAGCTGATTAAGACCAACGTAGGGCCAGTGTTTATGCAATGCACAAAATCGTAAACCTCAACCTTAATAGACAGCGCCGAACCTTTTCAATTGTGCGTCCCGCCATCAGGAATGGCCTCCCATGGTTGCAGCATCGCAGTATATCCTTGCGATTTATGCCTAGGGCAAGCGCGTCTGCTTTTTATGAGTACGGTAGCTAAAATCTTGCATTTAAGCAGTGACTGGGCTTGAAGCGCCTCTGAGTAAATCTTCCGAAGAGGCATTACATAACTTCCTGGAATGAATCAATGTTTGGTTTCATGGTGTGTGCCAAATGTTGGTATGATGCAGTATGGTGTATAGTGCAAGATCTAGTCCTATACGTGACTCCACGTTTCTTGACAAGGTGTCAGTGACATGGCATAACTGTCCGCTCACGTTATTTATAACTTTAGTAAAAAGATTGATATAGGTCATCCAATGTTTTGGACAACAGTAATGTATACTATAGGCTAATTCTTGTGCACGATATTTTGACATTGGTCATCCGCCCCCTTGATAGTCGACCAGGCTAACCACTATGAACAAATGAATGAATGAATGAATGAATGAATGAAAGAAAGAAAGAACGAATGAATGAATGAACAAGAAACACGACTGAATTCTGTAAAGACAGATCCAGAAGTGTCTTGTAAAACGATAGCGTGGAAGACATGAATCAATCTCGAAAGGATGGAAACTGGAAACGATCAATTATCGTCGCCTTTCAAACCCGGAATCAGATGTCAACGGTTGGATATAATGTCAGTTGTCAACGCACGTCATATCTAATGCAGACTGAAACGCCTGCTTCGTATTAAACAGTTTCTTCGTTGATTTTGTTACTCCATTCATTCATTCAATTGCTCGTTCATTCATTGAATTTTCCCATTCCCTTTTTTACTTTCTACAGACACGCAAGTAAGATACTTTAAGTAGCGTTTTTTATACACTTTTCAAAAATCGTTGACTGGTATCCAAAGTACATGTACAGCTTTCCGCAGTCTCAAAACTACTTTATTTACTGTGGGTTTTTCACACTGGAGGCGCGGCCTGAGTGGTATGCACTTCGAAAGGCGGTTTATGAATGCATAGATACAATGATAACAATACACAATGCGCATAACATAGCGTAAAATGCATAATGAGATGAGCCAATGTAAAGATATGAACACATAGCATCTGAAATTAACATAGCAAGACATACAAATTAATAACCTATTAACGATCATTAGCCTAATGCAGCATAGCACTATGTACGCGCATCATTATCAATATCGCCACCACCATCACCGAGTGTAGGACATTTCACCCTCTGGACAAAACCCCCGGACAAAACCCCCCGGACAAAAGCCCCCCGGACAATTCCCCCCCCCCCCCCAGGGTAGGACAATTCCCCCCTGTCGAACATATTGCGTGTAAGTGGTATTACTATAAAACGGCGGTCCTAGGTGTCCTAAGTTGGATTGATGAAAAGATTTCTTGCTAAATAGAAGCCGGATTGATACAAAATAATTTTTACTTAAATTGAAGCTGGATTGATGAAAATATTCTTGCTTAAATGGAAGCTGGATTGATGAAAATATTCTTGCTTAAATGGAAGCTGGATTGATGAAAATATTCTTGCTTAAATGGAAGCTGGATTGATGAAAATATTCTTGCTTAAATTGGAGCTGGATTGATGAAAATATTCTTGCCTAAATGGAAGCTGGATTGATGAAAATATTCTTGCTTAAATGGAAGCTGGATTGATGAAAATATTCTTGCTTAAATGGAAGCTGGATTGATGAAAATATTCTCGCTTAAATGGAAGCTGGATGGACAAAAATAATTGTTATTTAAATAGAAGTTGGATTAAACGAATTTTTGCCTAAATGGAAACAAAGGGGGGGGGTATTGTCCGGGGGGTTAATGTCCTAGGCTAAATCAGGGGGGGAATTGTCCGGGGGGGATTGTCCGGGGGGTTTGTACGGGGGGGGTTTTGTCCAGGGGGAAATGTCCATCACCTCAATCATCATCATCATCATCATCATCATCATCATCATCATCATCATCATCATCATCATCATCATCGTCATCGTCATCGTCATCATCATCATCATCATCACCACCACCACCACCACCACCACCACCACCACCACTCTCATCGTCATTTATGCATACATAGCCTGCATACATACATGCATACATGCATACATACATGCATACATGCATACATACATACATACATACATACATACATACATACACACATGCATACATGCATACATACATACATACATACATACATACATACATACATACATACATACATACATACATACATACATACATACATACATACATACATACATACATACATACATACATACATACATACATACATACATACATACATACATACATACATACACACATGCATACATACGCCTACATACATACACACACAGGTTAAAGGTGGACGTCACTCGACTGCAATCCATCATCATAATAATAACAGTCAGCGTAATGCAGCAGCAGCAGCAGCGTGGGATCATTCATTATCACACAAGTTCACCTAATAATAATTGATCCTAATAATAATGAAGCAATTCGCGTTTAAATAAGACATCATTACACGGAGCTTCACGAAACCCTTGCTCTCACTTCTCTCGCTCACTTCAACACCGATATTAGAGCACTTGGATGTTGTTTTTTCTCGGCCGTGCGGTCCCTTCCAGCCACTCCCTCTTTGCATCACGCCACCTGGATTCTGCTGGTACATCTTATCACCACTTGAGAAAAAAAACCGTTTCCGTCATAGGTTGAAGGAATAAATATCCCAAGGGAGCGCCACGTAAATTGGTTCGTCCACAGCTAGCTATAGAGGGAATGCCAGTCCCGACTCCCGAGGCCTAGGGGGGTATAGACACTATGCCAGGTCAGACAGTTGTTTTTTGCTGTGTTCTTTTTCTGCCGATAAACCACCAAGGATGAGAAAATGAGGCCGCATTTCTTTGACTGGCTTCCTGTTCATTTAAGTGCGTCTAATCTCCGTCTGGTTTTTAATAGCATATATCTGTGTTCATAAACCAAATGACATAACAAAACTTTGGCCCACAATTATACCTCTCAATTTTTTAATCCTTTCTTAACAGTAAGCCTATATATAGAGTGCATTATTATAACTAAAATAGTCCATCTAAAGAAATCTCAATATATTTGTACACGACCATTTGCATAGAGGCTATAGCACAGCTATGGATAGGCCATGTGTTCTATCCCTAAGGTCTGACCTATAATGTAGCAGTCTCACAGACACGAATCGAGCAGTAAGCCTACACAATAACAATAACAATAATATTAATCAGTGTTTAATCTGGGCATCTATCGTGGGGAAGTTCGCCCCCAGGAATGACATTTCCCTTGCCAGAAAACTTTCTGAGATCGGGGGCTATAGATTAAACACTGAATATTGATCAGTGGCAGGGCTTAGATTAGGCCTAAATATTCACAGTCATGCGAATTATTTTTTTCAACACAACAGTTCACATAGAAATTCTTTGATATGGGCACTCGAATGTGATATTTCATTTCTAAAAAAACAGCTGTGCGCAACGTTAGACAGATTGCTTAACGATTAAACGCATAACAGTCAATCCTTATTACAATTATTATGACCTTATTACAATTATTATGACCTTATTACAATTATTGTAACCTCATTACAATTATTATAACCTTATTGTAATTATTATAACCTTATTACAATTATTATAACCTTATTACAATTATTAAAACCTTATTACAATTATTATAACCTTATTACAATTATTAAAACTTTATTACAATATAATGACCCAGTGAAATAGACTTGACGGCCACGGTCTTAGTTGTCGATTATTTCCCATAAAAATACACAACATTGGTTCGTTGCTTATAGTTGACGTTTGACGACAATGTATCATAACAAAGATGATTATCGTCGCCCTCCTCTTTTCTCCAGACTTGAGCCTGGCGTTTGCCAAAGTACGAACAGTGGTAATGTAATGCAATTATTAATTTATGTAGCGCCGCTGCAGCCGTAGCGCTTCAGTAGCGCTTCCTGTGCGAGATAGCAGCAACAGGTCGGTAAGTATAGATAGGTAGGTATAGGTAGGTAGGTAGGTAGGTAGGTAGGTAGGTAGGTAGGGAGACAGACAGACAGACAGACAGGGACAGACAGACAGACAGGGACAGACAGACAGGGACAGACAGACAGAAACACAGAGGTAGACAGACACAGATAGACAGACAGAAGCGATATAGATAAGTCACACAGAGAAGAGAGGTGAGTAACCAGTAACGGTAGCCTCGTATAATGGCTTTGCACCTTCATCGTCTTCTGATCTTCTGCACTTAATTATATCGCTGCGAACCAAGTGCTTCCTCCTCTGCAACCAGATGCACCAGATAGAAGACGTTGCACAACTAAAACTTAGGCCGCCGAGGGACAAAGTTGCTGCAGTATAGTCATAAAACATCACCACCATCCATCCCATGCAGCGGCAGCATGTGGTCTGTTTGTATTTTTTGTGACCCGACAAAGTGTCTGTCTGACAGTGGCTGAATGTGTTGAAAGTTTCCGATGTGATTTGTGGTCTATTTACCTGATGTTTTGCTCATTTATGTTAAGTTGGGTTAATTTATGTTGCATTATGTCATGTCTGAATGTTGTGTTTGTTGTGTTGTATTCATGCCATGTTATGATATATTGGAAATAACTTTTGCATTAATTTATGTCATGCATTAATTTATGTTAGGTCATCTTTGGCCAAACTATGCTGCACTTAAGCTATTTATGGTAGGTTTAGAGAGTTATGCTATGCTATTTCGGAATGACCTTTGCTGCATTAATTTATATAATGTTGTGTTAAATAATATAGACCTACCGTACCGTGGAATGCTAATTTATGTCATTTTTGGTTTTTTCTGCTTCTTTATGCCGTGAGGCAACACTCATGCTTTTGCGTTTTATCACGAACAGATGAAACCGCTGAAAAATTATTCGTAGACACAGTACGAAAAATTACTCAATTGCAACATAAATAAATCATTCCAACAACGTAGAATAATCCAGGGGCGTCAAATCATTTTTAATGGTACGCAGACCGTTGGAAATATTAGTCAGCAAATGGCTACCCAGGGTGCCAAAGCAGAAGGGAAGTATGTGTCTTAGAGGACACAATCCCTGGATATGATCTTCCAATTTTACGAATTACGATGGATGTAATTCCGTAGAATATTTGCAACTAAAATTGTCATATTGTCCATTTTTAGCATATTCTTCAAGCTGTCAAATAACACTCATTTTGATCTTCACTATCATTTACAAACATCATATCGCCTTTGTGCTCAAATTAGGTTTAGTCTTTAGGCATAGAAATACGTACCAGGAAAACAGAGTCGCAGGTAACAAAGACGCAAAGTCACAAATTCACAAAAATAGGACCAGGAAAACACAGAAAAGCGGACCAGGAAAGCACAGGAAAACGGACCAGGAAAACACTGTCGCAGGTCACAAAGTTGCAAAGTATAAAGTCACACAAAGTCAAAAAGTCACGCAAAGTCAAAAAGTCACGCAAAGTCAAAAAGTCACGCAAAGTCAAAAAGTCGCTTTCTATCAACAAAATTATTAACAGCTATCAAGAGAGTTCAAGCAATCGGCAGACTGACTCGCTCAGTGGCTACTTCCAAACAACCTGGATTTCGACTGAAGTATCTAGTCAACTTCATAATGAATGCATCTCATTCAAAAGGATATAAACTAAACTTTGGCCGAAAGCCTAGTAGAGCAAATAGAACACTCCACTAAGCAAACGATATGCTGGAATAAATCAAGTATAGAGTTCTATCTGGCTTCAGGTTTTTTGTCGAGAAATCGGATCAAACAAGAATGTAACAGTAGGCTAACTTCGGACGACTTTGCAGCAGATCGTGGATAGCAGAGTAAGAATTACCAGAGGTCCAATCTACCTAGTCTTTCTTACGATTTCATAAAAAGTCTTCAAACCCAACTCTACATAAATCAACGTCTGATGCCTGTTATTTTTCTACAATGCTTATACTGATATTTTCATTAGCAAGCGCTAACTGTTTCAGTAAGTTATAATGACAGAAAACTGTCGACTGTGAATTTGATCAGCTGGCTCGTTTAGATAAGCTGAAAGAAACGACAGACAGTGTTCCTGTTGACAGATATGAAAGTGCCATGTCCTGACTGATTTACGGTCTCCCAACCAGCATACGTGACGTGACCTGCGGCTTTACATTCAAGGGGGGGCAGAAAACTGCAGGGCCATTTCGGTTTTACTCACCCTCTGAGCAGCAGTATCAAGTTTTTACAGCATCCTATAATTGTGCCAGGCAGTAAAAGTCAATCTTACCCCCACTGGTGCCTTTAGTAGTTTTGACCCGGTAATATATCTTCCTTCAGACATATAATCCACCTTATCTCCCCACCTTTCACTCTCTCGATCACAGCAGAATGACCCAAAAAGAATCTGACCATATTCGGCTCTAGGTTTAAACGTGGCATTCCCCGGTGTCAAGAGATAAGATAACGTGCGCCATAGAAGTTTCAGATAAGATTCGAATCCAGTTACATTGACAGCAACTCAGCTCAGGCACCTGCATACTCGAGCTCATTAAGACCTGCAGACCAGCATACCAACCAATTATAATTCAATCTTTAAAACGTATACCGAATGAATTCTTGTCAGAAGCAAACTCTAACGTTGCTCAAGGTTGGTATGAATTAACTACCTTGTGCAAAGCAAGTCCTGGCAGGTATGGCCATTGCTTGTACTTGTAATATGGACTGAAGATATATTAGAGTCCTGATGTAGGCTACCCAATAGAACCCATTTCATAATATGAAACAATATAGGCCTACTAAACATTCAGCATTGCAAAATACGTTGCTATGTATTGTATTGTATTGTATTATACTGTATTGTATGTTGCTATGGAATGCTCGATGTCGAATTTCAGTAGGTTACATAATATAGGCATAATGAGTTTGATTATAGTCATATAGGCATACTCTGATCGTAACAAAACTGTAAAAAAAACTTGAAACCCGAACGAAGGCAAGACGGTGCAGAGAATTGTCCCCTGCACAGTAGGCCTACACTAAGCGCGACCACACAGAGCAGAATAATACCAAGCGCATTAGTGTCTGCAAATAGCAGGCCCCACTTCCTGCTAGTCTACTCATTATGGTAGGCTACCTGGCGAGGTACAAGGTTCTGCCCTTGTCATTCAACAGCGTCTCCGGTTTTCAACCAGGGACCAACCGCTGCCCAGTCTGGCCCAAGGGTCTCTGTTTTACTACATGGGCGCCCATGTATAGTACATAACCGCATGGTCCACTGCGCCTGTGCCATGGATCATTTAAATCTACTTAGGATAACATAGGTAATTAGGATGAATCGTGCTCTTAATTTGGGTAGACCTATATTGGGGTGGGTCAGTGGGTGGGTGGATGGGTGGGTGGCTTAATGACGTGGTGGCGCTTCGGGTCATTTCAGATGAATGCCAATCCCACGGTCTCTCGCTTTGCGGCCCGCTGGAGTTTCTGCGTTTCTGCAGTTTCTATACGCATTATCTGTGTATTCCGAATGAATATATCTGTCTCTGTTTCTCTGTCTCTCTTTCTCTATCTACCTCTCTCTCTCTATGACTGCCTGTCTATCGACCTCCCTAGTTTGCCTCTGTGATTGTCATGTCAAATAACTGCTTATCAATTTATGTTCTTTTGACTGCTTACGCTTCTCTTATAGATGGTTTCGGAATAGAAGCAGAGACAGCAATTACCAAACAAGACGATTTTGTGTGGCATAGTTGAACGAGCGAAGACCAAGTAACGGGTGGTATGTAACTGCGGCCTAAAAGGCATTGAAGATATTACATTATTTGGACTAACACCAAGGAGAACAATGGACTTGACAAAAGAGAAAGAACAATGGAGGTAATTTATTCGTACCCATCATCGCAAAATAACCGGCATCAGAGACTGATAACGTGATCGTAATCTCCACATTTCTAAAGCGCCACTAGAAATCCAAGCGCAGGGCACCAGCTTATTCACGAGCGCTGATGCCGATAATGATGATGACGATGATGATGACTATGATGATGATGATGATGATGATGATGATGATGATGATGATGATGACGACGATGATGACTGTGATGGTGATGATGATGAAGAAGAAGAAGAAAATAATGATGACTATGATGATGATGACTATGACTATGATGATGATGATGATGATGATGATGATGATGATGATGATGATGTTGATGACGACGATGATGACTATGATGGTGATGATGATGAAGAAGAAGAAAATATTGATGATGATGATGATGATGATGATGATGATGATGGTGATGATGATGATGATGATGATGATGATGATGATGACGATGATAATGATGACGATGATGACGATGATGACGATGAAGAAGATAATAACGATGACGACAATGATAATGATAATGATGATATTCATCTATGCACGTGTTTGCATGATCTGTTTATTTCCTCTCGTGTGTTGTCAGTCCTGTCTGTCTGACGCCAACCTTCCAGACTGCAGCGCGATGCGGCCTTTCATCTTTTCCATGATGAATGCGATGAATGGATGAATTTCGCGCACAGGAAAGAACGGAAAAGGCAGGAGAGTTGGAGCAGGAAAAAGAAAAAGTGGAGGAGGATGAGAAGGAGGAGCAGGCTGAGTGGAAATTGTAGTCAAAATGGAACTTCCACCAATGATTGAAATTACTTCGCTCCATGTCCAAACTATTTCCGATTGAAAACGAGTTTAAATTTCCATATCTGCCACATGACCCAGACACATCTCAAATCTCGCAACGTGATCAGATACGAAGGTGAGAAGTATTAAAAAAACTAAGAACAATTTAGCTTCGCGGCTAGTTCTTCGGACTACATTTATGATTCAAGGAGGGGATGGGCCAAATTTCACATAATAATGAGTCAACACATTCATTGAAAACGGGTAGGCCTATATACGATATGTAGCAGGATATACTACTATTAGACCTACAAAAACATTTGAAAAATACCGCGGAAATACAGTTGAATTAATGAAGAATAATTTTGCCAAACAACTCACTGACTAATAAATAAATGCATCGATGCTCAAATGCATATACAAAACATATACAAAAAACACACATTCCTACGCGCACATACATGCATATACAGGCGCATAAACACACACACACACACACACACACACACACACACACATGAGGTTTGTTCTTTCATTTGCCACCTTTAAACTTATAGCCGAGTACTCACTGTAATTACACTCAACGAAAGCATAAGCCTACATGCAGACTCTCTGCCTGGTACTGATGATGGCCCAACTAATGCAAAACATCGTCGTCGACAGATAGGCCATCCATCCTTTCACTTGCACAATTATTTTCATCTTACGTCCATCGCTAAATCGAGACAGAATTGTAATTGAATGGTTCCCGAATGCATTTGTCATTCTCACGTGAATAGTATGTAGACAAACCAACATTCACGTACAGACAAACACGTGGACTGGCATACAGACCCACTAACAGGCACACAAGAACACGCGTGCACCGACTACAGGACAGAGATATGCTTTCACACGCATATCTGCTACAGGCGAGCAGACAGAGGGACATGCAGACTGCCGCTGCTGCTACTGCTCTGTTGTACGGAGTCATGGGATTATTTTCCTATAGTTTATGCAAGACAATTCCTAGTTTACTGAGCGTAATAAGCTGCAGATGTAGACCTTAACTGGCACAGGCAACCTGTTGTTATTCAGTGGACGTCAAAGACCAGAACCATCTGCGGCGGCAGCAGCAGCAGCAGCAGCAGCAGCAGGGATGCCGGCGTTACTCGTAACTTGATATACGGATCCGGCAGATGCTAGCCGTCGGCGGTATAGTCCTGACCCAGACACAACCACACTGACCACCCTCGCCGGTTGTCAAGGGCAGTCACTCAATCACCTATCCATCCACCACGGTTTCCTCCTCCACCATAAAGCTTTCACCATCTACCATATCCCCTCCATCTACTCCGAGCCCCGCCCTCGCTTCTCAAATGACCGGTCGCACGATTATAACGTTCTCAATGACCTTCAGATCCGGTCGTATAATAGTTTGGCCTTATTCATCTTTTCATCCTGCGCGCTAATCCTTGATATACTTCTGTCCATGCTCATAAAACCGCTTCCATCTATCCTCTTTCCGTCTGTGTATACTTCTGTGTGTCTGTGTGTATATGTGTCCGTGTGTCTGTCTGTCTGTCTGTCTGTCTGACACTCTCCCTTGCGTGTGCGCGTTAAATTTAGTGAGGTATATTCATGTAGCCATCTCTCCACCAAAATTCCTGTTACTCCAATTAAACGGTTTGGTACACACTCTCCTTTCGGTTCTAGGTATATGCCAGGCCCTGCCTGCTATGCTTTACCAACTGTTTTGTCTGCGAATGAACCTTAACTTAGCATGTATGTATGTGCACTTGTTATAGCACCCCTTCAAGCTCTCTTTACTCAGAGGCGCTCCCGAATACAGAGCGGACACTGCATCGGAGTTTCACGCCGAAGCGCTGAGCAATTGTGAGTGAAGGACTTGCCCAAGGTCCTTACGCGGCGAGGTGGATTCGAACCTCGAACCTTCCGGCTTCAAGGCAACGACGCCACCGCTACACCACCGCGCCCCACATGGTGCAGTCTAAAGAGGTAAACTCCGTCTCTTCTGGGTGACCTGTCAACTGTCAGGCTAGCAGCGACGCTGAGTGGTTCAAGATTTGCTGCTGACATTAAATTTTTCAAAGATATGAATTGAAGTTGAATTGAAATCACAGTTTTATTGCGGTATATTGTATTGTATATATAAAGACATATATATGTATAGTCTGTATAGTGTATATATACATACAAAGCGCCCCTAATAGAGTGAACCGTTCAGGGGCAGTCCCGGTGCGCAAGGCCAAGAAATAAGTTTTGAGAAAAGAAAATGAGGAGGAAGGATTACCTACTAGAATTTGGGCAGAGTATAGATGGGGACAGTGTATTCCAAATATAAGGGACCAATAATTGATGTAAAGGACGGGGCTGTTCTAATATGAGGAATTAACTAGAAGATCAAACCTGCTTGAAGAGCGAATTGGATTATGCAAGGAGGCTGAAAGAGACTGGAATATTACATCGGCTATAATAATTATTATAGATATCCCGGGACAAGAAATTGCATTGTAGTGACAAATAGAGCATCAGTTAGGCCTATATGCAAACGAGTAGTATGATCGATGCAAGGTCATCTCAGATGGCAGAGAACAAAGAAATGTGTTTATCAATAAAGAAGTTGCGTCTTGGAAGTTTTGCCCAATAATTGTTGAAATCTTTCAATGCATGCGAAGATTACTAATCATCACCTTCAGCTAGTGAGACTGACCATTTGATGGCGATGTGTATAAATAAATTGTCACCACTGTCATCGACCATATTGCATTTCCCATCCCAACTGCTACTTTTAGGTCAGTCCAGAGGTGATGCTACGTCCTCGTTTTTTATTATCTGTCCAAGGTATATAAGTATATTATACCCGTATGCTCTTGGTCGACACAAAGGTTCTTATATGTATAGTAATAGCCTTGGTCTGTTCCTGCGTCAGCTTTATCACACTCCATTATATTACCCTTCAATTCGGATCCTTATTCTTTGTTATTTATTCTGACCTGGAAACGATCACAACCCCACCACCACAGCCCCCCACCTCCACAACCCCCACCCCCACGCAGCCTCAATTTTCACAGCAACCGTATCGGATCCTTTGATTAGAATTCCTTTCGCAGCCTATCGCCCTTTCTCCTCTCACCCCTTGCCCTTCTCTCTTCTCACCCCTGCCCTTGCTTCTTCCCACCCGCACCCTTGCTGCCCAGCCGATCTCATTGCTTCCAGATGAGAAGAATGCTCATTTGGCGGAGAGGAGGGAGGAGTCTAGCCTCATCGTAAAATGCGTACCCTCCTTGCCTCATCACCCCGTCGGATTTCACCCGTATTATACCAATTCCCACAATCACAGACTTTTATTTACGTATTCGTCTCGTCACGTCCTTGTCCGTGTATCTCTATTGTTTTGTCCTACTTTCCCTTTCTCACGTTCTTCCTTTCTCCCTCTCTCTCTCTCTCTCTCTCTCTGTCTCTCTCTGTGTCTGTGCCTGTCTCTCTCTCTCTCTCTATGGCTATTTGTCTTCCTTCGTCTCTTTATGGATTCCGGTCTTCCCAATGGGGGTCAGTTCCTCTGCTGCTATCAAATGCGGATGTCCCAACATCTTCCAGACTGAAATCTAATATTCGCTGAACGCAGGCAATGTTGAAGGCAATTAGTGTCTGCTTTTCGGGACGACACTAATGCGATCCTAATGTTCACAGTGTCTGGCAGTAAGGCACACAATGTCAGGAGATAGGAAGGGTGGACAGGTCAAGTAGACATTGTGTTCTTAATCAGCGTCATCATCCTCATCATCATCCTAATCATTTTTACAATCATTTTTACAATCATTACCGTCGTTTCAACGATAACCACCACCATCGACATTATTACCTTCGTCACGATCATCAAAGTCCAATTGGTTGCGATAGATGCGACTAAATATTACTGTTAGCCGTTCGCTTTTTTTGTTTTTTTGGGCAAAATTGTTGCTTTCTCTTGTCGTAAGCTTTCTTGTATCTTTGTGAACATTTTCGTCTGTCTTCATATTGATCAATGGGATTGCAGTGGCGAAATTAGAGATCAGTACACGCTGCAGTTGCGTAGACTCTGTCTCTAGCTGTCTGCGAGTCATTTTACTGAGTATACAACACACAAATATTTGTGAGATGAGTATATGTAAACACGTTGTATACCCTCGATCACAGCCTTACTTGCCTTCTGCGTTCCTCGAATTTAGCAAGAAGCTCATAATTATGGTCATATCCAACTGGAACTCGAGTAAATACGAAAAGTCAGGGTAAAAGTAGAAAGAGTTGAAAAAGGACAACTCGTAATCGTAAACTCGAGATTTCTAAAGCGCCACTCGAAAGTCAAGCGCGGGGCACCAGCTTATTCACGAGCGCTGATCACAACTGGAAACCGAGTAAAGAAGAAAAGTCATGATAAAAGTAGAAAGAGTTGAAAAGGAGAAACGAAAGCAAACAGACCATGAACGAACTGTCGGTGGATCGGAATGTCAGATGGAAATACTTTCATGAGAGATTTATGATGCAGAAAGAGCGCACACGTTTGACAAATTGACATGCACTTATTTGCTGATCAGCCGACAAAATGCGTCATTGCAGATTGGATTGAAAGTAGATGAGAAGAAGATGTTTTTCTTTCATTCGATTTCGAAGACAGATTATACATTATACAAATCGAATACGTAACAAGACACCACATATGCATAAAGTGAACTTTCGACTTGACCTATGACCGTAAAAACTACAGATGACTCAGACTCACACGTCGTTTGCTAATTGCCTGTATGGTCGTCGGCGAAATAATAATGATGATGATAAGGGTCGGTAATAAACTTGTTGACATGCTTCGATAGAGACAGCACGGATGCTTTGTACAACACGAGGTCGAATAATAATAATCAGTTGCCTGGACGAGCTAGAGTGGCGGCCCTGCCTCAATTCGACACATTAACTGTTTAGCAGAACCGTTTACGAATCTTTTTAACCTCTGTAGATTAACGACGACACCAGCGTCGATAATTTTTACGGTGGTCCAAGAATTGCGCTATAAAAATTGCATGCTTAGATGAGACACGTATTTCAAAGAAGAGAAGGTGATCAGAGACTGAAGAGTAGGAAGTAAGTAAGTAAGTTTATCCTTTATTAATTAAGTGGAATTGGATTACCTCTAATGCAATATTCGTGTGTGTGTGTGTGTGTGTGTGAGAGAGAGAGAGAGAGAGAGAGAGAGAGAGAGAGAGAGAGAGAGAGAGAGAGAGAGAGAGAGAGAGAAAGTCAGAGAGTGGCAGAGGGAGGAACGGAGATGGATAGAGAGGAAGGCAACACGAGATGGGTGATGGGTCATTGGACACGCCCTTGGGCACCGAAGAATTTCCAGTGGATCCAATTAGTGCAATGCCAGTGAAAGTCGCGATACGATAAACAACAACAGGTGTTACAGGCATCGTTAGAATTCAAACCCAACAGATGTCAACGGTATGATTACTGCAATTATTTATTATTTATGACTAAATTAATTAAATTCAACTTAGTGACTTCATATATTCACTAACAGTTTTATCTACAGCATATCTTGTTATATTTTTATTTTCACTAATAGACACAACTACAAAATATCTTGTCATATTTTCATTTTCACTAATAGTTATACTACAAAATATCTTGTTACATTTTCATTTTCACTAATAGAGAGAACTACAAGATAACTGGTTACATTTTCATTTTCACTAACAGTAATAGCAACAAAATATCTTGCTACTTTTAAATTTTCACTAATAGTTATAACTACAAAATATCTTGTTACATTTTTATTTTCACTAATAGTTACAAATACAAAATATTTTGTAACATTTTCATTTCTATGAATGACGGTCTTTATTGGCCCTCTAGCGTCGTGAACTGCTGTGGCTTCAAATTCCCAACATTATAGAGGAAGAACGTTGCTAGACTTCTGTCCATTGTGCCATCTATAGTTAAATCATTTCCTTCATGACATGAGCACATTGTCCAATAGAGATCAGACGTCGACATCGGTAAGAAAGTTAATGGGAGAGAGAGACAGACAGAGAGAGAGAGAGAGACGGATAGACAGAAAGACAAAGAGACAGAGAGAGACAGAGATAGATAGAGAGAGAGAGATACAGAAGGAGAAAAGACAGACAAGCACACAGAGGGACAGGATAGATAGGCAGACTAACATGATTGTACAGACAGACTTAACTACCTGTATAAAGCCAGAAGTACAAAGATAATGCAGACACAGCAAGGCGGATACTTATGGACAAACACACACACACACACACACACACACACACACACACACACACACACACACACACACACACACATTAATACGTCTGATGTATAGCAATGTTGTAGCGCTGTCGTGAAGTTCACAAAAGGTGCATTATAAATAACCAGAGCACACACACGCACATGTACATGCATACACAAGCAGACAAACAGAGAGACATGAACCGGCGCCACAGAGACATCAACGAACAGACAACCAGACAACAAAACCATAGTGCATTGTCTGTAATCATTGTCTAATACAGACAATGGTGATAAGCCTATAATGCAACCTGCATCATCCGAGGGATGCCACTCAAGCCCTAGACTTAATTCTCTGGTGCAACATGCACCAGCAGCCGGATACAGCGGCAGACAAAATGATGCGGGTCTACGAGGAGAGGGGAATGGGGTGGAGAGGGATGCAGTCTAAAAGGGTCGGGTCAGAGTTACGACGGTTGAACCCAGCCTACAATGATTACATCAGAAGAAGTACTACTGTATCCTTATATCGCAATCAACGTGTACCGTGTACCTAACCTCTTCGATGTACTAGGCCCACCATTCATACATAAAATGTTATCTAATAATTATATAATTTATATATATATATAATATGACATAATATTTTATAGTATATCACATATAGGCCTATATATTTATATGATATTATATATTATACGAATAATACGATTCATTTCTATACAAAAGCAATAGACCTAATAGTTGAATAGTATATATTTTAGAAAGTCACATAGCGACTCCTATTTTACAAGTACTATAACATTCTCCAAACAAGGTCTTCTGCATATATTATGTACACATAAACATCTTCAATATTAATAGGCTTAAATAAATACAGCGGTCCAACGAATTAAAATAAATACGTTTACATACATTTGCTTAGATTAAATAGATCGTCAGTGTATTATAAAGTGCGTGAGGAAAATCTAAACGTGCATATTTTGATATAATATAGCGCCAGCATGACCTAGACATTGTTAATTTTGTCAGTATACAAAACTATACATTGACCTGTTGTAGGGTCTTTTACCACCGCTGACCGTTTAAATAGACACAACGAGAGGAACTTATGCAGCGCCTGTATAATTATACCCGTGTTGCTCGCTGCGTGAATAAAGTATGAGCATAATGAGAGCATACCGACATCTATCGAGAATTGTCTGAGGATGTCTCGCTTTTTTAATAATAATTATCAAGCTACTTAGCCTAATTATTGTCTAAATGAGGTCAACACGAAAGCGACCTATTGTTATTAAAATTCCACTATGTACATAAGTGCATGCGAGAATATAGATATCCAGACACATTTAGACACAATGTCATGTGTTCGGAAAGTAGGATTAATGAAATTCATCTGCCATTATCAGCTGGCTGCATAGAGTTACAGAAGATGACTCTGAGGCAAATAGAGCGTCTGTGTTTCGATGAAAAATTGTAGGCTAATGAATAGTATTATTTATTATTTTAGAATATCAATTGATAGTAAATACTACTTGCTACATACTACTATTTTCTATCACTTGTGTCTATATATATTATAGGTATATGAGATTCCTACTGGGAGCAAGTAGGAAATGTCTGAAATCATATTTATTATTATTACCATAATAATCACACTTATTTCTTCAAAAAACCGGACAAATTCATTCACAGTCTTATTAAAATGATTGTTTCCAACGAAATAATAATGATAATAATAATAATAATAATAATAATAATAATAATCATCATCATTATCGTCACTACCATCATCATCACCATCACCATCACCATCACCATCACCATCATCATCATCATCATCATCATCATCATCATCACCATCATCACCATCATCACCATCATCACCACCATCATCATCACCATCACCATCATCATCATCATCATCATCATCATCATCATCATCATCATCATCATCATCATCATCATCATCATCATCATCATCATCATCATCTCAATCAATGTCATCATTAAATGTAATGGTAGTCACTTTCCCAGACTGACTGCGGGGTCTTTGACACACAGCAGTAGAGGTCAGATAGTAGTTAAGTCAAAGGATTCAGCAGACGAGGCCAAGTATACCAACCGGACCACAGACACAAGGTCATCAGGTACAACGTGGAACCGACCAACGCACTGACTCGCTACGATCGTACATATGTATGTATGTATGTATGCATACATGTATGTATGTATGTATGTATGTATGTATGTATGTATGTATGTATGTATGTATGTATGTATGTATGTATGTATGTATGTATGTATGTATGTATAAATGTATGCAGTATATGTTTGTGTATTATGTATATATGTATGAAACTATGAATAATCACTGAACTGCCTTGATCTACATTTTTCTGTCTATACAACATGTGATCCATTTCACTGCCCTCATTCTGTTTTCAGTTCCTTCCAGACACCATGCCAGTCTGCCTCCCTCGTTGTCCGCCTATACGTACCGCCATCTGTACCTGTATTCCTCCTGGTTAATCCTATGACCTTCAGTCAGGTGTCTGCCTAAAGATGCCTCGGTGCTTCATCGTTCAGCCTCATGTGAGAAAAGTAGGAGGAACCTGGTGATGTGATGAACACCATGTTAACGTCATTCAGTGCGTTATGACTCGGCCCATTAGGAAACACTTTCAACTCATATATATATATATATATATATATATATGTATGTATAAATATATATGTGAAAGAAATATATATATATATTAGGAAACACTTTCAACTTATATATATATATATGTAAATATGTAAGAAAAATATATATATATATATATATTAGGAAACACTTTCAACTTATATATATATATATATGTAAATATGTAAGAGAAATATATATATATATATATATATTAGGAAACACTTTCAACTTATATATATGTAAATATGTGAGAGAAATATATATATATAAGGAAACACTTTCAACTTATATATATGTATATATATATATATATATGAGAGAAATATATGTTTATAATATAATTATATTATAGGCATCGCAATGAACAACGTTACAACGAACGACACGTGGCAGGGCAAATTGACGCCCACAAACACGCGTAGGCTACAAGCAGACAGACACACACGTAGTCGCAAAAGGACAGACAGGAAGATACAGAAGCCATTAAACACCAACAAACGCTGTCGGGTAAAACAAAAAAACACGGTGGCCATTAGAGTATTTAGTTCACCCTTCTAAGCAATCTGTCTGTCATCGCGTAAATTGCCCGAAGCGAATTATATCGAATGGAAATAGGAGATCCTTTTAGGGTAACGATATGAATGATACTCGTAGATCGACCTTCCGTGTGAAAGGCGCTTCATGTGTGATCTGAGTGTCTACACTCTACGCGTATCCATTATTTTATACGAACCATGATCTATAGAATAATATTATATACAGTAAGCACGTTCGACAATTAATCGAAAGTATTGGGGCTCACAATCCCTGCCGACGCCATACGTATAATATATAGATAGATAGATAGATAGATAGATAGATAGATAGATAGATAGATAGATAGATAGATAGATAGGCAGACAGAGAGAGACAGACAGACAGACAGACAGACAGACAGATAGATAGATAGATAAATAGATAGATAGATAGTTTGATACTTCATCGCCAGGGGTCAGGCTGTATCCCATTGTCTGCTCTAGGGGAAGCTCCAGGTGCTCTTCTTCTTTTGTAATAATGACCATCACAATTGGTATGGCGCCACTTCAGGTTAATATGTGCATTTAAAATCTATTCAAGTATACCGAGTAGGCTATATTACAGGCCCGTATACAGTCACATATAATGTGATGAGCCGTGTTATATGTAATCAAATTCAATGTAAATAATATGTAACCTTCAGTGGCACCACCTAGTCAACTCAGTGGTTAGAAAAGAAGCGTGGGATGAAACCAATGAGGCATCGAGATTGAGAAAGTGAAGGCGCTAATTAGGCATGCATGGAGGGACACGTGCAAATGGAGGTCAGAGATCTGTGAATAACTTTGAACCTTTGATATTAAGTCTCCTCCTCTTCTTCTTAATGGGTTATCAGATCAAAAGCACTCTCTGTAAGTCTCTGTCGCTTTCACCCTTGTGATTCAATTCACCCTTGGCCTCAACACCTCGTTACTACCTACTTCTGTCTGTCTGTCTCTGTCTGTCTGTCTGTCTCTGTCTGTCTATCTGTCTATCTGGCTGAACGCATCTGTCTGTACGTCGGTCAGTCTGTACAACTGTCTGTCATATAGTGTAATGCGATGAAGCAATGTTTATAATGTAATGTAATGTAATGTGCATAATCCAACCAATCTTCACACAATTATATTCTGTTTTCATCCTTTTTCAAATCCATTCTTCCTCTGTTCCTTCCGTCCATCCTTTGAGTCTTTCCTTTCTTCTCCGTTTCTTCCAGCCCCTCCAGCATATAATCAGAGAGCGCCAGAGATAGAGACAGATAGAAGGAGACGGAGAGATAGAGACCGGAAGAGAGACAGAGATAGACAGAGAGAGAAAAAGTGAGTGAGAATGAGACAAAGACAGAGAGACGGAGAGGGAGAGGTAGACGAAGAGAGAGAGAGAGAGACAGAGAGAAAGAGAGACAGAGAGATGCAGAGAGACCTGCGGCATACGGAGCCATTTCGCGCCATCATTAAGTTTCTATTAAAAGAGCGAAAGGTACCGGGCGACCTTTCCTACACAGACGGACGCTCACCTTTCGTCTGTCTGTCTGTCTGTTCATCCGTCTGTCTGTCTCTCTGTCTGTCTGTCTCTCTGTCTGTCTACAGCCTCACTCTCTCGGATATCGAAAGACGATAAACAAATTGGCGTCGAATTAAGGTCTGCCTGCCATCAGCAATTACAGACTCCCTCTGAAGAAATCTCTACGCACATATACACATAGACTATAATAGTGGTATAAGACTACAATAGTGGTCTATATATTATTACACGGAATGTATGAGTAACGCATGATGTAAAGGCGCTGCATAAGCATTGATGATTTCATGACTGTGAATGACGATCGGAAAGAATTGCACTAGAGTAAACATAATATACAAGACACCGTTTTACGCTGTGCACACTTAAATGCATCTTTTATTCGCATTGTACAAGCATAATCACATATATATATATATTCTGTATAATGTACACCTGCATAGATAAGCTTATACTGATAGGCGATGTCTTTTGCCTATCCATACATCTATGTATAGCATATATACATATGCATTTAGCTGGTCGTCTTTGTCGAGTGTCTAGACGATTATTGCAAGTTACCCAATGTTGTAAAAAGCAGACAGCAGCATCTATATATATCCTATATATATAATCTATATATATATATAGCCTATATTCTGTAAGATAACCAGAGATCAGTGCTGGCTTATCGGTCGTTTCAGATGCACTTGTCGGGCTTGGCTGTAGTATATATGTCGGCCCACCATCGTGTAGACAATAGATGCCTAATTATAGGAATAATTACTATCAGTACAGATGCAGATCCGTATACAAGTGCAGCACGATAGCTATGATACGAAATCATTATCAGCGAGATGCAAATTCTATCCTTCTGGTTCTTCGCAAATGTTAAGTGGAACAATCTTGGGACTACAGAATGAAATCACTCAATATACAGTTATATATATATAAAATTATATAAATATATATTATATAATATATTATATAATTCTAATAGGCTTGCATGAATAGTACTGTTGCAAAGTATGTACTTGCATGCATGTGTGCAAGTCTGTATGTGTTGTGTGCATGTATAGGTAGGCTAGCGTATATCTGTAGCTATATATGACTTCATGTATTTGTGTTTAAACATGTATACAAGTATGTATAATAATAGTAGTCTTCTGCAGGATGCATAAAATTTCTTCATGTTTAAGTGTGCACGGCTATCACTAGCCGTACTGCTATCCGGCTAGTCCAATGATGTTGCAGCATCATTTATAATGAGTGTGCATTGCAATTAAGTATATTATAGTAAATAGTGTTAGGGCGGATTTTTGCATTATCTCGAAAGAGCGGTTTTATGTGTAATTGTATTTGTCCCAATTAGCCTACGTACAATAATATGTGTGCTTTGTGCAAACTGTTTGAATAATTCGACGTAAATTGTTTTATTACTTTCTTTATTCTGTGAGTGACAAAAAAACTATCCTGGCGTATATTGACGTAACTGTTTCCTTGCTTTATATCGATCGAGTTTTTGTATATAGTCTGTTTCATTGGTGGGCCGTCAAAATAATAGGAGCCATGTTTCTGCCGTGCCATTGACGGGAGCGGTTCTTACAAGTGGTAGCCTCCTTGAAGAAGCGCCATAACAAAGTCTGGAATGAATGAATGAATGAATGAACGAATGAATGAATGAATGAATGAATGAATGAATGTGCATTTATAATCTCTCCTTAATTGTACTATAACACATTGGTTTTCATACCGGACTGTCATTATTGAGAGGGTGGCTATTAAAATCCTCACTGGCAAAGAAATTTTCTTATAATTTTTGCTTGTCTTCCGATAACGCATGGCACAAAGACCTCAAAATGATGGGAGGATTGCCAGTCCAGACCTTAGGAAAAGGAGGAGGGCGACGTTAATGATCTTTTTATCACATGCGCAGTGTCTCTAAGCCGAAACCACCACCACCTTCACCACCACAACTACCACCACCCCACCACCACCCCACCACCACTACCAAAACCACCACCACCCCACCACCACCACCACAACCACCACCACCACTACTACCACCACCACCACCACAACCACCACTACTACCACCCCACCACCACCCCACCACCACCACCACCACCACCACCACCACCACCACAACCACCACAACCACCACTATACCACCACCACCACCACAACCACCACTACTACCACTACCACCCCACCACCACCACCATTACCCCACCACCACCACCACTACCACCACCATCACCACTATACCACCACCACCACCACCACCGCCACCATCACCACCAACACCACCACCTCCACCTCAATCATCACTACTTCGACCACGGCAATTGTGTCCTGGCTCATACCGGTATGCCGCGCCTTAAATAATTAAGCTGCAAACACTTCAGACCAAAATTTGCTTTTCTATTAATTATAATTATGTGAATGTTAACATTATTAAATGTTGATTATGAAAGTCTACATTGATAAGCGGCCAATTATTTTCAAATTCTGCATTGACATAATTTATATGACTGCGAATTGAAACGGTTTGTGCTGTAGAGCCATTAGGAAAGTTTAAATGACAAAACGGCTGTTTATTATTAAAGCTGTGTGTACGAACGTATACCACGCGATATGTAAAGCACCTTTTTAAGAACCTCCAACAAGATTGTCTGACAGATATCTAAAAATGCAAATCTCTAGTTTAAAACTTTGCATTGCTGCTAAACCGTCATGTTTATTTTCTCTTATCAAGGCAATGTCTAGTATAATATTATCGTATTTATTATAGGTGTTGATGCGTCTGCTATTTGTTCTCTTTGTTTATTCATTGTCTACATTGTATCTTCGGATCGTGGGAGGTCTTTGAAGCACGCGTCATCGGCATGTGACTCGTTGGAGGGGGGGGGGGTCTCGAGAGAGGGTTGTTGACTGACCCCAGAAGCCGTCAGGTTTGATGACAAAGGGTAAAATCCAGGCTGAGACACCCTTCCAGGGTACACCTTGTCTGTAAACACCGTGAGAACGAACGCTGTTCTGAGAACATGGCTTGTGTCATGTCATGTCGTTCACCCCTTCCTTGACACTCGAGAAGATTCCACGAAACGGTATGCCATTAATCACCTAATGTGATGCAATGTATATACAGGATGAGCAATACAACGAACACTCAATGTCGTCTATGGCCGCCAGGCCCCTCTATATAGGATAATGTATACGTCGAATACTAACAGAAATATAGTCACAGTGTAATGTTATTGAATAGAATGTAACGCAACTATACATTTGCTTCAGTGGTTCCCAACCTTTTTTAACTTTGGGGCCACTTTTTCTAAGTCGAAGGACACGGGGGCCACTTTTAATTAGTTGAAGGACAATTAGGGGCCACAAGGCTAAAATTTAATTATAGCTAAAACCATATAAAATTGTTATTAATCGAATCAAAATAGAATGTTTGATGTTATTTATAGACATCAAAATAAAACAATGTGTAATAGAAAATAATTATGTGTTCTATCCTGTCTAAAATGTCAATAATTTTCATAAGCTTATAAGTCTATTTGTTGCTAATTCTTTCAGAGATGAGACCCATTTTTTAGGCCTGGCGGGCCACTTTTGTCTCGCGGGCCACAAGATGGGAACCACTGATTTACGCAGTGTCTTTTGAGTACTATAGGTTTGTCGCTCAGGAACCGTTTATATGTCGCATCGCACCTATTAAATCCGACAACAGCTCTAGTCGTGCCTCCTTTTTCTTGTGCTATATAAATGTCTAGCAGCACGCCTCAAATGGGAGTCGTGCGAATGATTAGAGCTGTTCTTCGCGAATAATGTCTGTTGACGTCAGCGACCTTTGTTGCATGCATGAGGTGCTGTTAAACGACGCATCCATCAATTCTTCTTCCATCAAATCATCAGATGTCTGCCAATGTCTGCTCAGAATATTATGTCTACGCTGTGTAGTCTGCGTTAGAGAGCATGAATCGCAAGAAAGACCGGCTTCTTATTAGAAGCAGACGAGCTTCTTTACTATTGCAGAGAGAGAGAGAGAGAGAGAGAGAGAGAGAGAGAGAGAGAGAGAGAGAGAGAGAGAGAGAGAGAGAGAGAGAGAGAGAGAGAGAGAGAGAGAGAGAGAGAGAGAGAGAGAGACAGAGACAGAGACAGAGACAGAGACAGAGACAGAGACAGAGACAGAGACAGAGACAGAGACAGAAACAGAAACAGAAACAGAGAGACAGAGAGAGACAGAGAGAGACAGAGAGAGACAGAGAGAGACAGAGAGAGACAGAGAGAGACAGAGACAGAGACAGAGACAGAGACAGAGAGAGACAGAGAGAGACAGAGAGAGACAAAGAGAGACAAAGATAGACAGACAGACAGAGACAGACAGAGACAGACAGACAGACAGAGACATACAGAGACATACAGAGACGGACAGAGACAGACATGGCAGGATGCGACATGTTGACGGCTTCACTTTCCTCACCTCGGCATATCTGAAGCCGGGTGGCAATTTGTCTCCCTTTCAACTCTTCCGCCAACAGTGCCAGTCTCAAGCCTGGAAATAGGGGAGGGGACGTCAACGGCCTTGGCATATACTCATAAGATGGCGTTTAATCACTGGGTCTGCTCGCCCTAGCCATCTGATCAAATCATGGACAATGGAAACACTTTGCATGATCGTTTCATCTTTGAGTTCGCCAGAAAAGCATATGGTATTTAAAGAATCTCGAAATCTTGGTGGGAATCTGAGCCTCATATACTTATACTTATACTTATACTTTATGAGCCGAGAGTTCCGCACAGTAACTACTATAGGAACTACTCCATGCATCAGGCTAAGACGTGCCATCTCTGATCTCCGAAAACATTGAAAATGCAAATCTAGCGAATTCCAAAAAGAAATTTCTACCATAGAGTTCGAAGCGTGAACGATTCAAACCATAGTTTGAACTATAATTCTCCCAATATTCTCCACAGTGTATTCGGAAATATCGCGATGACTTATATTTACACAAATAAAAATTTTCAAAAGTAGAAAATTGATTTCTTCCTTCCGGTCCTGATTTGTTTTGTAGAATGGAAATTTTGAGATGCGCTCCGCACCCATTTAAAATTAAGTACGTTTCATGATTAGGCTACTCACAACAGCATTGCAGATCGTTGTGAAACTATGCGCGTTATAATAACTATACGCGTAACAAGTAACAACTAAAAAAATCGAAACTCCGCAGCTACTCTTGCTATCGTGGAGCCAGTGACAAGTCTGGAGCAAGGAGAAGGCCTACCCTAAGCATCTTTATCATGACAATGTCGTTTAAACAGCAAGTATAGGCCTAGTCTGACCAATCAAAGACAGAAGTTGAAGGAAAGATTAAGAAACTACAGATCACTATTGCTTTATCATACTTACTTAACAACCTACCTAGGCTACCTATACTATAACTCGAGTGAGAACAAGAAGAAAAATAATCGTCAGAACTCACAGTCTGGCTTTTTCGATGAACCGTCATTGTTGCAGTTGGCTTCGTTTTTCAACTTCGTACAACGACAACTCAAAATTAAACGCACAACGACCTCAGAGCGCAGACAACGACGATGACGATGACAACGACTACGACGACGACAACGACAACGGCGACAGACTATCTGTTATTGTTGTGTCGTCAGTATCTTCTGTCGAGTGTGGGAACAACAGATTCGACGACGCGCCGTTTATCTCAATATCTGTCTGTCGTAATAATAGACCTTCGCTCACTCGCTCTTTCGATCGTCCGTCAGTTTTATGCAATGCTTCGTCGCAGCCTTGTTTTATTTCTTATCCGCTAATTCTGAAAGCTGTTGTTGCTGCTGGTGTTGCTGCTGCTGCTGCTGCTGAGTTCGAACTTCGAAGGAGGATGGATGATGTTACGAAGCTGTCCGATGCTTTGTCATAATTTCTGCGTGCAAGGAGGGGCAGCAGCGGCGCTTTGGCTCAAAGCGCTTCAGCCTTCAAGTCGGTGGGAATATCACAGTCTCAACCTGTGCGCTGGGCTGAGCAGGTTGAGTATCTTGTGGGTCAGTCTTAATGTATGTCTGTCTGTTTGGGTGTGTATGTATGACCGCCTGTCTGTCTGTGTTGTTGCGAGTCACTTAAACGAGTGGTGGAGGCGTTTGAAGGTAGCCATCTGTGCGACAGAGGACTCGTCGCTAATTCGGTCATCCGATGCTAGCCTGACGCTCCGCTTCTGCCCCTCCCTCCTCTTCCAACCCGTGGAAGGGCAGATGAAGAGTTGGGCCTGAGGCGGGACAAAGTGGAAGGGGGAAAAGGAAAGGCCCGCTACTCGCAGGCTGGGTCGGTCGATCGCTCGGTCGGTCGGTCGGTCGAGCCACACGGGATGTCCACGGCTTGTATGTATGTCCATCAGTCGGGCTAGGATTCCCGCTGGCTCTGTCTCTGTCTCTCTCATTGCCTATCTGTTTCTTTCTCCCTCTCTCTCTTATTGCCTCTCTGTCTCTCTTCCCTCTCTCTCTCATTGCCTCTCTGTATGTCTCTCTCTCTCATTGCCTCTCTGTCTGTCTGTCTGTCTCTCTCATTGCCTATCTGTCTCCCTCCATCTCTGCTCTTCTAACACCCCCGGCCCGTTTCTTACAACCTCCTTCAACGGTGGTGCTAGCTGCTAGGGGGTGAGTCACCCTTCTTTTGGTTGACAGTAGGCGCCTGTTTCAAATAAGATACAGCGATCTGTTGATGATGGTAAGAACTTAGACGGACGAAGAACATTAAGTTGAGAAGAAGAAATGATGACAGATGACAGAGACATATAGAGATCGACACACACACATGATACAGTCGAGTTAAAGAGACAGAAAACAGAAAGAGTAAGAGAGACAGAGAGAGAGAGAGTGAGTGAGTGAGAAAGAGAGAGAGAGAGAGAGAGAGAGAGAGAGAGAGAGAGATAGAGAGAGAGAGAAGCATAGATTGACAGAGGAGAGGAAAAACGGACGGCGGGGAGAGAGAGTCAGAGAAAGAGAGATAGATAGATAGATAGATGATAGATAGATAGATAGATAGATAGATAGATAGATAGATAGATAGATAGATAGATAGATAGATAGATAGATAGATAGATAGATAGATAGATAGATAGATAGATAGATAGATAGATAGATAGACAGACAGACAGACAGACAGACAGACAGAGAGAGAGAAGGAAAGAGAGAGTAGGGCAAAGAAAGAGAAGGAGATAGGTAGGGAAGATAGAGGCAGAGAAAGAGGTATGTAGAGCGAGTAGCAGACATACAGACAGAGACGGCAAGAGAAACGGAGAGAGGATGGGAGAGAACAATAAAGAAGGAGGCAATAATGAAAGAACGCGGGGTAGCAGAGAAGACAAGAAGAACATAATATATGGCGACATCAGATATAATCAAGAGAAGACTAAAGTAGATAGTGATATAAAAACCGACATCGAACGGCAAAACCGGAGATATTGAGAAACATCGGACGGGCAGAGAAAAGAGATAAAAGAGACAGAAACAGACAAGGAAACGGTGAGAGACCGAGAAGCAGACGCAATAATGAACAGCGAAACACTTAAAAACAGATTGGTATAGACTAATGAGAAGAGAACAGGAATGGATCATGGAAACATGCAGCTCACAACGACACACAGAGATGTAATGATATACGAAGAGCGAGAGACTGTTGAGAGGAAATGTTGAAAGACAAGCAGACAGATAGACAGACAGACAGACAGACAGACAGATAGACAGGCAGACAGACAGACAGACAGATAGGCAGACAGACAGACGGACGGACAGACAGAGGGAGACAAAGATGGAACAGACACACAGAGAGGGAACAAGAGAAGGGATGTAGAACCATACCACAGTAACCAGACAGTTTGTTCAATATTTCCTCTGCCTCGTTTGAAACCCACGCTCTCTCATGACGCAGGCAATTAGCTTCTTAGTATGAATTACGAATTGGACAAATTTCTACTTAAGGAGAAATTCGTAAACAACCAATTATGCAGCATTGCTACGCTGTATACACATCAGCCCACAAGGCGCACGCAAATACAGGGAGACAAAAGCACATGCGTTTAGAAACACACAATGGCATGCAAACACAAACACAAACATATGTGTAAGGCCTAGACACAGTCATCCACAGTTCATCAGACACAGTCATAATTTAACCCTATAATAGTCAAACGGCTTAGAAATAGCTTATCAATCAATCAATCAATCAATCAATCAATCAATCAATCATTCATTCAATCATGCAATCAATCATATATTTTTATTTTGCAACCAAAGTATACATGACAGGTTTACACATCTTGCTCATTGGTTACAAAAGGGGCGACCCTAAAGGGATAAAATAATCCCGCTGTCTAGGGACACCAACTAATATATTGAGTTGACGATGTGAGGTGGCCATGACGAAATCTTTGCAAAATCAACATAGTGAGTGACAAAATTGACAAAGCACAATCAAGCAACTTATGCCAGAAAAACGGAAGAGAAAACACACAAAAATAAATGGAAACTGAAAAGCTCAACGCTGCTGAGTCACAAGCAATTATGAAAAAAAGAACAAAAAACTTAACTACCGAACAGAGACCTACTGCAGTACATACATCAAACGAACAGTGCTTTACTCTTATTAGGTGCCTTTTATTAGAAAGGCGCTAAGTTTCTTCTTAAAAACCCAAATACTGGGGCTCAATCGTATTTGGAATTTGTTCCCAATCTCAGCAGATTTAATAGAAAACAGGCGTGTGTTAGTGCGAGCATAGGTTCGGCGATACGAAAAATAGTATCTTGTAAAATGAGTTTGAACCTGGGATGGGAGCTGAAAATAATTGTTGCATATAGGTGTCAGGAGGCTTCGGTCAAACCGGTACATAAATTCCCCTATTTGGAAAGTCCTAATCTGATCTAGTTTTAGAATTTTTAGGTTGATGAAGATGCGGGCTGTACGAGAGCCATATATGGAGCTTCCACCACAAGACGAACAGCTCTTTTTTGCAAAATATTTACTCTATGCAATCTTGAAGCATAAGTAGAGGCCCACACCATGTTACAATAAGAGAGATATGGATGGACTAAAGAAAAGTATAGTTTGATTCTAATGCTAGAAGGTAAAATGCAAGCAGTTCGAGCCATTACTCCGATATTTTTTGCTATTTTTGAAGCGATATGAGCAATATGTTCATTCCATGTCAAATGGCTATCAACGTAGACTCCTAGAAATTTAGTAGATTTTACAGAAGTGAGAGAGATGCCGTTAATTTTTTATTTAAATTCTCCCAGGGGGATTTTTTTCCTATGCGACTTAAACAGGATGCAGTTATTTTTTCCAATTTTAAAGACAATCCGTTTGCTTTAAATCAGCGGTGCGCAACCTGCGGCCGTACGGCCGCATGCGGCCGTGAGAGGAAGAATTGGCGGCCGTGGAGGCGTTGTCTAATTATTAGCCTACATACTGGCGGCCGTGTGTCGATTATTTCATAAATATTTTTATTCCAATGTTTGGAAACTAAAGTTGTGTGAAGTAATTAATAGTTACATGTGTCTCTGTTTGAGTGTATGTAGGAATTAGCCCGTGCTCTCTTTAGAAGCACGTACTCATGCACACAAGAATGCCACACATTGTCCGTCGCATGTGCATGCACCTTAGACTCAGACCTCTATCAGCTGCATATGCATCGTCTAGATGTAGCTCAGAGGCCGGCAGAGTAATAGATCTACTATCCCATCTCCAGCCCTCGAAAGTCAATCACTGCATACAATATTGTACCAATATTCCTCCACTAGTCCGTAGAAAGATCGTGACAGTCAGCTGGCCGGGAAGAGCGCCCATTGCCCAAAGAAACTTACACCACTGATAATCTTCAGGTATATTAAGTTACCCTGCACAAATGTAACTGTATCGGGCAGTATGCGGAACAGGTGGCGTATTAAGCCGGGCTTCAGTCCTTGATCATGCAGTTGTCTGACTGGTGTGCATGAATAGGTCACCCACTCACTGCGAATTTAGAAGAGGAACCAACACGGTATGTAATTTTTCTGTATTCTATGTGCAGTTCACAAATTGTGAGCTCTCGATTTATTCGATTATGATGTCTCAGAAAAGAAAGCGAGTTTTGGGAGAGGAGATGAGGAGCTTCAATGAGAAATGGGAAATCGATTTTTTCGTAGTGGAGACAGCTAATAAGAAAGAATCAATGAAATGCCTCATCTGCGTTAAAGTAGTGAAAACCCTAAAAGCGGACAACGCAAACTAGCATTTTCACCGTCATGAATCTCATCCCTAAGCTAAATTAGAAGTTGACTCAAAGTAGGTTTGTGTGGAGAACTTGAAGAGCGATTGTCGACAGCAGACATCGTTCATGGCCACCTTTGCGAAAGCTACGAATGTGCGCAGAGTGCGTATAAAACGGCATATTGTCTTGGCAGTGCTGTAAAGCCCTATTTAGTAGTCAGGTGGTGAACTCGTGACCTTGGATGCAGTTAAGTGCATTCATGCTGGTAAAGAGACTGTTTATGCAGCAATTTCTCTCTCACGCGCTCTGTACAACGCCGTCAAAGTGACATCTTAAAACGGTACCATTAAAACACTCAAAAACTCAAAGCGAAATTATTGTAGGCCTAAGTATATTTATTGAAGCCTTAGACCACTCTGATCAGCACTGAAAATGTACAACAATTTTGTTTAGATGACAGCTTAATGCTACCATTGCACCGTGGCAATTCAAAAATTGAACCCTTCCCCTCTCGGCGTTCCACTCCTCGACGATCGTCCGCCGGACGCTCCTTTGTCCCTCCCCAGAAAACTCGATTTCCCCCCACCCCCGGAGGAGGGGACTAGGATTATACACTGGCGGCCGTGGTAGAAATGTACGCATTTGATGCGGCCGACAATGACGAAAAGGTTGCGCACCCCTGCTTTAAACCAATCGGCAACAAGTTCAAGCTCCACGTTTATGATTTGAAACAGCGTATGCAAGCAAGAATGTGAATAAAAAACGTTCGTATCATCTGCAAAGAGAATGAAGAACAAGCGATTGGAGACGTTCGGGAGATCGTTGATATACAGGAGGAACAACAGAGGTCCTAGATTGGATCCCTGGGAGGCTGGGAGACACTAGTCACACTACAAATGTATATAGCGCCGTTTCGCTATGCTCAAGATAACGGTAGATGTCGCGTTGTTGTTTTGTCATCATCATAATCGTTGTCGTCGTCGTCGTTATCATCGCCATCGTCGTCATAATCGTCGTCGTCATCATCATCACCAGGCGGCAAGCTCCGGATCGGTGTTCAGTGACCATTTCAATTTTCCAGCAAACTAGAATAATAGAAGTCAATTTGAACATGTCCTTTAGTTAATTTAATATAAATAAATTTGGTGTGAGTGCTTTCGAAACTTAAACAGGGTCTATAATTTATTCTTTGATCAGAATTTTTCCGTTTCGGAGAAAAACATGCTAATTCTTGTCAGTCGTAAATGTTCAAGTAGCCTAATACCTAAGAATTAGTTTTAAAAAGTGAGGACAGCATCAGTCTGGGATGTAAATGTAATGCAATGTAATGTAAATGATGGCAAATCTTCGTTGACGTTTGTGCTTTATTATAGCCCTACAATAACAATAACAATTTTTCATTCGTCATTACAATGGTATTGTTATAGCCTACCCCTCTTATTTCGTAAACAACAACCATCTCTATAGTCATTGAATCATTCCTAAAGAATCCAACCTCAAATTAAGAATGCAGTTTGTTTAGAGCGAGGAAGACAGGTTGAAGAGGTTGGCTGACATGCAAGGTTGAACAATATTGCTTACATGAGCATATGGGTTCGAAATTCGAAGGATTTGCATGCGTGGATGAAATGATGAACATCATTGAATTTCGTCGTATATGGTTATGGTGTCACAGACCTCCATTAATATTCGTCAAATTATTCTACTTATTATTATTACGCCATTTTGTTCGTTTCACACGCACAACGTTGAGCTCAATTGCCAGGTCAAAAAGTTGGCCCTAAACTTTGACACAATCGCAATTTTCCATCCAACAATTGTATAACACTCATACATAGACCTTTCATACAGTCCTACTATATACTCACTTCGCACGCGTACGCTAATATTATTATCAGTATCGACAAGAGCGACGATACCCGTTCCAGACATGCCTATATAGGTCTATATAGGCCTATGAGAGACCATAGTAGAGCGAATTAGCCTGTGTATTATTGGGCAAGTCTGTCTGGATATCGGAAAAAACACATGCACACACATAAATAATAGCATGCCAATACATGCACTTTGACTATGCTACTATCAAGGAAGATGCACAAACAGACACACACACACGCACGCACACACAAACACACGCACACCGTCCATCCGTCTATCCGTGCGACTGCCTGTCTAAGCTTATCTATTTTACCTATGTAGGTCTGTCTGAATGCATCATTTTACGTATATGACAATGTATGAATGCATAATGCTTTTTATGCTTTTATGCATAATTCGTATGCTTTTAGCTAACGGATGCAATATTCTTGTTCAGTTTACTTTCTGTGTGGTTGCCGCAGATACATGGCACATTGTGTAAAATAATTCTGTTAATTTCGAATGGCATAATGGCCTTATAACGATACCAAATGTAATGTATAACACAGAGTGTTGTAGAAATAGTTGGAAAAAATTGAGTATAAGAAAAATGATGCTTGTGACTATAATACAGAACTGGGTTGAAGCGAGAATAAACGAAGCAAATAGTTTAAAAGGTCGAATCCATGTGATTGAATGTTGCTTATAGACTTAATAAGAGTGTATGGCAGTATGGATTGCTCTGGATAACATAGAGAACATAGCTGCGAATCTAATTTTGACTGACATTCATTTTATAACATCATAATTTTAAGCTAGCATATTACCGGGATCTCTAATTTGTCATCATGGGCGGAGTTTATCAGGCGCTAGGGGCTCAAGAAGACCCAGAGTATCTTTTTATCGTGTAAATGGTATCTTTTCTCGGGCTTAGCCCCACGACCAAGAAGACGTAGCCTATACTCAGAAAATTGTTCGGAAAATGGTTCTTTTCACGACCGCGAAACTTACAAATGACTAAAAACAAGGTCATCAACTTTTTTGGGCCTGAGAAATTTTTTGTTATGGTTCTCACTGGTACAAAGTTACTCTTCACTTCATTTGCAAATACATTTACGCATGTATGCATGCAAGTATACATGTCTGTATAGATCTGAGCTTTTGCACAGCACTTTGTGGGCCAACTGTCCCCACAAATTCCTATGAATGTTTGGTCTGAGCTTGAGTCGTATAGTGACACACACTGAAGTTGTCTGATGCCTGGGTTTTATCTAGAGTACCTCTCTGGCCGATGAGCTGGGATTTCCCTCGCTCATCTGTGGCCGAATGCCCGATTCGAAGGAATTGAATTTCATTGGCGCTTCAAATTAATTTCATTCCGAAACCCGATACAGATCTAAAGAAGCAGACGAGAGAAATAAAGAGACAGAAAGAAGATCAGGCGATCACACTGTGGACTAGGACTACAAGCGGATTGGACAAGCTGATCTTTGGACACTCTCACGCCACATATGTATGTATGTATGTATGTATGTATGTATGTATGTATGTATGTATGTATGTATGTATGTATGTATGTATGTATGTATGTATGTATGTATGTATGTAAAGTAAAGTCATCCTTAGGCCGAAGGCCCGTTGGTGAGGCGCTCGTCTCCTTTTCTTGACCCTTGAGCCGGCAATGGACGAATCCCAAGGTCCTGGACACGGGGCCGGTGTATCACAGGACTTGCCGTTTACTTCCCAGCGTGCGCCGGTACCAAATTATACTGCTTGGTGACAGAGGCACGTGTGCGTAAACAACTTGCCCAAGGTCGTTACCCGGAGTCGAACCCGCAAGCGCCCGCTCCGTGAGCGAACGCGTTACCGATCAGCCACCAGGTCGCATGTATGTATGTATGTATGTATATATGTACGTATGATTGTATGTATGTATGTATGTATGTGTGTATGTATGTATGTATGACAATATGTATGTCTGTATGCATGTATGTATGCACGTAGGTAAGTACATACACATGTGTGTTCGTAGGTCTATGTGCATACGCACGTACGCACGCACGCATGTATATTGATTGGAATGTTGAATGATTTAAAGATGGAATGGCTACCGGCCCAGCTTCAGCGGCCAACCGAGGACCTCCGTATAGGGGCGCTACTATACTGGGGGTCCTCTCCTCCTCGGGCCAACCGAGACAAACAGCAGGTGGACATTCAACGGCTAGGAGTCACACACACGCACACACACACACACACACCAACACACTCACACACACACACACACACTCACACACGGACACGTTTGAAATTCCATCGGTTCAAACCAAACCACGACTCTGGTGTAGTCGTAGGTGGATGGATTACAGACTTTGTTTATCTGACGTCGTCGCGTCAATTACCAATTATACAGTCAAACAGTTAGATGACTATTTACTACATTACTAAGAAATTGACTGACCAATCGACTGACTGACTCACAATGTACGTATGTAATGTGTGTTATATGTAAGGGTAACATACACGTGAATTACGTTACAAATTCAGCTACCATTATAATTAGCCGACCGGTTCCTTGAACCTATTCTGTTGTGTTACTGCCAGACAATTCTAATTATGCGTAATGGTAATTATCCGCCACACAAGCATGCAGGAATAATAACAACAGTAATTAGTTAATGATTTATGACGTTTAATTGGAATTCCGAATTACTCCTTTAAGAGGATAGGTATAGCTACTTGAGGCGTGGACATATACTGGACCAATGCTTTGCTGCATCAATACCTTAAAGACGTAAAACCATCAAAGAAGTTTTTATACGTAGACCATTCAAATTACATCCATTTATCTCAAGTGAATAGTTATGATCCTAAACCCAGACATAATACATAATGTGAACTCTGCGCACGGTACCATTATAATGTTTCAATATATACACAAACAGTACGTGCGGCAAAATATCCTACATGCACACATACATACATACATGCACACATACATACATACACACATACATGCATACATACATACACACGCACACATACATACATACATGCATGCATACATACATACATATATACACATACATACTCACATACACACTTACATACATACATACATACATACATACATACATACATACATACATACATGCACACATACATACATACATACATACATACATACATACATACATACATACATACATACATACATACATACATACATTCATACATACATACATACATACATACATACATACATACATGCATAGCTTCCCGGCTGGTCGTAAATAATATATAAATACACTGTCTGTGCTCTAAAAATACATGCTGTATACATACAGTATGTATATATATATATATATATCGTAATATATATATATGTAGAATCCTGCAACCATGGGAGATGATGTTCGACGTGATATGTCGTAAAACGACGTTAATGGAAGACTAATGAAAACCAAGTGATTCCGACACTGACAGTGATCCATGTGATCCATGTGATCCAGATATGCAACATGCAGCTATTTATAGTTAACACGGTGGTCATACATGTATATATATAATTATATATATAGAGAGAGACAGAGATAGACAAATATAGACAAATGTATATATAAAATAGGATATATACATTTTATGTGTGTGCTTATGTGCGCATGTATTTGTAACCTCTCTGTACTTTTGAGAGCGCCATATAATCGACTTCGTGGTCGTTAATATCGT
>OX457044.1:25271459-25323959 GCA_949752735.1 Lumbricus terrestris | reverse complement strand
TATGTATGTATGTATGTATGTATGTATGTATGTATGCATGCATGCATGCATGCATGCATGCATGCATGCATGCATGCATGCATGTATGTATGTATGTATGTATGTATGTATGTATGTATGTCTATGTATAATTCTATATCATATATGCACGTGCGTGTGTCCATGTGTGTTGGTGCGTCGAGTGGATGGTATCGTTGCTCTTTAAAAGTGTTGTCTCTTAGTCACTAGTGAGTTTGAAGTTTATGAAGAGCGAGGAGTTTCTCTGCTAGCGAATAATGTTCTGGTAGCAGGAAAAGCCATAATATAGCCAGTCTGTTGACGTACTACTATTTGAAAGTACTAACTATTAAGTGTTGCTGGCACTCAAGTATAGGCGTGGGCGTTGTCTGATTCGCTAGAGAACGCAACATGGTCCGCTGCTGGTGTCCTCTACCGATTCATCGCAAAAGTCATATTATACACACTGAGACTTAAGTTGATAGTTCACTAGATGGCGATCGTCGCTTTTGTGGGCGCTTTGTAAATGTAAGACTTCAGTGAGAGTGGCAATGGTTCGTGAGTTGTGACCAGTATGAAAGTTGTGGAAAAATAACTGGGGCGGGGGTTGGACTATGATCCACTTGGAATTGGAGTGTGAAAAACAGACTTTGCCATTGGGTTCTAAGAAAGACTTGAGGGATTGAGATCCTTTAATCCCCCGGCAATTCTCACCATGGTTGTGAGTGACTGAATATAAATCTTAAATGAATGCGCCATTCACCTAGCCTAAATACTGCGTCGTATAGTATTACTATACGCTTCTAAACTAGCGCTTCTTAGACCAATTTTGGGCAGACTGGTGGTGGTGGTGGTGGCGATTCGAATCCAGTTCCACCGCACGACCACCATCATCACCGACTACCGCCGTAGCACCACGCGTCTCCTCGGCTTGACCTCCCCGGAATTGACCTGGCACCGGAACGAAAACGGCAGCTCTGGCTATTGCGGACTTGATTTGATACAGCGCCGGTGAATAAGCTGGTCTCCCTGACATGGCTTTTGTGGGCGCTGAGAAACTCTCGGAGGTTAACATTACATTACATTACATTACATTACACCACATTGCAGTGTTTCCCATTACCGACGATGGTAGGCCTAGGCTACTGCTGAGCATAATGATGCAATACAATACAACGCCTTTGTCTTTGGCTCCACCTGTACTACGGCACAAATCGTCGTCATCGTTACCACCGCCGTCGCCGCTGCCGCCGCCACCGCCATCACCATCACCACCACCACCACCGCCGCCGCCGCCGCCACCACCACCACCACCACCACCAGTCCACCACCACCACCACCACCACGATCTCGGGAATGGCTTCTTCGTACTGGAATCACTACTAAATTTTCACTGCTGTGAGCGGTGTTATATAGGCTAAGTTTCAAAGTACATTACATTACACTAAGTACGGTAATTTGAAAATTTAACGGAACTGTAAGTGCTATTAGGGCCTACATAATAAGTGGCATCTATTTCGTAAATGTAATCCCTGGTAGTCTAGTGGTTAGGATTCGGCGCTCTCACCGCCGCGGCCGGGGTTCGATTCCCCGCCAGGGAGAAACTTTTTCATCGTCTTTATAATATTATTCTTCAATAATACATTACAGAAGTTGTTCATGTTAGAATCGATTCCACTGGTAAAAATTCAAACTTGATCTCAATTATATACAGTAGCGTCTTTTTGCTAAAACTCAATAGTTTTGGTAAGAAGTCTAACACAACTTGTAGCGTCAAAATTGATCTTTAACGAAATTGATGTCAATCTTTCATGATCGTTATCATCGTCATCAGCATCGTCATCATCAACAGCCACAACGATGACAAAAACAGCAGCAGCAGCAACAACGACTGCTACTACTTACTAGGTCTACTACTACTGCTACTACCACTACCACTACCACTTACAGATTAAAATAAATTAATAGAATACAAAACACCGTTAGAATGAATGAATGTTTTGTAGGTGAATAATAATAGTTGGCGCTATAATTATTTTATGTATCATTAGTTCGTGTTCTGCTTCAGCGGCGTGTCCAGGAATTTATGATTGGGGGGGGGGGAGTAATGACCTGGCCGGATGCCCTTCCTGACAGCAACCCATCAGTAGGCTATTGCAGTGAATAAAAAGAGAATAAAGTAACAAAGGAACAAAGTAAGAAAAACAATTGTTACTAGAAGCAATTGTTTTGTTTTTCTTATTTAAGTGGACAAATAACCTTTTAAAAAACCTTTTTCTAAGCCATTGGGGGGGGGTTTAATCTTCCAAAACCCTTTTGGCTACACCACTGCTATGCTTGTTTTAAGTGGCGGTGTAAGGGTTTTGTGTCCAGTTGATCCCTGGTAGTCTAGTGGTTAGGATTCGGCGCTCTCACCGCCGCGGCCGGGGTTCGATTCCCCGCCAGGGAGAAATTTTTTCTGTCTATCTGCCAAGCACTGTATACATGTATAGGACTTCAGTTGTACCGCATTGACATAGTGTTATTTATCTACAGTCTATTACAACGGTCCCCAAATTTCTTTGACTTTCGGGTTATTTTCCTTAGTTGAAGGACACGAGGGGGTCACAAATTTAAAATTTATTTTAAGTTTAGGCTAATTGTCAACTGATACAGATAATATATATTATCCATATTATAAGGCGGAAAGTTTGTCCATCTGTTTGTATGTCCGGATGTAACTTGAATTTTGACGGTAAACATGATTTGTCGGTAGGCTATAGCTATATATATATATATATATATATATATATATATATAGCTGTTTAGGGAAACGAACTTCATGTCCTCCGTAACCTCTTCCCATTGCAACGAAATCCACTAACTCCATAGGCCTATAATTTCCGGCAAAGAGCTCAAAATTTCAGCATATAGATCTATACCCAATAAGGACTCGATGAACTTTATCCCAATAATGTTTTAAGTAATTAAGTGTTTTCTTAAGGCCTATTACCCAACTTGCAAACAAAACAATGAGACATCCATAGATGATAGTACATAAAAATTTAAATAATACATCGAAGTAATAATAATTGGTAATAAAACGTAAAAGTCAAATCACAAGTTGAAAACAATCAATGAAATATCAGCGTCAAACAAGACATCAATACAGCATTCTGCTATTCTAAACATTTTGTAAGAATGCCATTTAAAAACATGTATACGAACAAACTCAACCATAAGCAGGTCTACTAGTAGTAGGCCTATTAGTAGTAGCATTTTAATAGCCATATACTGTCAATTGTGTTAGTGTACACTTAGAGCATTTTCATGCTATTTATTTTTAAATATTGCAATAAACAAATTATTCAAACATAACTGTTGCTGTTCAACAACTGCAAAGTAACATGTGACAATTATTCGTCATCAATGGTCAACTTTTACATTAGTTAGTTATTAATTATGACGTAATCGTCGTCATGGAGATCAACTGCCTTCTCAGCTAATACAAAGGATGGATGATACTGTAAGTTCTGTAATTTATGTCAAAAATCTATAAAAATTCATTTAAATTCAAACATCTATTCCACCTTCCAGCGGTTCAATACTCAAACGCTGCGGTTGTCTTTCAAAGCACAACAATTCATCTCTTTCTCTTAGTTCTTACAATGTACTTGTAAATTAATTGTTACGAATCTCCTGGCCAACATGTCCAATTCGTGGAATCAAAGATGTTTGCGAATTCCCCACGGTCTAAAGACATCACTCCATTGTGTTGATACGGGGCGACGTAGTCTCGCGATGGGGGCAACACCGCCCACATATAGGATTGTGTCGACTTGGAAAGCCACAAATATTCGCCGCTGTCTCAACATTCAGCGAGAAGCCAACGTTAGCCACCATCACTTTTTCATTTAAAAAAACATTCGATCGTCATATACTCAGCATTGTGAATGAACTTCATCTTTGTTGCATTTCTCCATAATTCTGTCTACATAGCCTACATACATACATCAAGTCTATAGGCTTAGCCTAAGTTCAAAGTTACTACATGTAAGGGCAAGATGTTGACACCGTGCTGTTCAGGGAAACGAACTTCATGTCCTCCGTAACTTCTTCCCATTGCAACGAAAAAAGATAGTTTAAGATATTTCAAAACTGTAGTATCGGGGAGGAAGTATATATAGGGATTGGCCGGGAACGTGGAGAATCCTAAAATTCCCGGGCAACGCCGGGTACCCCAGTTAGTTGTCAATAAACGAAGATAGGGCCTACTTCTATTCCAACTTTTGAGCATATACAGTTCAAGAAAGACCTGAAATGTTTTCTACATATACGAATACGAACAGATCACAATAAGACCATCTTACGAACCCATCAATCTTCCCATGTCTTGTCTCGCTGTCAATAGAAGTCTCTGAAGCATTTCGTTGGTTGGATTCCGCTATACGTTTCACGAACCTATGATCAATCGCTCCTCTACCATAGGAGGTCATTTCGGAGGCACAATCGGAGACAATTCCACGGCGTAATTCAATTTTCTATTACAAACCTAAACAGCGCCTACAGAGGTACACACAAGATCAAGCAAGCACCCCCTCTAGCGATCACCCTTAATTTCACTCCTTAAACACTCATCCCTACACAGCAGCAATTGGATATCGACGAGAAGTAAACGCTGAGAACAGATTTCAATTTCTCTGGCTTCTAATTTGCTGCTCTGGGCGTCCGTCAGTAATTACAGCCCTTCTTCGACTCTCTGCAGCAATAAATAACCGAGAAAAACGACGACCAGAGGAACGCGTGGACCCATTGATGATCTGCTCGCCAAAAGATCTAAGGTCGTCGGTTCACGCCCCGCTGGGGAAGGAAATGGAAGACGTGGCCCTGGTTTATAGTTTATACGGGTTGTTTCGCTTTGTCGGAATTTACCAAGCGTGACCGTGAAAGTCTTTTCGTCGCGCCATCATCCACAGTCGTTTGTCTTTTAAACGGGAAGACTGTCTGAGGAGAGGCGATTTGTTGAGTATATATATATATATATATATATATATATATATATATATATATATAGTTTTATAGTCATCAAAGGAATGGCACATGCGTAAACGTCAGATTCACATGGTTGGGGCCTCAAGTACTGTTGGGTCTTTTTTTGAAGAATTGGGTCCTCACCACAACGTTGATACTTTGCCAATGTATTATTATTCATACACTATGCGCCTCATGTTTATTCATATAACACCAGAAAATATTATTCAATACGTTTGCATTCATGAATAATTGGCCAATAAGGATGCTGCTACTATCCTGTAAATCTGTAGTTTAAAAAGGTATAGAATTGGGTCTTGTATAAGAAGAACCGTCCATCTCATTTAAATAGACCCAAGGACGTTCGACGCGCTTACGAGCTGTATATACTGTATATTTTGTATATCTCGGAGCTTTCAGCATAGAATAGCTAACCGAATACCAATACACCTTGTAATTGGTAGTTTGTGTGAAATCTCTGCTAATAAAAAATGCGCTGAAGCAACTGGTGAAAATACTGACATATAAGACGGGCAATATTAGAGGTTTCACGTTCGTAGACTTCGTAGGGATACAAGTGTTTGTGTACTTTTTCGAAGGTAATCACGTTACGCGTATTTATAAATTATTTGGGGCTGATAATTTTATAGGAGTGACTTATTTTTCCGAGATAGTTTATTTTCTAAGCTATGAAATAAAGCGTTTGAATAGTTTTCGGGAGTAGTTCGGACATTTTCTATGATAAAACTGTTGTCTGAAAATCGGGCCTTTGTTTATTTTCTTCAATTTCGGGTATTATTATTGACCCCTCTTGAGCAAGTCATTTCATATGGTATCGTTTAGAAAAAAGCTTCCAAGGATTCTGTGAGAATTAAGCTTCGATGATTGATATTTTGGGGGGTTGACACGCTCATATTTGGCTGCATGGCAAAGAACAAATTTAATATGATATTGGAAAAGATTGAGGTAAACGTATATTTTAGCGTCATTGCATGGGTTTCAGCGTTGGTCGAATACAAGCTGGATTGACGAAAGAAATCTGTTTAAATAGAAGTCGGATTGATGAAAATTGTCTTTGGTTAACTATATGTGAGATTTATTAAAACAATCTCGCTGAAATTGATGATGGATTGATGATGAATAATTGTTTTGTGAAATAGAAGTTTCATTGAAGAAAAATAATTAGCTGCCTAAATGGAACAGAGACTGGTGAAGTGATTTCTTGTCTAAACAGTAGTTGGAACATTGCGAAGAATGCCTGCCAATCTAGAAGCTGGATTGATTAAAAATAATAATTAAGCGTTGAGCGAATAATTTATGTTGCAGTATTAGAGTCAGTTCATTAACGGTTGCTAAATGTTTTAATTACCCTTATCAAATGATTATTGATTTAATTGCATTGCTATGCTAAAAGTTTATGTTGGCAAGATATACATGCCTTTGAATTTTTGCTTAACACCCTCTGTTGCACTCTTCTGGGTCATGTTGTTTATCTGGTTGTTTTCTATTTTATTTTGTTGATGGAATATAATTGACACTAAGTGTAAGGGGCAGATAGTCGCACAATGATATTTATTTAATTTAAAATTGATGATGCATTGATGAGAAATAACGGTTTTTATGAAATAGAAGTTCCATTGAAGAAAGATAATTAGCTGCCAAAATAGAAGGGAGATTGATGAGGCGAATTCTTGTCTAAACAGAAGTTGGAACACTGAAAAGGATTCCTGCCAATCTAGAAGTTGGAGTGATTAAAAATAATAATTGGGTCAGTCCACGTGAAATCACCAAGGGCCTGTTGTTGACCCATCTCAGATTTGGCTGTAATTTTGCTATTTTGTTGTTTGATATATTTGTACATAATATGTAAATTTTCAGAAGCCTATCATAATGTGCAGGGGTGTGAAGCACTCGCGACATGTTTTCGCGTGGTCACATGTTTAGAGACCAGTATCTCATGAATGGGGGCACATAGAGTTATAAAATTGGGGGATTTTGTACAAGTTTTTGTGAGCTTTCTGATCACGTACATCATTCTGAATTGATACAAATAGTTTTCCAGTAATATGGGTGCAAGAGTGGTCGAAAACTCAGTTTCGAGCATAAATTTTCCATATTCATTGCATTGTAGCCATGAAGGTCACAAAGGCTATTGTTAATATTTTACATTTCTGTTTTCTGCATATAGATTACTCTGTATGTAACAAATCTGAACCCATTTACTACATATCTTATGGCGATATGAGTCTTCAAATTTGGACCGGCCCCTAAACTGCCTCATCTTCGGCTGCAGGTATGGGCATGTGCTCTGACATAAATTGCTGCAATGTACCTTATACACATAAACTAACTCATTATTGTGACATTAATCTACACACTTACATACACAATTGCATGAAATTTTGCCGTATAAGAGACACCTTGGTGCATGAAATACATTCAGTAAATAAAGTAAGCTGTTGATAATACTGAGTTTTTGAATACTATCGCACCCATATTACTGGAAAACTATTTGTATCAATTCAGAATGATTTACATGATCAGAAAGCTCACAAAAAGTTGTACAAAATCACCCAATTTTGGAATTGTATGTGCCCCATTCATAAGATACTGGTCTCTGAACATGTGACCACCCGAAAACGTGTCGCGAATATTGAAATTATCATTATTTCGACTGCTTGCAATCATGTAACGGACTCATATATCAAGGACATATCATATATCATTGGAAAGGTCTGTTCACGCTCTACCAGACTAAGTCAAAAACATCATCCAATCAGTTGTCCCACATGTCCATAACTGCAGCCGAAGATGAAGCAGTTTGAAGGCTGGTCCAACTTTGAAGACTCCTATCGCCATAAGATTATGTAGTAAAGGGGTTCAGATTTGTTACATGCAGAGTAAACTATATGCAGATAACAGAAATATAAAATATTTACAATAGCCTTTGTGACCTTCATGAGACCTTCATGGCTACAATGCAATGAATATGGCAAATTTGCACTCGAAACTGAGTTTTCAACCACTTTTGCACCCATATTACTGGAAAACTATTTGTATCAATTCAGAATGATTTACATGATCAGAAAGCTCACAAAAAGTTGTACAAAATCACCCAATTTTGGAACTCTATGTGCCCCATTCATGAGATACTGGTCTCTGAACATGTGAACATGCAAAAACATGTCGCGAGTGCTTCACACCATCTTGAAGTTTGAAATTGCTGTTCCAAGTCATGTGATTCTCGATAATTGGTGTTGCATGAATTTGTTTTAAGCACTTGTGTGTAACTTTAATATCTAGCCGGTATTTTAAGCAATACATTGGCTGTCGAAGGAATTTGTCAGAATTTGAACGTCACTTGTTTCGCATATTTAGGTGATATGTTTTGAAAGGACCTTCCACAATTACCCAGAATTTGAACACCACTTGTTTCACATATGCTTCTAACGAACCTTCAAGAATGAATCATTCACGTGGAAAAAGAATTTTGGAGATGGCCTTGGAAAATAACGCAAAGAAAGTCAATCACGAAAAGATGGAATTCACAAGAAATTGGGTTTTTCAAGGGATAAAAGGGGCAGAGAAACACGAAGATAAATTCAAGCTGCCCAGTGATGGCTCCATTGTTCAGTGTTCCATTTCTAATGAATCTGCAAAGACTGTTGCCCGTATGCCTGATATTACTGCTCATGTGCGTGATAGCGACTTCAGTAAGTTGCCTTTCCTAAAAGGTGATCTCGCGAAACGTGATTCTCATCTGCAGTCTAAGAAATGGGCAAGCCCTTCTCTGTTTTCTACAGAATCATCTTTGCTTTTCACTGAAGGCTCGACTGACAACCATCCCATTGAAGACTCAATTCACATCAACCGTAGTGAAAACCGTCCATTGCATATCACTCAAGAATCTTATGCCATTAAATACTCGATGAATCCACAACTTGAGAAGGATTCTACAGAATCATCTTTGCTTTTCACTGAAGGCTCGACTGACAACCATCCCATTGAAGACTCAATTCACATCAACCGTAGTGAAAACCGTCCATTGCATATCACTCAAGAATCTTATGCCATTAAATACTCGATGAATCCACAACTTGAGAAGGATTCTACAGAATCATCTTTGCTTTTCACTGAAGGCTCGACTGACAACCATCCCATTGAAGACTCAATTCACATCAACCGTAGTGAAAACCGTCCATTGCATATCACTCAAGAATCTTATGCCATTAAATACTCGATGAATCCACAACTTGAGAAGGATTCTACAGAATCATCTTTGCTTTTCACTGAAGGCTCGACTGACAACCATCCCTTTGAAGACTCAATTCACATCAACCACAGTGAAAACCATCCATTGTATATCACTCAAGAATCTTATGCCATTAAATACTCGATGAATCCACAACTTGAGAAGGATTCAGGGCATGTTCAAGTCATCGAAGAATCGGTGGATGTGAATGTCAGTGGTAACTCCACTCATGAATATCAGAATGAAAGCCCAGCAGGTATATTGATCACCAAAGACTTGACAATGAATACCACACTCTGTCTAAATGATTATTCAACACTCAATGTCACGCAAGGTTCAATGGTGCCTCTGGCAGAAGATATTTTTAGCATCTGCAACACAGGTTTGCTAAGTCAATCGTCACTGCTGAAGTCTGACGTGACTTTAATTTATGTGATACCAGATGTCACTCCAACTGAGACCAGGACTGACGAAAAGCAGCATGTCGAAGATGACATTAGTCTACAGAGTAAAGGAAACAGTGTCAAGTACAGGCATAACAGAATGGAAGCTTTGTCTGGTAAACAGGTGTCTCTGTTCAAAAAAGGAGAAAAAAAAGAAGGCTGCAAGCAAGTTTATGATAAAGTTAACTATTGCACATTTTGTATGAAACCCATAAGCAGCAAAATCGCACGGCATCTTTTAAAGGTGCATAGAGATGAAACTGGCATTTTGAGTATTTTATTGCTTCCAAAACGTTCTAAAGAGCGCATGAATGCTCTTAGTTTGCTTGTAAATGCCGGAAATTTCAAACATAACAGCGAAGTGCTAAAATGTGGTGAAGGGCAAATTGTAGTGGCTAGTAGGAATCCAATCGGGTCTTATTTGCACAATCCCAGCGAATACCTACCATGTGAAATCTGCAAGAAATTTTTACTGAAATCATCACTCTGGATTCATAGTAAGAAATGCAATGAAAGAGTTGGAACCTGTGGCCAGTCATCCAGCCAAGGACAGAATCCTTCACAGAACTATGGATATGCCGTGTCCAAAGGACGCAATTTGTTGAACAGTGCGTTGTTAAATGACGACGAAATTGTCCTCAGTGATATGTTGCAGCGCATGAATGATGATAATATTAAAACTGTGGTCACTGGAGACAGTTTAATAAAAAGATATGCAGCACTGAGGATGGAGTCGTTAGGGTCGAAAGAAGACCAGAAATTAAACGACGTACACAGAGTCAGTCAGGGTGCACGCACTCTGGCCAGGTTGGTTATTCAATGTAGACAAATCAAACCTGCAGTCAAGGACCTTGATGAGTTAATTCAGCCGGAGAATTTTGACCTTGTCGTTGCTTCATCGAAGAAAATGGCTTTTGAAGGCGACAAACCTGCAGCTAGTCTTGGAAAGCTTATTGGAAATATTTTGGGTCATGTCATAGCGATCAAATCAGGACATGCACTACGCCGTAATGATGAGAAAGCATGCGAGAAAGCGGCAAACTTTAAACGGCTTTTTGAAGCCGAGTGGAATTTTCGTGTCAATGCGGTTGGTACGAAGATTACGAACAAGGCCAGAAGGCGGAAGATAGCTACTATCCCAATAACTGAAGATCTTAAAACTTTGCGACAGTTCATCTTAGCTGATATGACAGACACATCAACTCGATTGGAGAAGTTCAAGTTAAAGTCAGACTGGACATGGCTGGCCAAGCTGACATTGAGTCGACTGATACTCTTTAACAAGCGTCGCCGAGCAGAGGTGAAAGACCTTAAAGTTGATGACTATGTTGGAAGGCCAAATTGGAATGATGATGAAAATGGAGAAATGCAAATGGCACTATCAAAAACCGATGCTGTTTTGGCAAAACGGTAAGAACTTAACCTCTCCCTTGACCGCTGATTTCTGACGTTCAATGTATTTGCTGACCTCTTTCTTAGACTAACTGTAACAATTCAGCTTGATAACAGGCTTCCCTTTCACTGTGCTTGCTCCCTATAGTTTACATTCTGACTCTATGCACATATCAAGACTGTCATTTTTAACCTTGCTGTGGTCTGGAGCGCCTTTGAGTAGTCGCCTCAAAGCGCTATGTTAATCATCGAAATGAATTAATGGTAGGGCTCCTCTATTACAACTGGATTTTAAATAACAGGTTTTGCCAGTGTCAAGAAGAAAATAATTACTTTGGCATATTATTTACTTCCTGGACTTATCAGCAAAGAATGAAGACCACCATTTTGCTGGAATGAGAACCCCACAATTTGTACTCTATTAGAATCCAGCCGCTGTTTGTATGAAATTACAGCATTTTGATTATGCATTATTGGAAAATGGCCATCTTGTCTGTGAATTGTGTTAGCACATGTATTAAAATTCAATCACTATGCACTCTGCACGTATCTTCTTCTTCTTCTTGGTCTCTCTTCCGTCAGGCGCATGTCCTACGCCAACGATGAGGCCTCAATATGCCGTCTCCAGCTTGCTCGGTTTCTGATTTTATCCACCGCATCTCTCATATCCATGTTCTGTGCTGCTAGATCTTCTTTTATATTGTCCATCCACGTCTTTGCCTGTCTCCCTTGACTTTTCTTTCCCTCCACATGCCCGTGCAGAGCTGCGGCTGGTAGCCTTTTGTCTTCCATTCGTGTCACGTGCCCGAACCAGGTGAGTCTTCTTTTTCTGATCTTGTCCACCACGGTTTCCTTTTGTCCCAGCTCCTCCCGAGTCACTTCGTTTCGGATCGTGTCTCTCCGACTTCTACCAGAATTCTTCTCAGCCACCGCCACTAGTAACCTTCTCTCATCCTCCTCTGCACGTATACTTGTTCATAAACATCAAGAAAATTAGGAAAACTGACTTTTCCCAATGGCTTTTTTAACTTCAGAAATCAAAATATTTACTTTGCAGAATGGATATGGTAATCGCAGCAGGAAAGTCGCGGAAAAATGTTGATGCGTATGTGCTGTTACCCCCTGATGCTCAACGAGCAGTCAATCTTCTTATTCATACGAGAGCTGATGTTGGAGTTCCATCATCCAACCCTTACATTTTCGCAAGAATGTCTACCAACACACCTATGAGCGGAAACACTGAGCTCCAAGAGGTCGTGACCGCATGCAAGAACATCCGGCATCCACAGCGCATCACTTCAACATCTCTAAGAAAATATATAGCGACTGTTTCACAGGTAAGATACTGTACAATGCAATGGGACTGAAATTTATTTGATAATAATTATTCTTTTAGCAGAGGAGAATGGGGATTCTGCGTTGCCCGATGTGCAGTCCTGCAAGGGAAGGACTAGGGTTAAAAAAGGTCATTTGGTAATGCCCTCTTCACAAAGTTCAGAAGTAAGGCCTTAGAAGCCTTATACTAGGCTTGTAGGCACTGTTTCAAGTTTGCAGTATTAGAGTCCTTTTCTTAATGGTTGCTAACTGTTTTAATGACCTTTATTAAATGCTTACAGATTTCCTTGAATTGCTACGCTAAAAGTTGATATTTGTAACAAATACATGCCCTTGATTTTGTGCTCAGCACTTTCTGTTGCACTCTTCTGAGGCAGGGTGTTTCTCTGTTTTCTGTTTCCTATTTTATTTTGTTGATACAGTATATTTGACACTAGATGTAAGAGACAGATTGTTGCACAATGGTATTTATCTAATTTGGTTGAACTGCATATGCTGAATAACTAAGAGATACTCAAATTCGACTCACTGAAGATTATGCAATACTTTTATTGACTGTGTTAATTTGGCAGGTTCTGGATATGACTGAAAATGAGTTCGAAATGCTTGCGAGACATTTGGGGCATGATGCGAAGACGCATAAAGAAGAATATTATCGCTTATCCCACCACACGGTGGAATTGTCTAAGGTATATATCACTTAGTGCAGTGCACTTGTGCCAGGCTTTTATCGTTTGTTTTTGCCTACGCTATCTCTAGCAATTTTTGGCTGTTACATGTATGCTGGTGAAGTTACGAATTCTAGCGTGTCAGGGCACAGCATTCCTTAATGCCATGTTCATCTGAAATTGTCACAAAAATTAACTGTTGGTACCAAGCAATGTAGACATTTGTGTCATTCATTCATTCATAGCATTTATATAGCGCCCCTTCAAGAAACTACTCAGAGGCGCTCCAAGCCCAGCCACGAGCAAAGAAAAAGACTTGAGAGACTTGTAGAACCCAGCCGGATGGGCCACAAGCAGAGAGCGAAGCGTAACCGGGAGGTCGTTCCAGACTGTAGGCCCCACAGCCGAGAAAGCACGGCGCTGCTTAATAGCTAAGCGGGTCCGCGGGACCAGAAGTTCACCCCTAGCCGAAGAGCGAAGTCATGGCATTTCATAACGGAGGCTTGAAGCATCAAAGTGTAGTAAAGACAGTTTGTTTCTTGTTCAGTGAATCATTGTTGCAACAACCATTCAATAATTCATTGATTCAGCAACCATATTGTAAATTTTGTAGGTATCGCAGCTACTGCTTGCTGTTGACAGAGGAAATGTCAATGAATGGAAAGGAAGAAAACTTACAGACATATCAACTGATGGTATGCAATACACTATGATCTTTACGTAATTCCTTTTCTATCTGTGTTTTTTGTTTGTTATGTCATACATGAATACCATGTGTACTTGGCAATCTTTATGAAGGAAAGACAATCTGTTGCTGACTATAATTATCGTATATGCTGGATTGAAGATATCAAATGCATCTGACTCCTGGTAATGTGATTGCATTGTGCCATTCAGTTCCGAACTTGTAGCCACAGTTTTCTGCTCACATGTATGCTTGTTGATCCTTTTGCTTGCACTTCCAAATCTATAAATATTGGGTGTTACAAGTCACTGTCTGTTCTCATTTTCTAGAGCTGCCAGATGTAGAGGCTACTGATAGTGAAGATGATGATGGCGAGAGTCCTTCTGACATGGCAGAAGATAATCCTAAATTAAAGGGTATTTATACATCAATCTTAATAGCTGTTTAACTAGAGTATTAGACCATTGATTGCATCAAAAATTTCTGAATGCATAAAATGGGACAATGAGGGAGAATGCATGCAATATTCTTCTATATTTTATTTGTTATAATATGAAAGTTTCAATACTTTGTGTGACAGCAGATGACCTCGCTTGAGAAGTGACAATAAAACATCGTTATGAACAGTGATGTTTTAGCTCTTAGATTAAGCTTCCTTCTAGTTTTATTCACTTCTGTTGACGTGATTTTACTTCCACTTCTACTTCTAGTTCTCAAATAATTTTACTTCTAGTTTTTATTCACTTCTGCTTGAACCAATTTTGCTTCTACTTCTACTTCCTGTTCTCAAATAACTTCACTTCTTCTTCCAGTTAGAGTTTAGTCATAATTTTACTTATCCGTGCACTTGTCAGCTTTTCTCGCTCTTGCAATTTGCCAATTTAGCCTATATTCATAGGCAGAGTTTATCAGGGGCTGGGGGGCTAAGCCCCCAAGAAGACCCAGATTCATTTTTTTAACCATGTAAATGGTATCTTTTCCCGGGCTTAGCCCCCCAAGAAGGCTTTAGCCCCTCCAAGAATGGAAACTAAACTCCGCCCATGCCTATATTCACGATGATAGACCTATCATAGCTTTCTGAGTGATAACACTTTCGGGTGGTGCTTTATTAAAAGCTTGGAGTTTAAGGCTATGATATAATCTGCTTCCTGACAATACTCAAACACGGTCCATAAAGAATCAAAAGTCTCTTCATTTTCGTTCTAAAAATATTTGTACTTATTCACTTCTGAAGGTCTTAATTCCACGTCTTATTCTATTCTCGTTCTTAAAATAATTTTTATTCTACTTCTACTTCTGCTGAACGAAAATACAATAATTATTGTTCTTATTCTATTTTGTGTTGATGTCTATTGATCAGTTCAAAAGGCTCTAATGAACGCAGATGAGGTTAAACGTGCAGAACAGGAAACCTTGACCAAAGAAACGAATGCAGGGACAAGCACAGTGGTTGATTCTCAGTCTCGGATAGACCAAACTGACACAATGTCCAGCAGCTCCTGCTCTGACAGTTCCAGCAAGGATATACGGCAACACCCTGTTGCGGGTAAGTTATATCTGATTGCGCTAAATAATATCGTAGCTGCATGCTATTTACATATTTTTAATTTGGATCTTTGACTTTTGATTTAATAGAATACCAAGAATACACTTAAATTATATATTTCTATAGAGGCAGTGTAGTGTCTTTTAACTTCACATATTTATTTCCTTGATTAATGACTTGTTCACTTTTTTATGCACAACAAAAAGTGTAGAAATTGATTTGAAAATGCACTGTTGACAAAATTGATGCTTTGGTAATACTTTATGGAAGTTATCAGTTGTATTCAAACTGAGCTGACTTTGTGTCTCTTTCCTGTGTGAGGCAGATAATTTTTGAAAAATTAGGATTATATTACTATTTTGTATCATGTTATTCTGTCTAGACTAGGCCTATACATAGTTCTGACTGTTTTGTTTTGCTTAAGGTAAGAGGCTACGTTGGACGGCAAGTGACCTTCACATACTGAAAGAAGAATCCAGGAAAACTGCAGCTCCATTATCATTCAATGCAATTCGTTGTCTTCAGGCCTTGAATCCAACTTTGAGAAAAAGAAGCTTAGCCCAGATTAAGTCAAGGGCTTGGGCACTAAAGAATTGCTAAACAATGTCTTGATATTAGTTATTAGTACTTTCTACAGCAGTTACCTTTAGATTGCTGTAGTCATTGAAGTTATTTCTTAACCCTCAAGTGACCAACTGGGGGAACCCCAGCAGCGTTTCGGCTAGTGCTACTTTTTTTGCTAGCCGATATTTTTTAATGACATTTTATGAATTTGTCACATAGACATCGCTCAATGTTTACGTCTAATGAAATCCGATTTATCTTTTACGTTTTTTTTTTAAATAGGAAATATCTGGTTGGGTCCCGCGGGACCCCAGCATTATAATGGTTTTTCTTATAGAACAGAACGTTACTTTATGAAAAGATATTATGACAGCGAGAATTGGTCGAGTACGATTTATTGCAAAAGAAGCAATAAGGAAATTTGTGAAATAGAGTGACAATAGAAAATACAATAGGTTTCATTCTATCTGGTGCATTGATTTAGTGGTCACTATTAAGCACTGTCTATTATCTTAATTTGTTTGGCTTTCTATAATTCGTCAGTACGTTATAATTGCATTTTCCTGTATTCCGTCTCTTGTCACATGCTGAAGCTGTGAGAGGTGAAGCCACTGACTCTTCATGTCCATGACTCGTCAGGCTTCGTGTAATTTGAAGTATGTCTCTTCAATTTACTGTGAACTTAAAATTAAGTTTTGTTGTTCTGGGTTTATCTTCGTTTAAGCTGACGGTCCTACCTACACCATATGACGGAACATCGATGCCACTATACAGTTGTGATTATTGCGTTGCTTTTTTGTCTGTTTGCCTATACAACAACTGTCTCATAGGCGGCTCAAACATATACTCTAGACTTTACAACCATCTGTTTCCTTCTTGTGATGCAAACATTATAGGGTTTTTACTGTAGACCAGTTTCATTTCTTATATTACTTGATGTACCGTTTCTTAAAGTTTAATAAACAATGTCTTCTCATAAAATCCACGACTTCTTAATGTCCTAGTCACTTGAAGATGAACATTTAGTTTTAGCAGATTTATATTGATCTTGCAGAAAGTGTGTAAAGCATTATCGTTCAATTGAAATTAAAAGACAGACATACACAGGTCTGAAATCAGATATCGCCTAAACTTAAGTTCAATTAAAAACTAGTAGGCCTACATAATAGCATTGGTTGATATGACACACCTATCTCAGCAGGAACTTTGGAGGCAAAATCTTAGTAATTTGATCGTTAAATTCATCCATTCACCACAGACTTGGTTCCCACACTTAGAACTTTGAACTTAAATATCTCTTAAAATTTGTATTAATACAGCTGCAATCCACATTCTGGTGTACGGCCTTAAACCAAGCAATCAATAGTCGGTATAAATGAAGCATTCTGACACTTGCTAGGTCCGTGTTTAAACGCTAGTTTGGCAGGACCAAAGAGTGAGGACATTTACATAGTCACTACAGTATTGGGTCTCTCGCTTAGCACCTAAGAATCGGGTCATTTACACTGTCTGCAACAGAAGCTGTATTGTTGGGTATATATAGTCACTACAGTATTGGGTCACTCGCTATATAGTCACTACAGTATTGGGTCACTCGCTATATAGTCACTACAGTATTGGGTCACTCGCTTAGCACCTAAGAATTGGGTCATTTACAGTGTGTCTGCAACAGAAGCTGCATTGTTTGGTCCTCGTAAGCAAGACCGTAGCCAGGATTTTATTTCGGGGGGTGTTTCACCAATTTTCCTAGATGACCTTTTTTAGTCATCCAGCCGTAATCTTCAAAAAGTCACCAATTAATTAATTCTCTTTTTTTACATTTTTCCATTTCGGGGGTGTTTTCATGGTTTCACTTCATGGTTTTTACATCATGTGCTCGTAAAATTAATGTATTCTAGTATTTTTCACATTCTCCATTTCGGGGGGTGTTCAAACACCCAAAACACACCCCTAGCTACGGTCTTGCTCGCAAGTATAGAACCGAAATATTGTCATGGGGGACAGAGGGACGGTCCTCCACAATGGAGGTGTTGGGGAGACGGCCCATGCATTTGTCCCCCCAATCGTTGAGCGTCACGACTAAAAAAGGGTCATCAACTTTTTTGGCGGCGAAAATAGAAAACTTCGTCTAGATTTCGGCGGATGACTAAAAACAGTCATCAAAAATTTTGACCGGCAAAAGAAATGGAAATTTTTCGGCGACACTCAGCCATTCGTCCGTCAAAAAAATCCCGCGTACCCCCCACAAGTCTCCGCCCAGGTCTCAGCCTATGAATAGTGTGTCGTATCTATCGTACTGTATAATTTGGGTGTAAATAGATTATTATAGAATATAAACTTCTGTTGCTGAAAAAATCATTTACATAGTCACTACAGTATTGGGTCTCTCGCTTAGCACCTAAGAATTGGGTCATTTACAAAGTGTATGCTACAGAAGCTGCATTGTTTGGTCCTCGTAAGTATAGAACCGAAATATTGGGTCGCATCTATCGTACCGTATACTTTGGGTATAGATAGATGTTACGCGCGGGGGCGCCGCCTGTCCTACCGTTTCCGACCCCAAATTAATGGACTCTACTGTTGCGCGCCCCCTTAAGCGCGGTTGAGGAAAGCTGGGTCCTAGGTCAAGGGTTTTGGTGTCAATGGTAGCGGGTTCGAATCCTAACCTAGGGTGTGAGCTTCTCTGGTTACCAAATTCCTCAGGATGGGCCGATATTGGACATATGTCAGCGGTGGCTGTTAAGCTCACAACAGCCCCACTAAATGGGTGCTTATCTGGGTTCGATTCCTCAACTTTTCCCCAAGCTCCATCACCCACTTTACCTTCAGCTACCGACTTCACCATTGTTTCACATTCTTTCTGGCGGGAACTTAATTGGGCTTGCTGCATGGAAACTAGATTCAGCTCTTCGGCTAGACCGATTAAAATGCTACTCTGGCGCTCCATAAACTGTTCTATTGTAGTCATTTGCTTCTGTAATACAGCAGGGTCTAAGTCATCAGTATGGTCTGTAGTCCCCAACTCATGGGTTTCTCTCGGGCATAACTCATCTTCCTCTTGTCCTGTCCCTAAGACACTGTCCGTTTCCCTGTCGGAGTCCATTATAATTCGATAGCAGAAATCACTTCACAGTTCTCTATTTAAGTTTCATTTATTGTAGAATTAATCAAGCGACTGTCTGTCGTTCATTAGCAATTATTTACACAGCCGATGAAATGGAAACAATATTAAAGATTCACTATTAAGGCCTTCCTAAAACGCCTATGTCCCTTGACTAGCTTAAGTTTTATCAGATCAGTTCACAGACTGACTATTTCACACCTATCCGATCAGTTCACAGACTGAATATACCACAACTAATATTTGCACCAAAATAGCGATACAAGTTTTATCTAATTACACTTAGTTCAGGTTCGAGCTCTATAGATTAGGTTGCCTATACTTCCCTGTTCCCATTGATATTTTAGGACAGCCGATCCACCGTTTTCCGTCCTGTAGAAAGTTATTGAGTCGTCGGCCGATGCCAGAATTTCTCCGTAGGAAGCGTATTATTAATTTAATTGTTGCCGGAAATCTTCGTAATTACACATCGATTCACACGACATCGGAAGAACCTCGTCTTCTGCACTGAGAAACTTGCCAGAATCGAAAATACCATCAATTTGACCACGATTCACGATTTCCACCAGCATAGGTCCTTCCCGATTCAATTCTGCAGCCCGACTGAAGGTTTGCGCGTTAATTTGCCGCAAGAGAGCGCTTCTTGGCGCCTAAAACATCGCGTGATGTCTAACCAATCAAAAATCGCACGTGGCGGAAAGTTCCATTGAAAAATGCATGGGAAGCTAAATATAGCGATGACCGCATCGATCAGTGCTAAGCATAGCACCCATGAATTCGCAATAGAAATAGCGGCCTTACTTAAGTAAATAAGTAAGGTAGCTTGTAGCAACCTGGTTCGCTACACCCCCCACAACTTACTCTCAAATTTACCAGTACCCTGGTAAATTTAATAATACTTCGGAGCTCGAACCGGATACATAGTACTGGTATATCATCTAGCATGCTACAGCTTACAATGTCTCAAAAGTTACATTAACAGGCATAGAAATTTGTATAATGGCTGATTATTAGTCAGTCATAAGGGTTCACATATGCCCAACAACAGCTCTTAACTAACCGAGGTCTTCACACTGACCAACAAAGTCTTACTAATCTCCTCATTCACATAAACTGTCACAGTTTTTATCATTAATACTGGCCATTAGATTACATACATCATATAGCAATACCATCTCGGAAAGGTAAAACATAGCAATGCAGGACATAGCATTTCCAAGACAACTCAGTAACACAATTGTATAGTCCACATAAAATAACCAATTGAAATTATATCATCATTTCGCGACTAGTTTTATGTGTTAAATTCCACGATGCTAAATTATAGGAGCCTGGTACATTTAAGCGATAACATCACTGCTTACAACCAACTCAGTAGCGTTAAACGAGGAATGGCCAGAACCATGCGGCCTTCTTAATAGTGAAGAGTGTTATAACTATCACCTCCTCACGACTTCCTACCCAAGGGGATATCAAATCCAAGATGTCAATCTTATCTTCCATGCCAACTGGTTGTTTCGGTCTGTAAGAAGAAGGTTAATCGTTTAACGTAACCCCATTAACTACACATAATTACAATCACTTAGCTTAACTACTTTTAGCAATTATCCACCATGAAGCTTAACTACACACTACTTCCAGCAATTGCACGGAACCCTAGCGAGAGAAAGTCCTCTTAACACATGTAGTCATGTTCCGGCGCCAAATCTTATATTAATCCGTTATTACATTTTTATACAGCAGTAGCATTATTAGAATTTCACATATAATAATCACAATCAACAAGAATCGCTATAGAAGAATCAATACCTTACACAATTTTATGGTTACGATACTATACTAAATCTCAGGTACACAAGAGTCTGAGGCCATAATCCATTTAAACTTGTCATCAAAAGCCACAAAATGGGAAATGCATCTTCAAGCACACTCAGTCACTCTCATGCATACTACCTTACACTATCTCTCAGACAATGTTTGATTTCCACAAACCATCTTTTCTACTGCAATCCGAAACTAAGGTTCACCCATTCCCCAAGCCAAACATATACAGCAACTTAAAACTTAAGCTGTGTTTTACAGGCACGCATTCCTTTTACAACAAGCCACTGTTATAGAGATGAAGAAACGTCAGATCATAAACCTAGGCTACTAATAATGCATACCAACATGCACACGTTTCAACATTACATCAAGGCTTAGCTACCTGGATCGAAGAAGGAATTACTGCTCAGTTAAGCATACCCAAGGCATAAAGGATTTATTCCCATATCCTATAATAGTCTATTACATTACAACCCCTGCAGGAAGTAGTCTAAGACTGTACGAATTCATCCACAGGCACAGCTTCACCATTGCATGCAATCTCCACTGCCTGCTACAGTGATTCTGCCTCTAAGTCTATAATCCAACTTACTCACTAACTCTCAGGGCGATGCTTACAATTGGGTGCTCTACTCAACCTTACTACACAATCTAGCACCACGTTATCACCAAGTTACTCATTCATCCAATCACACAAGGTTATCCTTCAATCACCACGCAGAATGCTAATTACTTCTACCATAGCATATTATAATCATTATCTTTTAACTTGCAATCATTATTATGCACATAACATACAAGCACAAAATTTGCCCTTCTTCGTGGCAACAAGAAGCAATTCAAATATTTAAACTGAGTTTAAAACTACCCTTTTTATTTCAAACTAAAGGACTACTCTTTAAGCATTAGCACCACATCACTCTACATTACTTTCTTGTAGCTGCTACTAAACCTTGCTGTAAACATTTTCACATAGTTATAGCCAACTAGCTTACATCAGAAAGCACAGCATTTATGCACAAGAAAATAAAACAATGTATTCCCACATCACATAGTTACATATCATCAAAAAGCAAATAAAACAGAGAAGATTCTATTCTCCCATCGCTTACTCTCGTCGCCATTACACGACCTGGAGGGATTCTACACGAAACAAGTACAACTATCTTTACTTGGTTATCTCTTATTTATCTCATTTCTTTATTATTCATCTCATCTACTTAGTTAATTTTATCATCAGAGGACACACATGTAATCTGAAACACTTAAGCTACACTTCACACTAATAAAACTATGCATTCTCACATAACCTATATCATCATATTACACTTCATTACTGTAATTAACTTTCACATTTTTACACAGTAAGAAAGCACAATATATCAAAGCACATTAAAATAAAAATGTAAACCTACATCTCAAGGCCACATATGATATCATCAAAAACACAACTAAAGCAGAGAAGACTCTATTCTCTATTCACAACTTGTCGCCATTACGCGACAGGACTACCCTATCATATCACATTACATCACATTACGCCCTTAATTTGCCACAGCCTCGCCAGCATTGCGAGTCTGTTCCTCCGGTGAGTTTGGTCATCTGGTCGACATCAGACTTCTGAGAGCGAGCAACATTTCGGAGTGACACCGACTCTTTCACTCGCACTGATTCGACAGATGGCGTCACTGGAGGAAGGCAAGTTTCACCCCGGAAGGAACTACTGGAATCGACCCGAGGATGCACATCCGGTCGACGTGGGATTCGGGCTGCCACCTCAGCAGGGCAGAGATTTTCGATGCGACTGGACTCGGCAGAATTCTTTTCTGGAACCACAGTTTCTGAGTCGACGGTTTCTGTCTGCACGGCACCGATTTCTTGTACGATTTCCATCTCTGGTAGCACTGTTCGAATTTCGACATTCGATTTACTGTTCGTTTCAATGTTCAGAGAATTTTGCAGGTCACAGACAGTTTGTTTTGCTCGCTGACTCTGCTTCAGACTGTTTCTGCAAAGATCGTTCGGCCGACAGTTCAAACGAGATTTTACTTTCTCGCTCGACAGATCAGCAGCTGAGTTCTGAACTTTCTCAGCGGCTTCTTTCTTTTCCGTGTTGGTTGATGGAGTTGCAGTACCACCAGTTGACGCTCGATTTTTAGCTGCAACTTCTTCTGCTGGGAAAGAAAGACTGACTGTCTTCCCTTCAGTTGTTTGCAGACAGTGACCTTGACCGTTCTCTTGACAGTTCAGTCTGGCTAAGCTGAATATTTCTGACGATGAATTCAGCTTCATGACGTTGACAGAATTTTCCATGACTGTGCGCGTCATGGGCCACGGTTGCATCTGGATCGGAAGAGAAACTGCTTCCGCGTAGACAAGGAAGACTGGAGCAGGTTGAACCATCTTCTGACTGCAGTGCGCATACATGGGCTGACTGTTAGCCCCATGTACGTATTCGTAGCTGTGCGTGACTCGAGTTTCCGACGACAGAGACACCGTAGACATGATCGGTCGACTCAGAGCAGATGTGTACGCGAACATCTGAGGAGCAGACGCGAAGCTTGTGAGGTTTCTTCCCAGTTCTGCTTTCGACTCGCAGAACATGACATCAGAAGCAGCCGAGGTGACTGAAGCAGTCACTTGTGACAGCGGATTACTCGGTGACCGGAATTTTTCTGCTTCAGGAACCGACGAGGGGGAAAAGGTGGCAGCCCGATGAATAGCGGTCGCTGGCTGGCGAGGATGTGCATCCCATGTTCCCACGTGGTCGTCGCTCAGCAACGAAGAATCCCCCGATTTTCCATCTGAAACTACAAGTCTAGGATTAGCACAAATTCTACCCTCGTTTTGTTCTACCCTTAACGCTTTTGGTTCGAGTTCAACTCTATGTAGGGATCGCACATCAGTGATTTCTGAATCATCGTTTTCAGATTTATTTTCGATTCCCATTCTAACTAATTTATCATCTTGTTTTCGACGCATGTAATTTCCAAAGTCAAAATCTCTATACAAAACATTTGTATCATAATAATGCATTGTTTGACTATGCAACATGTCAGTCGTATTTACTCTTTGACCTTGACCTTGACCTTGTAAATCATTTACCTTTTGACCTTGTAAGTCATTTACCTTTTGACCTTGACCTTGTAAATCCTTTGGTCTAGCACCAAAGTATTTCATCTGTACATCCATTCTTCTTGGATCATCTTGTGAAAAATTTTCTTTTCCATTTTCCACTTCTTCCCATAAATCTTCTGTTCTACCAAATCTGGGATCCATTATTATTTTACCCTCTGACCCATGACCTTTTGTAGCTTCACCCCACTTCTGGTACCAATTGTTACGCGCGGGGGCGCCGCCTGTCCTACCGTTTCCGACCCCAAATTAATGGACTCTACTGTTGCGCGCCCCCTTAAGCGCGGTTGAGGAAAGCTGGGTCCTAGGTCAAGGGTTTTGGTGTCAATGGTAGCGGGTTCGAATCCTAACCTAGGGTGTGAGCTTCTCTGGTTACCAAATTCCTCAGGATGGGCCGATATTGGACATATGTCAGCGGTGGCTGTTAAGCTCACAACAGCCCCACTAAATGGGTGCTTATCTGGGTTCGATTCCTCAACTTTTCCCCAAGCTCCATCACCCACTTTACCTTCAGCTACCGACTTCACCATTGTTTCACATTCTTTCTGGCGGGAACTTAATTGGGCTTGCTGCATGGAAACTAGATTCAGCTCTTCGGCTAGACCGATTAAAATGCTACTCTGGCGCTCCATAAACTGTTCTATTGTAGTCATTTGCTTCTGTAATACAGCAGGGTCTAAGTCATCAGTATGGTCTGTAGTCCCCAACTCATGGGTTTCTCTCGGGCATAACTCATCTTCCTCTTGTCCTGTCCCTAAGACACTGTCCGTTTCCCTGTCGGAGTCCATTATAATTCGATAGCAGAAATCACTTCACAGTTCTCTATTTAAGTTTCATTTATTGTAGAATTAATCAAGCGACTGTCTGTCGTTCATTAGCAATTATTTACACAGCCGATGAAATGGAAACAATATTAAAGATTCACTATTAAGGCCTTCCTAAAACGCCTATGTCCCTTGACTAGCTTAAGTTTTATCAGATCAGTTCACAGACTGACTATTTCACACCTATCCGATCAGTTCACAGACTGAATATACCACAACTAATATTTGCACCAAAATAGCGATACAAGTTTTATCTAATTACACTTAGTTCAGGTTCGAGCTCTATAGATTAGGTTGCCTATACTTCCCTGTTCCCATTGATATTTTAGGACAGCCGATCCACCGTTTTCCGTCCTGTAGAAAGTTATTGAGTCGTCGGCCGATGCCAGAATTTCTCCGTAGGAAGCGTATTATTAATTTAATTGTTGCCGGAAATCTTCGTAATTACACATCGATTCACACGACATCGGAAGAACCTCGTCTTCTGCACTGAGAAACTTGCCAGAATCGAAAATACCATCAATTTGACCACGATTCACGATTTCCACCAGCATAGGTCCTTCCCGATTCAATTCTGCAGCCCGACTGAAGGTTTGCGCGTTAATTTGCCGCAAGAGAGCGCTTCTTGGCGCCTAAAACATCGCGTGATGTCTAACCAATCAAAAATCGCACGTGGCGGAAAGTTCCATTGAAAAATGCATGGGAAGCTAAATATAGCGATGACCGCATCGATCAGTGCTAAGCATAGCACCCATGAATTCGCAATAGAAATAGCGGCCTTACTTAAGTAAATAAGTAAGGTAGCTTGTAGCAACCTGGTTCGCTACATAGAGTATAATTATAATATAAACTTTCGTTATTGAAGAACAGGTCATATGATGAGTTTCAAGGAAATGGGCCAACGTCTTTTGAGACTGACAAATGAATAACTGTATATTGTATAACTTTATTAGCTATTTTGGCTCAGTATACGTCGGCGGCCATCCAAAGCCGAAGATGTAGGTCGCAATATTTATAGACAAAATTAGACCCGTGCAACCTCATTTCCGCCAGAAAAATCGCTATTGTGGTTTCTATACCGCAATGTCACATCTTTTTTATTAAAGTCAACCGAATTTGTACAGTATAAACACTGTTGGGGAAATGCTGTGCGGGTTTTAGTGCTCACCACGTCATGTTGCGCGGTCAGAACAGCGGCCATTTATAATTAGCGAATCCGAAGCCTTAAAAACCGCATTAGTGTTCTTTCACATATGAAACATGAATTATATTTTTTTATGTCGCTCAGCAAAGCGAGCGATATCAATAAAATATAATATTTATATTGATGTCAGGGATCGCATATTCATATTCATACTTACTTATTTACTTAATTTTAAAATGGCTTTTAAATTTGCATTATTTGCTAAATATGGCGTTGTTCTCGCACTAATAAATATATTTTGTGAAATTTCCTCGTGTACGGCAAGGAATTATGTCCGCTTCTTAGAAAAAAATAGATATTAAATAAAAAATAAAGATCTAATTAGCGAATCTGTAGCCTTAAAAACGACAGCAGTGTTCTTTCACATAGTAAGCATGAATTATATTTTTTAGGTAGCTCAGCAAAACGAGCGATATCAATAAAATAATGTATATTGATGTCAGGGATAGCATAATCATATTCATACTTACTTATTTACTTAAGTCTAAACTCATTTTTGTTTAATCTGCATTATTTGCTAACTACGGCGTTTGTCTCGCGCTAATAAATTTATTTGGGAAATTGCCTCGTGTACGGCAAGGAATTATGTCCGCTTCTTAGAAAAAAATAGGTATTAGATGATAATAAAAATCTAATGCATTGACTGCTTTCACAGAAAACTTCATTTGGTTAAGTATTCTATGCAAATTTAGACCCACTATATACGGTACGATAGATACGACCCAGCATTTTGGTACTGTACTTACAAGGACCCAAAAATGCACCTTCTGTTGCAGACGCTCTGTAAATGTCCCAATTCTTAGGTGCTAAGCGAGAGACCCAGCCCTGTAGTGACTATAAGTATATATATATATATATATATATATATATATATATATATATATCAACGCCATTATGCGAGTTGGTGTAACAAATAGCCTATATAATTATAGGCTACTCTAACTTGTCACAATTATATGGAGACTTTAAAGTGACACGCTGTTATACATGGAAGATAAATATGTAACGAATGATAAACTCCTAATATAACAAACAATATCTGGCGTGGTCAACATATCCGGTCAAAGAGAATTTGTACTGACCAAGAATAGGACCGTCATCATCAGTATATTTTTATTCTACAAATCCTCCCTTCTTTTTCATCATGATCATAATAGTCATAATATGCCATAGAGTCTATAGTGCTTGCTATCTTGGGAGTGTATCATCCTTTGCATAATTTGGCTTTCCATTCTGTCCATGTTTTCTATTCCTCCTATAGTTTTGATTGGCTTTCTATCTGGTGGTCAGTACTCAGTTATGTTACATTGACGGTGATGATCAGCAGTTATGTTACCTTGAAGGTAACGATCAGCAGTTATGTTACCTTGACGGTAATGATCAGCAGGTATGTTACCTTGACGGTAATGATCAGCAGTTATGGTATACCTTGACGGTGATGATCAGCAGTTATGTTACCTTGACGTTGATGATCAGCAGTTATGTTACCTTGACGTTGATGATCAGCAGTTATGTTACCTTGAAGGTAACGATCAGCAGTTATGTTACCTTGAAGGTAACGATCAGCAGTTATGTTACCTTGACGGTAATGATCAGCAGTTATGGTATACCTTGACGGTGATGATCAGCAGTTATGCTACCTTGACGTTGATGATCAGCAGTTATGTTACCTTGACGGTAATGATCAGCAGTTATGTTACCTTGACGGTAATGATCAGCAGTTATGTTACCCTGACGGTGATGATCAGCAGTTATGTTACCTTGACGGTGATGATCAGCAGTTATGTTACCTTAACGGTAATGATCAGCAGTTATGTTACCTTGACGGTGATGATCAGCAGTTATGTTACCTTGACGGTAATGATCAGCAGTTATGCTACCCTGACGGTGATGATCAGCAGTTATGTTACCTTGACGGTGATGATCAGCAGTTATGTTACCTTAACGGTAATGATCAGCAGTTATGTTACCTTGACGGTGATGATCAGCAGTTATGTTACCTTGACGGTAATGATCAGCAGTTATGTTACCTTGACGGTAATGATCAGCAGTTATGCTACCCTGACGGTGATGATCAGCAGTTATGTTACCTTAACGGTAATGATCAGCAGTTATGTTACCTTGACGGTGATGATCAGCAGTTATGTTACCTTGACGGTGATGATCAGCAGTGTAGTGGTTGACGTGCTGGACATGGTCGCATTAATAACTGTGCATGCATGGTGGCTCTGTTCAGTAAAACCGTGGACTTCAGCCCGACAGAAAATCACAAAAAGGACACGCATGGAATCTGTATTAGCTTTTTACTATGCATGGGCAATAATTCTATTGTGATGACATTTCTATGTTCTAAGAACACTATTGTATTCTATTGTATATATAAATTTATATAGCGCATCTCGCAGATTGACTATTCAGGAGCGCTCTCAGCACAAAAAACTCCTGGGAAAAGAAATGCCTTTAGAAAGCAAAAGACAGACGAGAAAAACGAGTCAATAGTAATTGCCTTTAGTGCTATTGTTACTACGTCTATGCACTCAATTATAGACATGACGATTGTATAGATTTATAACATGGATGCTTTTCAAGTGACAAAACTTTTCCCTGTCTATAGTCTTTCTCTCCTGTATAGTTCATAACACGCCTATTGTGTATAGTTGCATACTGTGTTTATTGAATTGCATATTTCAATTTTTCGTGATTGTACACGGTTACTGTTCCAAGTGCAGACCTGGACATACCTCAGTTACACGAACCTTATTAAAACGTTAGGCCTATAGCTGAAAAATATGGAAATATATATAAAATTTGAAGATTTCTCAAAAACGTTACGTGATGGGACAATTTCAAGGTGATTTTCGTGATCAGCGGCAAAAGCTGCATAAGAAACACCTAAAGATGCTCAGGAAGCAAAACACTGTTGTCCAGTGATATCAAACAATACTGCCTGTAACTTGACTGTAGACTGCAATAATTGGAAAATGAATTGTAGTCCTGGTTATCAAAGCTTGCGTTTTCATATAAAATTATGTATTTGTAACAAAAGGTTGCTAAATTAATAAGTTTTCAATAATTGTTTACTAGCTCAAGGTATATACAGTATTCGGCCGCAGGATGCCACTCTGAATTTAAAAAAGGCAAGATCCGTCCGAAAAAGGCTAGAAAATGCCAGATTGAGAACTTGTCTCAGAAATATATAAATAAAATTATACGAATTTTTGGGATTTGAAATTTGGGACGACTTTTTTTCTTCTAGTCTTTCGGCCAATTTTTTTATTTTTTTTCTCTGAAAATATCTGATGACCTTTAGTCTTTAGCTCCAGATTCTTAAATTTCGCGACATTTTTCTCGTCTTTCTTGTAGTTTTTATATAAAAGGTCTGTTTTCACCTAAGAAGTCTGAAAAGCCGCCTTGAGAAAAAAATCTAGATCCTGAAAAAACCTATAAACCTGGACAAAACCGAAAAAACTATAGAGATCGACGTGGAAAAAGCTGTAAGTGGCATCCCTGTTCAGCTGCTTGCAGCTAAAATTATGTTAACCCATGGCAAGGTCTCCACCGATTTGTTCATTAGTCCACGATCATTTATGCCTATGCAATAAACGCAATGGTGCCCTGATGACGTCACTTTCTGTTGCAGTAGGTTGGCATGACGATCTTCGACAGACGTGTATTGAAAACGTTTGTCTTGAGTCTTAACTGTTTTTGACAAAAAGAGTCGCTCAAACGGCCAGATTGACGCTCGCCTCCGCAAGTGTCACTGTTTAGAGGTCGCAATTGCGACGCCACATAAATTTCAGACATCTAGGCAATGTTATTGGCATATACAAATAGGCCTAGCTAATTTTCAAGTCGTGGCCTTTTACGGCGACTCATTTTTATTATCAAATTGCAGTTGCTGTTTTTACCACGCCCATCGTTTTATCAGACAGTAACGAATCATAGTGCCCCTATTGTTTCTTAGTTGCGTCCAATGGCAACTGCAGGACATTCCAGAAATGTGAATATAATATTGGCCTAAACACTGGTTCATCAATACATTTATTCAGCAGTCTTTTATCGTGTGCAAATTACAATAATTATATGAAACAATTATAAGAATATATATAGCATAGTTATTAAAAACACAAAACAAACTTAGGCTTGCAAAAGGGCGACGAGGTAATGCACGTTTTGGCATAACAAAGATCACTGATCTTTCTTGTGTGCATGTCCATCTAAAGGGTCCATGTTGGCAGAGCCTAAAATCGTGTAATATTGCTTTAGCAGCTTTACGTAGGTAGCAGGCGAGAATCTAAGGCTACCTGTTCTTCTAACAGAACGCGTCGAAGTTACTGGCCTACAAATTACATACATCTTACAGCCGGGTTCGTAGCTCTGGCACTGGGATCGGCAGTCTCTTTAACGTCAGGCAACTCCTTTCCCTAACTCTCAATGCTCTAACTGTTCAACATCTTCAATATCTGTCTAGCTAACAAGCAGCGAAAATACAAGCGCTGCGGGTTATGCATGGGCAATTGTAGGTGTAAATCAACGTGTGGCGCTGTGGTCAATAGTAAATTATAGCTAACGCGATCAGGACGGGTTCAAGTCTCGCCAAGACAGCATATAGGACCATGAGCAAATCCTTAGCTCACAGTGGCTCTTTAGTTTGCAGTACTACACGCTATAATTATTCGGTGCTTGTCCATTGCTCCCGCAGTGCGTTTTCAGGCGGTTCAGTAAAGTACATACTTACTTAGATAGATCAGTAATTATTTTGTTCTCAATGGACTATGGGTATTGTGACGTCTTCTCTTTGCTATACAATTTTGCTGCGTTGCTATAGTAACTTCGTTTATGACCAAGTTGCTGCTATGCGACAATATTGGCCTAGCATTGTATACCATTACGATGACATCATTATCCTTGGTCTGCAAAAACTATTATTACACCTACACGTCACTATAGCTATGTAAAGTGTTGCGTTGCTAGAAAAATTGCTAATAATTCCGCATTATGACGACTCCTCTTTGTTCTACGAATACAACCGTTATGTGTATAGTATTGCACTGCTAGGATAATGGCTATAGGTAATTCTACAGACGCCACTACTGCGCCATTCTAGGCTATAGCTTATTTGAACACGAACATGATTTGATGTTAAGATGGTAGCTTTGCGGCTTTTTTAAATTGTGAGAACCTAATATCTTTGCTGCACAAAATATTTAAAACAGATGACGGATTCGCGGGCCGTATGTTGGATCAAAATAAAAATAATAAAAAATCATTTATTGATCCCACAATAAAACATAACAAACAGAAAATAATGCAAGACAATTGATATTTAACATAGTAATGTATTCGGTAGAGAACTTTATTAGATAGAGAAGGGAGCAACAGGCCCTCCAGAAGGGACAAGTCCCGCTTAGTAGGGGGCCTATATACCATGATTAATTTAAGCAAGATGGTGGGGTATGATTAGATGGGGAGAGAACAGACGCTATAGTATAGTAAATAATAATTATTATACAGTATGAATAATATATGAAAGCATGTCTTAACTAAAGCTTAACTAAAGCTTAACTAATAAACAACAAAACTGAGATTAGGAGATGTAAATTAATGTGTGTGCACGTGCAAGGGTTTTAAAGTGGCTGAGGGATGTAACCAAGCGGATTTCTTTAGGTAGACTGTTCCAATTTGTTGGGCCCTGGACCCCAAGCGAAAACTTACGGACATTAGTCCTAGCAAACACAGGTCTGAAATCATCAGTGGCGTAGCCAGGAATTTTTCATGGGGGGTTTTATGGCCGGAAACCCTGTTTTTTTATATTTTTTCTTACTTAAATGGAAAAATAACCTTAAAAAATCTTTTTTTTCGGAGCCAATGGGGGGGTTTTAACCCCCGAAACCCCCCCCTTGCCTACGCCACTGGAAATCATTGCTGCTTCTAGTACATATCAGATGCGGTGCAGGATCAAAATAGGAAGAGAATGATGGTGGAAGGAGGTTATTAATAATATTTGTACATGAAAATGCAAGTTTGTAGAAATTTAATTTGGGTAATGTTTAGGAGTTTGTGTTCGAAGAATAACGGACTGGTATGTGAATTTGGTGGAGATTTAGTTATGACTCTTATAGCCTTTTTTGAAGGATCCTTATACCGTTAAGATGAGAGTCGTATGTAGAAGTCCAAATCAGTAAGTAAGATATGGGTATATGAGGGTATAATAGAGATCCCGTAGGATATGAAGTGGAAGAAGATAAGACACTCGTTTTATAATGCCTAGGTTCTTCTTGATTTTATTGCTAATTTCAAAAATGTGTGTATTCCACTTCAGGTGTTGGTCAATGTAGACACCTAAAAATTTTGTTGAGGATACTTGAGGAATAACAATATTGTTTAAGACAATTTGACTATTGTCATAGGGGATGGATTTTCCTATGGAACGAAAGACGATGCAATTTGATTTTTTGCGTTAAGTGTTAATTTATTGCTTATAAACCATTCGCTTGCAGACATAAGTTCACTATTTACCAATTGTATTAAGTGGTCATATGAGGTATGGGAAAAAAGACATTAGAATCGTCTGCAAACATAATGAAATGTAGCACAGTTGACGAATTTGGCAGATCGTTAATAAATATTAAAAATAAGAGTGGGCCAAGAATTGATCCTTGTGGTACACCAAATAGAATGGGTAAAGAGTTTGAAAGAAAACCATTACATATAACTCGTTGGTAGCGATTCGTAAGATAACTAGTGAACCAATCCAAAGAAGTACCTCTAACGCCATAGTGTTCAAGTTTAGTTAGGAGGATATTATGGTCAACAGAGTCAAAGGCTTTGGCGAGATCAAGGAAAATTCCAATAGAATATTCATTTTTGTCCATCGCAGCAGCTATCCTGTCTTGGATATCCAGTAGGGACATTGAAGTTGAGTGTCCAGATTGGAAACCATGCTGCGAAGGGTATAGGATAGATTTATGAGTAATGTAGGGGAAAAGGCGATCATACATAACTCTTTCAAAAAATTTAGAAAAAAATTGCAACACCGAAATAGGTCTATAGTTAGCTATATCATTTTTAGAACCTTGTTTATGAATTGGGACGACTTTTGCAATTTTGATTTCAGTGGGGACAAGCCCATTTGTAAGTGAGCAATTAATTATATCGGATAACGGTGAAACTAGAAATTCCATAATAGGAGATATGAGGTGAGGGAATAAATCATCCATGGATATAAATTATCCATGGATAATGTTGCCCACCTCTGCCACAGCTGTTCAATGAGAATAGTGAGCTTGAAGTAGCGCTATAAATATGGAGAAGTAAATAAAGAAATTTAGCGCACGACGACTCCCTGGATTTGAGAATGCATGCTATCCAGGTATGCAACGATTGCGAACAACATGTACGCATAAATGCAATGTTGTACTTAAAGTGTGGAAAAATAAGTACCTGAACGCCCATTAGCCTACCTTCCCAAAAGAAGTGCCTGGACGCTCCTTACGTTTCCAGGCTGTGCTGGCCAATAAGTGGCAGGACGGCGTTCAGATTTTAAAATAAGTGCATGGACGCCGTCCATGGCCGTCCAGCCACACTTTAAGCCCTGCATATAATTATATACACATATGTAATGTATATGCAAACGTAATTTATGTTCAGCGCATACATGTACTTAATGAACATGTCTACTACCACTCAAGTGATCAAGGGTGAGTTGAGAGTCAACTGTTATCGACACCCACCAATGCAATTGAGATCAATGGGTCACTGTGACAAGTGCACACGCAGCACAGTTACACACCGACTCGAAGGAACCATTCTCCACATAAACTCTTCTGTGACCCTGTCATTAGCACCTCCATGACCTTTCCGTGACCCCGACTGCTGACCCCGATGAAACCGATTCCCAACCGCATCGACCGGGTATTATACCCCAAAGAATTCCTATAGCGCCGCAATAATTGTATCACCCGGACCAATCAACCCTCGACCTAACTAACATAGGCGCCGACGCGTTGACCATCTGCTGCTGACCAATGCCCAGCGCAATGGCGCAGAGTGGACACGAGTAAACCGCATGGAGTAGGGTAAGAGGCGTTTGGCTGTCGCAACGGATTGACAGTCGGCGATGACATTTTTGAATAGGGTTTAAATGAAAACGACAGTTGATCGATGCTTTTATACATGAATAATATGGCGCTATATAAATCCGATCGGATTTAATTTTTTGGAGTAAAACAGTTGAGATCGAATTACAATTGATTGGGCATGCGATGCGTTTAAGTCAAAGAGAAGTAGTGTGCTAGCTGAATCTTACATCATGCAACATTGAAAGTAAGGTAAAACAAGATAAAACGGATGCGTAGACCTATGCCTGCATGTTCATTTAGATTTTAGACCTAACCCTATAATTATTATTAGGCCTACCTTGATAGCAAAGTAAAATACGTATACGCGTGGTAAGGCAGGTCAGGTAGCCAGGACCAGGAATGCAGACTGCAAAATAACGGAAGTTGAAACATGATCACCTTTATAAGCTATAATATGAACCTATAACAACTTCTACTCACTTGTTACAATTGCGTTTGTATTTCAGAGACGAATAGTCCCTTTCACATTTTTAAGGCTCTTGGAGATGAGTTGGAACTGAGCCTGGGATGTAGCGCTTAAATTAGTTAGAGAACATTCTTTCGCAAAGTTACCTTATTTAAAAACAAACAGAAATGTACTGCAGACTTAACTCTGCAACCAAAGACCTTACTTCACGCAATGCAATTGCGTCTCTGCCTCAGCATACCCACACCTCGTATATAGCGTCGTACTCTTTGCCCATCTTTTGATAAATTAGGCACCTCCCATCGTTTTTGACTTTTCCGTCCAACGACCCCCCTGTCCAGTGGCTGACCGTGGATATACGACGGAGGATCAGATGGCCACCCTTCGACCCGGCGTCTAACCCCCTCGACGCCCTGATAATAACCCGGTGCATGGGTCACGCGTATACAGTCTCGCTTTATTGATCCGATGACAGTCGATGCGGAACCGATGCAGCGCCAAGACAGGTCTATTACCGTCTCTCTTCGATGCCATATGTAACTTAACCATGCCGTGCAATCAACGACATTTAACACCAATCTATATATATATATATATATATATATACACCACCGTATATATATATTTAACACAATATATAATTATATAGACATTTTACACCATATAAATGGTGTTAAATATCTATATATATTGCGTTATATAAATATTGTGTTAAATATATAATAATATATGGTGATAAATGTCTATATATATATGGTCTTAAATATATATATATATAATTGCATAGGCAACGAGGCACTAAAAAATTCCGCCACTGCTTGTACTTTAATTGGCAGTGCAAGTCCCAAACCTGGAGAAAGCAGGAGGGCAACACTAATCATGTACGATACGACAGCAGGACTTTTTAACGGGTATACTTCTTGATTAGAAGTGCAGTTCTAATTGGATGTGTGCGATTGTAGAAGCCTTTCTTTGCAGCCAAAAATAATATTATAAGAAAAGGTCATTGTCATCCGGTTGAGAGTAACTTACCTTGGATGATGTGAAGAGAAAGAAGAGGTCATGCAGTTATAAAAATTTCTTTTTAAAGTCATGTATGACAGCGTCGTTTAGCAGCAACAGATAAGTAGCAGTATACGTTACTAAAAGGCGCCATAGTAAGAACCCAAGCATATTTCCTATGCGATGCAACTACAAAATTGAACATACTATTATGAGGTAATACAAGTTGGGGTAAGTTCCACAATAGAGGAAAGTTCGACAGTCGTGACTGTTTGCTTACTTACTCACGAACTTTAATGACACATGATTTTCGAATGTATTTTTCAATAAAGTTTTCTTCTGTAGTTAAATGGTATATTTTTCCAGGAGATTTCGACTAAAGAAAAAACGTCGTCAGAAAGTTTGGTCGTTGAAAATGTTGCAGTCGTCCGCCCAAAATGTCGATGGGTGTCGCCACCATAAGTCCCTAGACAGGTGAATGAGATAATTCAGGATATAGGCCTATAGGCCTATGAGTCCGGTCAAAGACAATAATATGGAAATCAAAGAAGATACACGAGTCTTATCCTTACCACCGTGCAGTGGCGCAACCAGGGAGGTGCTGGGGGGTGCTTGAGCACCCCCCAGGGCTAAAAAGGTCACCCACGCAATTTTTCCAAATCCGATGAGTTTTTTGTGGGTAAGGTGGGGTGGGGGGGTTAGGGATTTTTCGGTCTTTCAGTCTTTCAGATTACACAATCAAGCAAGTTCCTTCATTCTTCTGTATTATACATGTAATTTTAGTCAAATTCATGGTTCATAAATCACTTGATTTTAGTGTTTAGCTGTTCTACCTGAGTTTGTCTGGGTCTCGAGAATTTGCCTATCCTGTGCCATTACATTACAGTATCTCACCTATTTATTGATTATAATGTTACGACTTAATTGATAGTAGCGTGTGTGCAATTTTTTGTGCAAAATTTGACAAAATGATAGTAGTTTTTAGTTGCTGCATATTTATTATAATTATTGTCTTACATAAACTGCCATATATTATACCATGATCTTATTTCCTACTATATAATTATAATTTTATTATTTATTATTATAACATAATTATGATACTATCGTATGATATATACTATAATGTGCATAACTTACGGTATACTGCTATTGGCGCATATTTAGGGCGATAGGGGAAACGTAAGTAATTGTTAGGCAACAGTCTGAAGTCTTAAACCCCAAAGTTTGTGGTAAGAGGACGGAGATGCTTATATCCCCCAATATGTCATAAATATTTCATAAATATTATTAAAAATGTCTGCAATGTTTATCCATAATGAACAATTTGGTTAAGACGACAGAATAAAACGCTGTCATTACAGTGTGTGTAAATTAAAAAACAATTCTTAGACGATGGGAGGGGCATTTATTGGAATCTTATATCACATCTCTGAGCACTAAAATCATGAGTTATTTTGTAAAAATGACAGCTTTAAAAGTCATGGTGCACAGTGCAAATTCAACATTTTAAAGTAATTTTGAAGCAACACTGAAATTTTAAATTGAAATCTATGATTATCAGCATTGAAAATGAGCAATTTTATTAAAATGTCAGCTTAAAAACCTACCATTACGGTATGGAAATTAAGAAATAAAGCAATTGGGAAGGGCAATGAAATCTTACACCATGTCTTTCAGCAATGAAATCATGATAAATTTCGCTAAAAAATGACACCCTAAAATGATACCACTGCAGTGTGGAAATAAAAAAGTCTATGTTGTGGAGGAGGCACTTCCCCCTGCCCAAACCCATTCCCCTGCTAGGCCTATGTTGAAGTCTGAAATCACTCTTTTTTATCTTCACGGAAGTAATAGAGTTATTTTGCTAGGTTGACATCTTAGAATGGTACCATAATAAACGTGGAAAATCAGATCTTTTAAAAAAATTGTGAGTATATTCATTGAAGTTTAGGCCACTGTTGTCAGCAATGAAATAGTATAGCAATTTTGCATTAGATGACAACTTAAAATGCTGCCATTGCAGTGTGGAAATTATAAAATTTCTGAAGTGGAGGGGCACATCCCTTCCCAAAATCCCTGATCTCTCGGCGCCACGTGCTTCGGAGATTTTCCGTCGGATGCTCGCCTTTCCCCAGAAACCTTAATTCCCAGAGAAGGGACAAGAAAAAAACACAGGTTATTGGCGGGAGGGGCTAGATTAAACACTGGTTATTAATTCTGCCAGAGTAGACAGAAGGACCTTTGTTTTATCTAAACAAATGGGAAAGGAATCAAAGGATATAATTTTTGTAAGTCCTAAACCGTGCTTTGAAGAAGTTTTCATGGCTTTATCACTCATAAATACAGCTGGCAAACAAGAGCGTGAAACGTGCTCTAGCTGATGCCAAAAGTAAAAAATGCGTTGTTTTCTGGGGCTCCGCCCCAGACCCCGCTGGGGAGCTTACGACGCTTCCCAGACCCCTAGTCGGCATTGACTTCGTGCCTTCAGCACTCGCTGCTTCGTACCTTCGGCGCTTACAATAATAATTCTGAGCACCCCCCAGGAAAATTTTCTGGTTGCGCCCCTGCCACCGTGAGACGGTCAGTTCCTCTGCAGAGCTGCTTAACTGTCTTCATGCACGCAGCATAGATCTATGCATGCCTAGAACTCAGCTGAATACCATTGCCTTGAATGCAGAACGACCGCAGATATTTTTACAAGGGGGCAAAGGACAGTGGTCGCGTCGAAAGTTTTTAACAAGAGCTTCAAAAACGCAAAGCAGGAAGTTAAGAACATTCGCGTTTTCATATACAGCTTTCAAAATGTAAGTTTCGCAGTATCACACTTTGTTTGTATTTAGCCAAATTTGTGCTTTGATGCGAAGAAATTTGTTTAATAAGCTTACCAAAATTTTAATTATTAATTATGGATGATCTATAGGCCTATAGCTAAAAATGGTGTCAATTTTCCAAGGGGCAAGCGACCCCTCTTGCCCCAATGTGCACGCGTGCGTGCTTTGAATCGTTCAAATGCAGCTGCAGACTATAATATTATGATCCCAGTCTAAGATCGACAATAACGACGACAACTTAAAAGTGATGTAATATTCTTGTGTGCACTGCATGTAAGTCTGGAAAGTATAAAATTAACTACGCCTCCAACTATAGTTGAACACCATATGTGGTGCAAAGAAATATTCACACTGCAGATGGTTAAAATAAGCTGTGAACAAATAAGCGACGAGGTGGATGACGGATCCACAATTAATGCATTAGCAAATGTCTTTATCTGCTGTTGTCAATCTGGCACTTCGTCTGTACACATGAAGCAATTTATGTGAGAAATCTTCCATCCATACGACGCACTCGGACACAGTCCTTCCATACCACCTGTCAGAGAAATCTCATCAGGTCCTGTGGCCCGCTCTCAGCAGGACGCACTTCAGTGACTTCACTCCAGCAGTCATTAGGGATGAGCTGCGACACTCAACGGCGGCGGTCCAGCAGTGCCTCACAGATCGATCCCCGAGGGCTTATCTGCCTGCCGGCCAGCCAGTGACATCAGTGTAAGTCATCCGGTGTGTTCTATACCTGTCCCCATCGAACCCCCTTTCCTTCTGACGCGTGGGCAACATGTCGGGCAAGAGCGATATAAAGTGAGGTCTATACGGCCCTGCAGCTCCAGACCGTGAATAGCGGACGACATTCCTGTTAAATGTTCTGTTAAATGACTCCTTCTAATTGCGTCCCAGCAATTAGCGATTGAACTATAATATATCCTATATCTATCTATATAGCCTGCGTTTGTGTCAACTTCTCCGAGGTCTTTCGCTTGACGAACTTTCTCTCTGCCCAGAGGCGTTCATATGTGCATGGCCACACACTGCTTGCACCCTGATAGCCTATATGCATGTATACATTGTATAAGCGAACAATTGACCTATTACTCAAATGGACTGCAAGCAACTGATCAGATAACTCACTTAATCACCTTTTCTTCTACACGTCCCCAACTACACGTGCCAAATATTCATGGACAGTGCGCTCATACACTATATATACATACATATACACATACACACACATATATATATATGTATATTAGGGTGTCCCAAAAAACACTTTTTCTTGAAATTCTTAGGTCTCACCAGTCAAAAAGTTTCCTTTGGAGATGATAATATTTGTGTAATTTTTTCGAATTTTTACAATAATTTTTAGAGCGCCCCCCAGGAGCTCCAAATTTTATATATAGCGTACAATGATATTCGTGTGTAAATATTTCAATATATCCTCATATCTCATATATCATTCACACCACATATATTTTAAATGCTTTTGCACAAAATATGATGTGTCATACTATGTAATTGCTCAAAAAATGTTATGCTGTATTTTTCTCAGACTGGTTTTGCAGTTAATTGACTGAAATTTGACAAAATTGATATATGCACAGACCTTCATATATTATTAGAATTCGGAATATTATTTAACCATTATTGACTACTATAATAATTCGAGCAGTTATTCAAAAAAAGTTTACTTTGAGATGGTACCGGGTATATTGGTACACAGTACCAAATGTGAGATAGTCACATGTTTGATCCAATCAGTAGTTCACTGCATCGGAAGAAGTGACTCAAGTGAGTCATGGTTGCAATTTGGGAAGTACTTTCGATGTTTTTCAACAGCTTGCAATTAGAACTGTCTATGACTTTCATTTGTTATGGCATTAAATGTCTGTATCAGGCACAGCCATTGGCACATGCCAAGTTGTTCACGATTACAATGGCTTAATTGAACGATTTTCCAGATGGTCAAACAGCAGGACTCTTTAAAAAGCTGTCGTCAATGCCGGTAGTCTGGAAAAAGCTTTTAGAGATATATAGCTCTTGTAAAGTTGTGGAAGAAACTTGGCCAAGTGAGATCCAATTTCGGGGTCATGTGTAGTACGAGATATATACCATACATCCTATCCTGGCGCACTGTCCAGGATAGGATGTACACTATACATATTATCCTGGAGCACTGTCCGACGTCAGCTGATGCTCCATTTAATTGCATCATGTTAGTTAGACGATTACAAGCATGTGATTATCCTGCGTGGTCTCAGTATTACTGCACTTAAAGTAATGCAATGCCATTCTTGATACTTCAGTCCAGAGCACGCAACTCTTGAATTGTTTTCTGATCTCTTAACACCACACAAGGAAGCAACTCTCGTACTACACATGACCCCGAAATTGGATCTCACTTGGCAAAGTTTCTTCCACAACTTTACAAGAGCTATATATCTCTCAAAGCTTTTTCCAGACTACCGGCATTGACGACAGCTTTCTAGAGAGTCCTGCTGTTTGACCATCTGGATAATCGTTCAATTAAGCCATTGTAATCGTGAACAACTTGTCATGTGTCAATGGCTGTGCCTGATACAGACATTTAATGCCATAACAAATGAAAGTCATAAACAGTTCTAATTGCAAGCTGTTGAAAAACATCGAAAGTACTTCCCAAATTGCGACCATGACTCACTTGAGTCACTTCTACCGATGCAGTGAACTACTGATTGGATCAAACATGTGACTATCTCACATTTGGTACTGTGTACCAATATACCATCTCAAAGTAAACTTTTTTTGAATAACTGCTCGAATTATTATAGTAGTCAATAATGGTTAAATAATATTCCGAATTCTAATAATATATGAAAGTCTGTGCATATATCAATTTTGTCAAATTTCAGTCAATTAACTGCAAAACCAGTCTGAGAAAAATACAGCATAACATTTTTTGAGCAATTACATAGTATGACACATCATATTTTGTGCAAAAGCATTTAAAATATATGTGGTGTGAATGACGATATGTGATATATGAGGATATATTGAAATATTTGCACACGAATATCATTGTACGCTATATATAAAATTTGGAGCTCCTGGGGGGCGCTCTAAAAATTATTGTAAAAATTCGAAAAAATTACACAAATATTATCATCTCCATAGGAAACTTTTTGACTGGTGAGACCTAAGAATTTCAAGAAAAAGTGTTTTTTGGGACACCCTAATGTATATATAGCATCTTAACCACATAACATTTGCCTCATTAGCTCTCCATTTAACCCGCGTCACCGATTTGATGGAAGAATGATTAACGGACCGCTCTGTGTCGATATATATATATATATATATACATAGTACATATACATTATATATATGCATATAGTTATATATGTATGCATAGCATCCGTTCTTCACCGAAAACCATTTCATGCCACCATAGGTGACTATAGGCCTACAAATAAAACTTAACTACTGAGAGCAGTCGTAAACTATACGGATGCTCGCACTCCCTATAGGCAGTGGCACACTGCAGGTCCATCACTGGTGGGAATTGGGAAAGTATTGCCATTGTCCCCATTAATTAATTAAAAAAGGTCGGACACACCTGATTTATACAGTAAACAACAGTTGTAGACAAATATGCAAACAGACAATTAATTAATTTAAATTAAATTTTTACATGCACATTATAAGGCACGTGTGATTGGATGTTCTCTCTCTCTAATTTTATTTGGCAGCATGACACGAATCAGCGAGATAAGGTAGCCTAAGATAAGTTAATGCAAGAGGAGAGAAGGAAAGATAAGATATCCTCTTTATGTTTCTTTTATCTTGTTCCTTCTAAATTCCAAAAAGATACGTTTAGAATGATGGTTCTATAATTATATACCAGAGCAAAGAATTAGTATTATAGGCATATATATATATACGATAGAGTCCCTATATATAGCTCTTGTGCAGACAGTGCAGTAGCGTATACAAGGGGGTTTCGGGGGTTAAAACCCCCATTGTCCTAGGATAAAAGTTTTGTTAAAGGTTATTTATCCACTTAAATAAGAAAAAAAGAATTGTTAAATTTGCAGTAACAATTGTTTTTCTTACTTTATTCTCTTTGTTATACTCTATTTCTTGTTATTTATAACTGTAATACTGTTAGGTTGGTGTCGGAAAGGGCATCTGGCCAGGCCATAAACCCCCAAACCCCGCCCCCATCATAAATGTCTGGCTACGCCACTGCTCTTGTGCGTCACGGCTTGCTAACGTTTTTGCACTTGATACAAAAAGCAGCTATATAAGAAGCATTCATTCAGGCGTGAACACCAATTGTGAATCGTTTATATCGCTGAAAGATGCATGCAGTGCATGGGTAGCAGATGACAAGCAATTTCCATGATGCTGCAATATATATCTGCAGATATATAATCGATTGCGATTATATGATGTAACGGTAGAAGTTGTCTCCACAAAGCACAGGTTGTCTATGTCTATATCGAACGTGGACCAGATTTGTATAGTCTCATTGTCCGACATTCAATGGGTCTTTATCACATCCGACGGCAGCTTTCTCCCTCGTTTCGTGTATATACTTCTATTGTCGTCTCACGTCCATATAGCAGTTCCACTGTTGTCGGGCTGTCGACAATTTGCCTCCTCGTCCGCTTTTATCGTACGCTCTTGATGTGTATGCCAACTCGTTGACAAAGATGTCCCAGGTTTAACTCTACATGTACTTAAAGCGACGAAATTGCGAGTTACACCTTTCGTGAGGAAACCAGCTTTAGATGCATTTTCGCTGCGAACAATAGCCCGAAATGCGTCAGCTGTGACGACCACGGAGCACCATTGTTCCAGATGTTTGCAAGTGACATTTGGAACAAGTGAGAGCAAAAGACTGCAACCGCATATAAAGGCAGATCCAAACCGCGCGTTCGCGCCGTATAAGCTTACAACATGCCTTAATTAACGAACTGCTTATTATGCTTTTCGAATCCATGATACTACTATTATTATACTATTTAAATAAGTGGTTTCCTGCAGACATAAACACATACAGTGTATATTTGACCAGCAGAAGAACCGTGCAATGTGAATATATAGGCCATATCTATAGGGTCAGACACATGTATATCAGACACTTGTTTCTATTACATGGGCGTGAACTTAAGTATATAGTACATATACATAATTATACATGATGCACATATAGATTCAGCCTCAGAACCCATTTTTGTGGTCGATGTCACAGGTTCCGTGCAATATTTGCCTGTCGGTAAACGCGTATACATATAGAGTCCCCAATTAGTTAAAGAATACATGCATGTTCAGTATAGTTTGCACAAAGTGTGTGTGTCAAGACGGACAAGGATTTAGTAGAAAAGTTGACCTAATCTGGCATGGTATAAAATCTATAGAGAACCAATACAATAGACTTCCATTGAATAATCCATTAAACTCGGGTGATAACTACCGTATTAGGGCCTACGTTACGTTAATGACCAATTGATCATGCATGAATATCTAACGCTCATGCAACAAGCACGTGGCACCATTAGGAAAGTCGGAAGGTGGCGACACTCCATTCTCCTTAATTGTTGGATGTAAATCGCAAAAGTCTCTATACTATCAAGGAGGATAAAATTAGGATTTTATTTCATCTTTTAGAAGGAAGTTTCATAATTACACGACCCCTTCTTTCCCTAATTCCCTTCCCATCCTCTGGTAAATTCTTCCCAATCGGATCGATGACAATGACCGTTTATTTACTGATTTTAACTGCACATAACTAGCCTACAGAAGTGCTTCTGCAACTGCATACATTCAGTTAGTGCTGCACATTTTGTGTAAAACAGCGCGGTAAAAAACCTGTTTGCTTGAAGAAACAGTCTTCAAATATATGACTACAACAGCAGTGTAACCGAAAGACGCGCAAGAGAAATCACACAGAAATTTTAATGAATTGTCACCCCTACCTTTCAAAGTCGCCGTCACCGCCACTGATTGCCCGAGTTTCCATTGTTCCCCGTATTATTTGATGTCAACTCGGATGCAGGTCTTGCGGTTAAACGGATCACGTGGAACCAGCGTCGGTTGAAAGAGACGACAGGGCACCAGCGTATGCGCATAGAAAATGATCCAAGAGAATTGAACAAACGGAACGTGGCAGATTACGCTCATATTCGCCACAATTATTTCGTCATCGCCGGGCAAATTCGTTCCGGGGGCAGCGGGAACCGGATCGTTCTGGTTCCAGGCAAGGCATCCGGGGAACATACGCTACCCTAACCAAGACCAGATGGCGCGGGGCCACGTAATTGGTGTTCGGGGTCACCACTAGGCGGCCAAACGGAAGCAACCGAATATTGCTGATCCCGGATGGTCGACATGTATCTGAAGACTGAGTGGATTTGGCGGATAATAACTGGAGGGTTTGGGAAGGGATTCTCCGTCTGTTCTTCCAGAGGATTCGCAGAGTATCTTCCTGGTTAGGGAAAGGGTACATATGTATAGAGTGATCGAGGAACCAGTGTGACAGGTGAAGAAATTGTTCTGCGATGACGATTGGGTGGAGGGAGGGAGGGAGGGAGCACGTGCCGTTGCTATTATTTTACATGTCTTTGGGATTTCGCGACCCGTGTGTCTCTTTGATTGACTGGTCAAACGTCTGGTCTGCCCTCTGTGTGGGGTGTGTATACTGCGTTATGTTGTGTATACACTGTATACGACAATATACTGTATTGTATTGAATGCAAATTACTTTAAGTTTCTGCCTTTCTTTTTTGTAGTGTATTCTATACAACCATTTTGTTTGTTGTTGCATATATAGCATTGTATTGTGTTTTATTGTATTGTATTGTCTAATATTACGTGTTCGTTTATATGTTTTGCCGTCTCGTCTTTACAATATCGGTATAGGTAGGTTACTCTATATCTCGATTCGCTTCTGTTTGACTGGTTTATGTTTTTATGTGCTATCGTCTAATTCTATAGAAGAGAATGCCGCGGATGGCATATTATAAATGGTTATCAACATTACGGTTTAGAGTACATAATAATACAATTGAAACTTGATTATGTTCTATTGGATGTAAATATGAGCTCTTTAAAAACAGAAAACAACAGATATCATATAGGCAAACTGGAAAAAACAAGTTTACAGCTGAAAGCGAATTAAAGATGACCCTGGCATTATAAGGCAATGGAGAAGATGAATAACTCCAGATGCATGGAAGAACCAGGAAGTGTGCAGAATTGATTGCTGGACAGATGGATGGGTCGATAAATAGATGGATGGATGGTTGTATTCTAGAAGTTTCGAGGCTATTCTTCCTCCTTCTCCTCCTCCTTTCATCTTCTTCCACCCCTTCCGTCTTTCTCCTCAATGATCGATTTCTCGTGTTTTTCTCTTAATCTCTTCTTCTTGTTCATTATCTTTTTCTCCGCCTCCTTCTCCTCGTCTTCATCCTCCTCTTCTTCCCTTTCTTCTTCTTCTTCTTCTTCTTCTTCTTCTTCTTCTTCTTCTTTTTCTTCTTCTTCTTCTTCTTCTTCTTCTTCTTCTTCTTCTTCTTCTCCTCCTCCTCCTCCTCCTCTTCCTCCTCTTCTACTTCTACTTCTTCTTCTTCTTCTTCTTCTTCTCCTTCTTCTCCTTCTTTTTCTTCTTCTTCTTCTTCTTCTTCTTCTTCTTCCCCTCCTCCTCCTCCTCCTCCTCCTCCTCCTCCTCCTCCACCTCCTCCTCCTCCTCCTCCTCCTCCTCCTCCTCCTCTTCTTCTCCTTCCAGTAGCGTATACACTGCAGCCAGAAAATCCAGTGTGTCCGTTTCGGAAGGATTCGAAACCGGAACCCCCACAATATACGCCCATGTCCTCTTCCTTCTCATTTTCCCACTCCTTGTAGAATGTCTGTTTCCTCCCTCTCTCAACAATCATCCAATTGTAGAGCGCCTCAAGCAGGCTGACCAGTGATAATCGTCGCTAGGTGTCACCTAACATGTAATTCATGCTTCTTGCTCTGCAGTGTGTTTAACGACGACGTCATCGCGGGTGACCTCGTCGACATATGTTATCCGCGCTGACAAGTTAGAGATATTATTATTCACCCTCCCTCCCTCCCTCCCTCCGTGCCTTGGTCCATCTCTCCTTCCTCCCTCTATCCGCCCTGTCTGTCAGACTGTCTCGGTCTGTCCATCTTTTTAATATTCGTATGCCTTAAGTCATGTCTGTCCGCGCTTATATATACATAATTATATATAATTATATATGTACAATATATATAATATATATAATATAATATATGCATATAAATGTATATATGTATATCATCTTATATATATATACATATACATATATATATATATATCTTCTCGTCCGTCCGTCTCTGCTTTGCGTTGGAGAAGTCTTTGTTGACTTCGATGAACTATATTTTCGAAGGATTTATGAAGTGGATAATCCATTCCAACTTAACATTTAAGGGAATTATTTCTAAACCATGCATAGCGTTTAAAAACAACGCAATTTTATGCTATCTGACCTGATGATGATGATGATGATGATGATGATGATGATGCTAATGATGATGATGATGATGATGATGATGATGAAACTGATGCTGATGATGATAACGACGATTATGAAGACGACGACGACGACGACGACGACGACGACGACGATGCTGATGATGCCGATGATAACGACGATGATGAAAACGACGACGACGACGATGATGATGATTATTCTGAAGATGATGACGACGACGATGATGAGTAGATCTTATCGGAGAAGGGTCTTTATTATAATTTCCATTCCTAACCGTCACTCGCCTTTTCACCTCCGCTTTGATTTCTAAGCCATTGTCCTCTGACCACGACCGACCGACCGACCCACCCCACCCCTACCCCACCCCACGGCCGCCCTCCCTGCCGCGCCCCAATTTCTCTCCCCTCTCTATCAAATAACACAATTATTTAACACCCAGTGGGGTGAATTAACACGATAACCATACACGCTTCTTCTTCACCAACCCCCATCGTCTCACTGTACCCTCATTGTACCCTGCCTGTCTCCTCTCATTGTACCCTGCCTGTCGTCTGCTTTTCCGCGCCCTTTCGTCCACCGACGTCGCTAGCGTCGTCTGCCGCCAGTCCGCTCAGCAGATGTTCCCCCTGTCGGCGACAGTGTCGCTGGCCAATGGTACAAGGGGGTGGGCTGAAAAAATAAGGGGTGAGCTATTGAAACGATGAAGGGGTAAAGATTCACGAAATGTGGACGGAAGGGCGAACGGCCAATCAAATGCGTCGCGTGTCTCTTGTTCCTGTAAAGAAAGAGACGAAGAGACGTTTCCGCAAAGCAGCGAAATTCAGCGGTGCGAGAAAAAAATCTGATTTCCGCATATAAACTCTATGCACGACATAGAAATTTCATTTCGAAGATATTCTCAGCCAATCGTAAATTCGGCGCAGTGAATTTATAGACTTCTCTTGAAAGATATATTAAGTTTTTCTGCAATAAAGCAAAGCTTGTCATAAGATAGCTTCGTGAATAGAGTTGAGAAATTTACAGATCAAAAAGTAGATAAGAAATTACTGTTATTTCTCGCAAAGACAGCAACGTCTTCTTCATTAACCAAAGTCTTGCGTTAAGAGCCCAGAACGTTCACGCAGCAAGTTTTCTAGAGAAAGAACGAAAGATGAGCGGCGGAGAAACAGAATCAGAGACGAAGACGAAATACATCGATAAAACTCAGACCGCCAACCGTGGTTCCTCCTCGACCTCATCATCGTCGTCTGCTCCGTTAAGTCCTCGCTCCCGCGAGTACCTCCGCCTTCGCGTGAACGCCAGGGAGCGGCAGCGAATGCACGACATGAACTCTGCCCTAGACGCTCTCCGGATGGCCATGCCGTACGCACAGGGTCCAGCCGTCAAGAAACTGTCGAAGATGAACACGCTGCTGCTGGCGCGCAACTACATCCTCCTACTGACGCGGACCTTGGACGACCTTCGACGTCTCCTCGTGGAGACCCACGGTCGCCAGCGCCTGCCCTGGTCACCGAGGCTGGACGCCGCCATGGGCAACCACCAGATCTACGCCCAGCAGCAGCAGTACGCCGAGGAACTGATCCGCCGCGAGCAGGAACTGATGAGGTTCCAGCTGGAACTGGAACGACCGTCAAGGGCCGAACCACCACTGATAGAACTCCGGGACGATGACGACGATGATGATGATCATGACCCTCGTCAACCAGCCACGAAGAAGCACAGACGCTCCACCAACGTCGTGCATGGTCGCGCTGCACTGGCTCCCCATCCCGAAGAACGGAAGATGCCAGGACCCGTTGCGTCTGCGTTCTATCCATCGAACGAGCGCCTCTCGTACGCCTCTCTTCCCTCGCTGATCCACCAGAAGCTCGTATCGCAGTCCCGACCGATCATTGCGCCCACTCTGCAACCACCCCTAATCACCCAGACGCCCTCTGGCCTCCGGGTACCGATCACCATGGCAACTACGGCAGCCTTAGCCGAAGGCCACGTGATAACATCATCGATTGTGACGTCTTCCGCGGTTGCGTCATCGGCGTTGCATCACATCGGGTCGTTCGGTGCAACGATCCCATGCCCCTGTCCTCAGTGCTATGACAACAAGCCGACCTACGTGTTCCCAATTGACTTCACGCTTGCATCGAAAATACTCTGAACAATTCAAGGGCTGAGAGCAGATATACGATAGACTTGCAAAGAGGTCGCTGAGTGAGGACAAGACTCTGAGAACAACTTCCGGTAAAAGTTACAAACGAACCAACATGTAACAAATATTAGTTTATATATGCTTTAAATCAAAGTGAACCTTATATCGATCGGACAAACTGCAAATATAGCGTGAATCAAGCAAGGTATAACCTGTATGTATGATTGTATAAGTTAGGCTACGTGTCGACAATATTATTATAGGCTACCAAATGTTTGCCTTTTCACTTTGCAACTATAATTTATAGTTGGATAAAGTAATGAAGCGTATGCTGAAAATATATAGGCCTAATTGAAATTCCAAACACGTTAATTAGGTCCAAGTAGAATGGATTCTTGTATATGCTTCGGGGGTCGGGTGTTAATTCACGTTTCGGGACGGGTGGAGGAACAAACGGACGTTTATGACTGACGGAAACCGCTGAGGCCGTCACCCTGCAAATCCCCGACGGCACCCTTTTATGGCCGGTGGTCAATTTTTTCTGACGACCTTTTTAAAAGTATATATCTTACTTTCTCTTAAGACTTCTGAGAAGCTTACAAATCCCATAAGTAGTAAATACTATACTTTGGAATGTGAAGACCCTTTTTGATATATATACCTGTAAACAAGATCTGTTCAATGATTTTTCGGGGGTGAGGGTGAAGGGGGGGTGGAATGCTACGTGTATAATTTCTGGTGGGGATATAATTATTACCTATGGCTTTTATTGCTTCAGAATGTTGGTTCCTTTTTACTTGCTCACCAACTTCGACATAATATATAGTTATACCATGCATGGCAGAGGCGACGACAATCAAAGTTGAGAACAGTCAGAAAGACACACACAGAGAATGTATACAAATAACTTTTGCTTTATTTCAAAGTCCACCGCCCCACACTGCTCATCGATTGCATTATCAAAAACTGTTTCAGTTTCGAACATATTGAAGCGTTTTTGTGCGAGGTCGAATCAGCGTTAGCCTCGTTGTCGATTGAGTAGAGGTTGTCCTCGTGATGCCATGTTTCGGTGCATGCATGGCCCCCCGCGATCTGGACCGCGTCACTCGTATAAGTCTCCACGTCTACCACATCCCTCTGATCATTTCGCCCATTCATCCCCTTCTCATCCCACGGCTCAACAACGCACAGCACATAAATAAAAAAATTAATTTAAAATTAATAATAATGGGCTTGCGGGATTTGTTGCCGTAGCGTCCGCGCCAGGGGCCCTCCTGCCTTTGCGAGGAGCTTACGGGCTTTTACGCCACGCCAGAGGCCCGGCAGGTACTAATACAAATAAACCACAAACCCACAAACACACACACACACACACACACACACACACACACACACACACACACACACACACACACACACACACACACACACACACACACACACACACACACACACACACACACACACACACACGCACACACGTACACACACACACACACACGCACACGCACACACACACACACAGAGAGCCACACAACCATCACTCATAACAACCCCTCATCTGGCCAATACTTTCAGGTCAATCCTTTCTGCAGACAGTCATGCAGCGCTTCCTAAATACACACATGCAGAAAACCAACGAAGATAACCATACATGTTGTGACAGATTTATTTTTATTTCTCTATTTCTATAGCGTCCCTTCAAGTGTACTACTAAGAGGAGCTACCGACTACAGCGCGGACACTGCATCGGAGTTTCACGCCGAAGCGCCCGAGCAATTGCGAGTGAAGGACTTGATCAAGGTCCTATATGCGGTGACTTGAGGTGGATTCGAACCTGGAATCCTCCGGCTCCAAGGCACCGACGCCACCAGTATACATACACTACCGCACCCCACAGATATATGGTATCATTTTGGAGCGCCTCTAGATAGTTTCCTTGAAGAGGCGCTATATAAATACTTGAATGAACGAATGAATGAATCATTGCGTGAAGAAATAAAGTAAGTCTATAATATGCAAGACTATATCCTGCTTGAACCGCGGCTTGGATGTGACTCGCTTGTTGGCTAATTGGTCCAGCCGATAGTTGGATGGATAGATGGATACTTTAAATAGATGAATGGATGAATGTATGAACAAGCAGAAGAATTAATAGATCAATAGACGAATAAACGGATAAATGAATGAATAAAATCGATTCTTGCCTTCATGAGCAATCGCGGTTTCGTGCATTTGACACTCGCGCCTTTCCTCCGACTCGGAATTTCCATCACGTGATTCAGGTCGTACCCAACTACTAGATCCATGGTTGCGCCTCGTCTTCAGATAATTTGCATCTTGCTTCCGAATGCTTTCTATGTCTAAACGAAATAAGACAGAGCAACACCCATGGATGTACAATTTTGTACACGTGTAAGGTCACAAGGTGGCTCTCCAATCTGCGGAATCAAAAATCATAACGTGTGCGACCAAATACTATATGCATGACGTAATGAGCTCTGTTATTCCTTGTTTATAGTATAAAAATGACGTATAATTATTATGGTCCCAAAATATAAATGACGTCAGGTTAGAGTTCCTTGGGAAATCTACATTATTACGTCATAATGCTGCAGAACTTGACACGTGTGTTTCTTTCATCGGCCACTGTTGCTATGGCAATAGTCACTGTTTGCGCCATACGGAGGCAAAGGCAAAATGGCCTTCGAATTGTAGGCCTAACTGTTATGAGGAAGGAAATTTGTCACCTTTAAAGCATAGAGCGACCTTAATGCGCGCTAGATGAATATAAACAAGTCAAATTCGCGAACAGCTGATGCAGGGAAAAAACTGGAAGGCCAACCGTAAAATAAAATTTTCTAATTCTCACCTATATATATAGGAGGTCTACTTCTTTTTCTACGATTCTTCCATATTCACCTAATTCTTAGAACTTGCATCAAGTTAATTTTTCATTCAATAACAATATTTCATGTTTGACTAAACGTCTTTAGTTAGGTTAACGATCGACTATTTTCTATCATTGAAAAGACGGCGAGAAAGTCTTTCACATACTTTATGAATAATTTCTTTTTCCCTTCGATGATCGTCTGCCGCTCAGGTGGGGAAAACACTGTGTTGGTCCGTGTTTTCTTCTTTCCCCGCCATCTTTGTCGCATTTTATTATCGTTTTAATCGTTTTTATAATAACCGTCGTCTTCTTCGTCGTCTTCACCATTTCCGACAGAAATGAATTAACAGCGATCCGGAACTGACGAAAAACAGAAGCATCTACGTCATTTTGTGATGACGTCATATTTGTAAATTTTGACTCCAGTTGAGTTTTATATAAAAAGGAAATCGCAACTGGTGTAGTAAGTAATTCTTTGTGTTCATCCATGACGAGCAATTTTGCTAAGATGACAGCTTAAAATGTTACCATTATAATGGGCAAAATTGAAAAAACTAGACAA
>OX457044.1:25253959-25266459 GCA_949752735.1 Lumbricus terrestris | reverse complement strand
CCGAAAGTGCACAGACACAAGTCGAGAGTGCTTTCTGGGAACTTTGCGCAATATGTGTGACTGTGATCAGTGTCTTAGTAGTTGTGACGTTTGAATATACACGTAATAACTGTAACTGAAACTGTAACTGAAAAATAAGAAATAACTGTAACTGAAACTGAAAAATCTCTTCGCAGTTAACTGTAACTGAAACTGTAACTGAAAAATAAAAAAATAGATAACTGTAACTTAAACTGTAACTGAAAAACCATAACTGAAATAACACTGCTCTCTACCATCTTCTTCAATCGCTGACTCATTTTGTTCGTTCTTCTCTGGCAAAGTAACTACTATCCGTCTCTCTCTGCAATCACTCCTCTCAAAATCTACCATCGATTCACCTGCAGATACACCCTCCTCCACTCACGACCTGCCGTCTTCCCCACCTCAATCATCACTATCTGCTTTTAGCCCAACATCAGAGTCTGAAGTGTCCAATTTATTACAATCTCTCCCAAACAAGCAGTGCGAACTCGACCCTATACCTACCGCCCTACTGAAAGAGTGCGCATCTATCATTGTCCCCATCATCACACAAATAATCAACCTCTCCTTATCTACTGGCAACTTTCCCCTCCTCTTCAAACATTCTTTGGTAACTCCACTTCTAAAAAAACCATCACTTGATAAGGAAATCCTTTCTAATTATCGACCTGTTTCCAACCTCTCATTCATCTCTAAACTAACAGAACGTGTCGTACTCTCTCGCATCAATGACTACTTGACTTCAAATTCACTCCTTAACCCAAACCAGTCCGGCTTTACTAAAAAGCACTCCACCGAAACACTTCTCACTTCACTCTACAATAAACTTGTCTCTGCCATCTCTCATCAACAAGTCTCCTGCCTTTGCCTCCTTGATGTCTCTGCAGCCTTTGACACCATCGACCATAACATACTACTCCAAAGACTGTCTTCCTGCTTTGGCTTTACCGACACTGCTCTCCTTTGGATTCAGTCTTATCTCTCATCACGCACTTTCTCAGTCAAAACACTTGAAACATCATCTCAATCACGCCCCCTCACCTGTGGTGTTCCGCAAGGTTCTGTCCTCGGGCCCCTCTTGTTCATCCTCTACACCACTCCACTCAGTTCACTCATAAAAGCATCCACAGTCGACCATCATCTATATGCTGACGACACCCAATTATTCATCTCTTTCTCTCCAAGCAGCTTCTCTGACTCCATAAATAATCTTCTCTCTGTGGTCACCCAAATCACCTCTTGGATGACCTCAAATCTCCTCTGCCTTAACCCCTCCAAGACAGAATTTATACTAATTGGCCTCAGAGAGCAACTCAAGAAAATTCCTGATCCCTCTATTTCCTTCAACAATGACTCTTCTTCCAACCACACTTTCTCCGCAAATTCTCCTGTCCGAAACCTAGGTGTAATCTTTGACCAGCATCTTAGCTTCTCCGACCACATAACCCAACTTTCCCGCACTTGTTTCATGCACATACGAGATCTCCGCAGAATCCGACCTATGCTTGACTTTAAAACTGCATCCACAATAGCCACATCCATAGTTCATGCGAAACTTGATTACTGCAACTCTCTCTTCCTAAACATTGATATAACCCAAATTAACCGCCTCCAAGCTATCCAGAATGCCCTCGCCCGTGCAGTGACGAAAACCCCCAAACGTCACCACATCACTCCTGTCCTGAAATCACTTCACTGGCTCAAAATACCTGAACGCATCGAATACAAAGTCCTCTCACTCACTTACAATACACTTCAATCATCCCAGCCGTTCTACCTTCGTCAGTTGTTCACCATCCAGCCACCTCGTTCAACACGCTCCTCATCCTCCATTACACTGCTTCGCCCTCCCATCACTTCATCACTGAAATTCGCAAACCGCTCCATAGCCATTGCCGTTCCACCTCTCTGGAACAAACTTCCGCCAGCACTTCGGCAAACTTCCGACCCATCATACGAACTCACCAAAACTCCACCTCTCGCTATCTCCCCACAGGTCTTTCACTCAAAACTGAAAACATTGCTCTTTCAAAAATCCTATCCTGATTCTTCTTCTCCTTACATCCCCCGCCACTTCAACTCTAAACATCACCCACCTTAGCCGTCCATCTATCTGCCTGCCTGACTCTCCGGACTTGACCCGCTGCCTATCGATTTTGTTTTGATTGAGCGCCTGTGAATAAGCTGGTTCCCGCGACTTGGCTTTTGTGGGCGCTGTAGAAGTTTCGAGATTACGATTACGATTACGATTACGAGCCTGTTCGAAGTGTGGAAGCTGAATGGATGGGTTGCTTAGCATGAGACGAATATATAGCGACTGGAGGGTGGGGGGAGGGGCGGTAGACAGGGTGAGAATTTCCGGAGGGGGTTCAACCCACTGAGTCTTTCTTAGAGCCCCATAGTAAAGTCTGGTTTTCACACCCCAATTCCAAGTGGATAATGGTCGAACCCCCAGTTATTTTTCCACAATTCTCGCATTGCTGGTAGAGAATGGAATCGCAGAAAGATAGAATAGAGCGAAGCGACTGGAATCACGAGGAGTTCTCGAAGGTATACCATGGCTTGGAATGGGCTTAGGATGCATGGGCCTGAAATGGGCATGGAATGAGTTTGAAATGGGCCTGGAATGGGCTTGGAATGAGTTTGGAATGGGTTTGGAATAGGTTTGGAATGGGCCTGGAATGGGCTTGGAATGAGTTTGGAATGGGTTTGGAATAGGTTTGGAATGGGCTTGGAGTGGGCTTGGAATGAGTGGATCCATATGGAGTTGTAGGTCAGCGATGGGACTTTGAAGAGGGCACGATTGGCTTTCGAATGGCGCTCATTGGCAGAATTTGGTTTCCGTTTTTTTTGGGGGGGGGGGACTAAAAACTTGGTCCAGAAGACGCCGAAAAAAATTTTTTCGGCCGGAAAAGAGTTTTTTTAAAAAAAAGTCGTCAACTTCAAATCTCGCGAAACTTACTATGTATTTCCCGGGCGAAAAAGCTGATGACCTTTTTTAGTCATCAGTTGAAAGTCTTTGAGGGGCTAAGCTCGAAAAAATAGACCCTTTACACGGTAAAAGTAAAAACCATGACTATGGGGCTTCATGGGGGGCTTTAGTCCCCCTAGCCCGTGATAAACTCCGCCCATGATAGCGTTTTAGAAATTTGCAGTGCACTATTCCGATTCATGTAGCACATTTTAACTTGCACTATACACCTATACTATGCTTGTCTGTAATCGAGTCACTTTCCGCAAATTTCTTTAAGTCATTCTGGTCTCGTTCGCTAGAGGGCAAGAGAAATAATTATTTGCGCACATAACCAATCAACGGCGGAAATGTCCGGCTACTGGTTTGTTACTGTTTAACGACGCTGCCATATCGAAGAAGATTTGTGTCGCCCTCCTCCTTTATCCAGACTTGGGACTGGCACTGGCAGAGTACAACCAGTAGCGGAGCTGATAGCGGTTCCCCTGAATGTCAGGTTTATGCCATAGGTTTATGCTGAATGTATCTATGCAGAAAATTCTCGTTTGAAAAGTTGAAGAGAAGGCAGTGAGCGAATACTGATGAGAGAATACTGAGAGAAATACTGTTAAGGTTTTGGACCGATACATTTTATAGACGTCAGCCTATATTATTAGTACTTGCAATGAGAGCTTAAGAAGGCTATTAGGCTATAGTTCCTAACTTCCTAAGCAACGATTTTGAACTTAAGTAGTCTATTGAGTTGAAAATAATCTCTGAAGGTTAGCCTACTGGTAGTTCATTACGGGTAATTCGACACATAAATATTCGAATTTATAATTGCCTTATCAGCTTGTATAGTCTGTTTTAGTAGGTCTATCTACAGGCTTATGATTCTCCTTTTGTCAGTTTTGTGTGGGCTCCATAAGGTATTTTTGCAACAAATCTTGTGGCCCGTTTTCCGAGGACGAGAAGTTTCCCGAGATTTTACTTGTACACAAAGGCCCATTCTCTATTACAATAAGATCTAAATGTGTGTCTATATGCATGCTTGCGTGTATGTAACCTGTAGGCCTATGCGCGTATGCATATATGCATGTACGAGGCCTATGTATTGTATGTGGCCTATTGCTTTTCATTATATTATATTGTATTGCATGACATGTGTGTATTATAATATTGTGTTGTACTCCATTGTATTTCATTATACTGTATTGCATAATATCGTATTTCTTTAAGCTCTATTGTTTTGAATTACATTGTTTTGTCTTGTGTACTTCAAATGCAAGAAGCGGTCTTCAAAGGACACCTGGATCTTCGCATTGAATCAGATATTCACCAGGTGGCGCAGCTGTTCACAGACGACCGCGACTGCAGGAAACTCTCCACTGGATGGACGAGGTCAAGAAAACGAAGATGGCTTTCACTTTGAGATTTAAAAAAATTAATTTATTATTTATGATATTATTTATAATTGCGTTACCAATTTTTACGATTGAAAGATTATACCAGGAAGTCGTTCTCTCGAAATACAGTCTGTGCAGCAGTTGAAGATTTGGTTTCGATGATTTAATTTTATTGCAGAAAAATTTGTTTAAAGCAAATATTTTATTCTCAGTTTATTCATGACTATCTGTGTGTCTGTTCGTCTGTCTGTCAGTGTATTCGTCTGCCTATCTGTTCGCTTGTCTGTCTATTCGTCTGTATGTGTGCTCGTGTGCCTGTCTGCCTGTATGCTCACCTGTCTGTTTGTCCATCTACTCGTCTGTCTGTGTTCGTTTGTCTGTCTGTTTGTCTATTCGTCTGTGTGTCTATTCGTCTACGTACCTGTCTGTTCGTCTGAATCACATGAATGGTCGTAATATAGTTAATAACGGCTGGTGGATGGTTGACATAGAATTCTATTTTTAAGATTATTATACCTTCACTTCAGACTCATCGTCATCGTCGTCGTCGTCTTCTTCTTCCGTTCGTTGACTGTGAATTGGAGAAACGTCGATCCGTCCACTCCCTCCCCCTCCCTCCTCACTTCTCCTCCTCCCTCCCTGCTCCTCCTCCCTCCCTGCTCCTCCTTCCTCCCTCCTCCAACCTCCATTAATCCACACTTCATAGATCTCCTTCGTGCGTAATAAGCAAATATAGGCTATACATCCACGCATAAATATATGATCTCTCGTGCTATACTCACAACGGCTTATATATATATGCATTACATATATATGTGCGTTACATATATACATATATATACAGAAAAATATATTATATAGCCTATTTATATCTATAACTGTGTCTATGGAAAATCATTATTGTCCTTTGCTTTGATCGGCTGCGGTAACAGAGACTCGTAATTGAATAATTGTCAATCTCTGCTGTGACGATTGAATCAATGACTAAATGACTGCTCGGGAACTGATTGTCTTGTATGGCTTTTTAACTAGAGAAATGACTTAATGACTGACGGACCGATTTATTGCATGACCGACTGACTGACTGAATGACTCACTCACTGACTGATTGACTGACTGACTGGCTGATTGACTGGCTGATTGATTGACTGACTGGCTGATTGACTGAATGACTGATTGACTGGTTGACTGGTTGACTGGTTGACTGACTGGTTGACTGGTTGACTGGCTGATTGACTGACTGACTGATTGACTGACTGGCTGATTGATAGACTGGCTGAATGACTGAATGACTGACTGACTGAATGACTGACTGACTGGTTGACTGACTGACTGGCTGACTGGCTGACTGGCTGATTGACTGACTGACTGATTGACTGGTTAACTGGATGACTGATTGACAGATTGAATGACTGACTGATTGGCTGACTGACTGACTGGCTGAATGAATGAATGACTGACTGGCTGACTGATTGACTAGTTGACTGGCTGACTAGCTGACTGGCTGATTGAATGACTGAATGACTGACTGAGTGACTGACTGACTGATTGAATGACTGACTGACTGACTGGCTGAATGACTGAATGACTGACTGACTGATTTACTGACTGACTGATTCTTTGAGTGACTGACTGATAGAATAGACGAACGAATGAATTCAAACATTTCTAATCGCAGGACTTACCTTTTATTTCTGTTACCTTGGATAATTTATTTTAAAGCTTGTCTCTTTTTGCTGTAACATACCATACCATACATACCATACCGTACTATACTATACCATGCCTTACCATACCACACCATGCGATACCATGCCATACCATACCATACCATGCCATACCACACCATGCCATACCATACCTCAACAAAGCTCACCGTTCACATGAAACTGACATACTTGTAAGTAGGTTCTTTAAAATGACATCCACCGTTATTGGAGCCATGAAAAGAGGTGGAGAAGTGTTGTTGGAAAAAGAACTGTACTTGGAAAAGAAGACATTTGACTGGATGAGAATTGTCATGATATTTTGGAAATAAATAGATGATTTCCAGAGATTCTGTCACCTATGCAGCCAGTCACCTGCATGCAACGGTGCATTACAACGCATGTCGACCTGTCATAATATTATACTGTCATGCATAGACAGAAGATACCGATAGTCCGATACCCATCAATGGTGGTCTTGATTGTGATAGCAGTAGCGATGATGATGATGACGATGATAATGATAATGACGAGTTTGCTGTTCCTGTAGTTGATGAAGATGATGATGATGACGATGATGATGATAATAATAACTGTCATCATCGATGATGACGGCGACAATGATGATGATGACAACGATGATGATGATAACGATGATGATGATAACGATGATGATGATGATGACGGCGACAATGATGATAGCGATGATGGTGACGATGATGGTTATGATGGTGGTGATGACAACGATGATGATGACAACGATGATGATAATGATGATGATAATGATGATGACAACGACGACGACGATGATGATGATGATAATAGCAATGATGACGGCGGCAATGATGTTAGCGATGATGATGATGAGGAGGAGGAGGAGGAGGAGGAGGATTATGCCGATGACGATGATGATGACGATGACGACGACGACGACGATGACGATGATGATGATAATGATGATGATGATGACTATAGCGATGATGGTGATGATGACGATGATGATGATAATGGTGCATGTGTTCTGCATTGATTCCTCTTCTTCTTCTTCTTCATCGTTGTCGTTGTCGTCGTCGTCGCAGTGTCGTCTCCTGCCACTCCGTCGGCATTCACCGCGTGCCTTAATTGTTCCACGTGACACTAAGGCCGACGCGGTCTATGCCAACAGCCGTAACAGCCGCTAAGTCAACATGATCGGCTGGCGACGTCGTCCGCTGCTGCGGCGGCAGTCAGCCGTTCCATCAATGACCTTCCGTTCGAAAAACACATCCGGGTCCTTCCAGTGCTAGGTCATGGCGTCGTTAAATCTCAGGTGTCGTTCGATGCCGATCCAAATCGATCGAACGTTATTTCGCAGTATATCGGATAACATGATTATTTACATTACATTATATTCTGATTATATTTGACTATAGCAAATATTTATCGCTAATGATTGTGTTACTAATTGACATAATATTAGGCATATCACTGATCAATAATTACAGCATTACCAAATTTACAATTCGTTTCAGAATAGTGTTACTTATACTACGATACCACATCGCCTGCACACAAGATATTATAGGTTCCTATAGGTTTTCAGTTTTCACGGGAGAAACCTTCAGCGGTGTTTCCAGATGTCTATTTTAAAACATAGACTTTATTAATTTTAGCATGTTAGACCTTTAAAAAGACCGAGTTAATTATTAATTAATTTTTTAAACAAATTATTTCTCTTCCATCGTCGATTAGGTTAAAATGATTTGAAATATTACTTATCACTGCATTGCGTCACAGTGACAGCGACACAGTGACCATTTGACAAACCAAGCCGAACTCAATTTATTATATTTTCATTTGAAGAATTCATTTGTCGATTCACCGTTGACCTTCAAAACAGATCCAGTCGTTAGAGGTCACCGATAAAGGCGTCAAGAGTTGAATTACTTAATTTTTACTACGTTCCCCAAAGAAGATTTTTATGCAACCGAAATTATCAATTTTACCTTTTGCTGCTACCAATTTAGTGCCAAATCAGATTCAATTCACCAAAACGAAATATTTGGTTATCAGTGATAAAGTTAAGTCCTGAGTCTATAGTTAACCGATATTAACAAACCAGTCAAACGTTCTTCTTTTAGGCATACTTTGCTGAGTTTGCTCTTAACGCAGCTCGTGCAGATACCAGAATTCTCTGTTCTCTGTCCTCTGTCCGTGACGGCTTTGTAGGCCATTCCAGCTCCTATGTCTAGCTTTCACACAGGCAACACTTATTTTTAGTCTTCCTATAAAGCATAAACATTGCACCTCGCGTGTGCTCTCGTATGTTGCTACTGTAAGGGGAACACGTGACATTATGTAAACATCATAAATAGCAAATGCGGACCTAAAATATTCATGGGCGAATTTCATGAAAGGACAACCGATCTTTCTTTCCCCTTTTGGCTATTGTTGGCAGACGTCTACATGTTCCTCCTCCCTTCCTTTATCCCTTCCTTGGCTATAATTATTCTAATTGGAACATCGTTAGCGAAATCAATAAATAGCCTTAATCAACGGAAATTGCTCTTGCGTCAATGATGTCACTATAATTGTAGTGACTATAATCGCCTACGTTGCTCGTATACGTCTATTTACAAGGAAGCTGCATAAACTATAATAATATTGATATGTCTACGAGATGGTAAGCAAAAGTCTGTCACTGTGACTAAAAATTAAAAATTAATATTTTAACAGTCAATCGATTAAAGACGACATACTTACTAATTTTACGCTATTATCAAAATTATGCAGTAAATACTTATTCAAACAAATAATCAAATTAATCAAATTAAATTAATAATGAAACAACGGACGAAGATCAAAATGATTCGCAAATTCGAGGAACTGAAAGACAAAACAAAATTTATGTGAAAAAGGAAGAACACGGATGAAAATATGACGGACAGACGGACGAAGGAAAACGTGCACTAAAGTATTCTCAAGCTGAAAGTTACATCCGGTTACAGCGACAGATGATGATGACGATGATGATGACGGTGATGATAATGATGATGATGATGATAATGATGGTGATGATGATAATGATAATAATGATAATGATGATGAAAATGATGATGATGATAATGATGACGACGACGCCGACGACGATGATGATGATGATGATGTTGACGATGATGATGATGACGATGATGATGATGATGATGATGATGTTGACAATTACGAATGATTAAGATGATGATAATGATGATGATGGTGATGATGATGATGATGATGATGATGATGATGATGATGATGACGATGATGATACGCTCTGTAAAACACAATAGCTAATCATAAGAATACGACGCAGTTGTTAATAGTAGACGTCAGCTACGACGACGATTACGACGACGATTACAACGACGACGACGATAGAGATACCTTCATCATTCAGTTGACTCATTAACATTTTTGCCGCCATTTAACGACGCCGCGAATACAAAGGGCGACTAATATATCTGCATCAGTCTGCCTCTGTAAGTGTCTGCTTGTCTGTATGCTTGTCTGTCTGTCTGTCTGCCTGTCTGTCTGCCTGTCTGTCTGTCTGCTTGTCTTGTCTGTCTGTCTGTCTGCTTGTCTGCCCGTCTTCTTGTCTGTCTGTCTGTCTGCTTGTCTGTCTGTCTGCTTGTCTGTCTGTCTGTTTGTCTGTCTGTCTTCTTGTCTGTCTGTCTGCTTGTCTGTCTGTCTGCTTGTCTGTTATCTCTATCTCTTTCAATTCTTCTCATTACGCCTCACTATGTCTGTCTTTTTCTCGCTCTCTTCGTCTGTCCGTCCGTCCGTCCGTCCGTCTCTCTCTCTCTCTCTCTCTCTCTCTCTCTCTCTCTCTCTCACGCGCGCGCGCATGTGCAAACCCCAGATAAGCGCCCGAAAGCAGAAACACGCACACATAGAGAGAGCGACACGTGCAGAGACACACGCACACATACACCTGAGCATCCCTTGTCATCGTCATCGTCTTATCAGTCGCTGCTGCTGCTGCTGTTGCTGATGCTGAGCAAAGTCTAAGAGGAGCACACTCGAAAGACGTCGTCGTCATCGCCATCGTCATCTTCGGTTCCTTCTCTAATCTTAGACAAACTGATTCTCCGCAATTCCAAGAAGCAGAACGACGACGACTACGATGCCAAGCGACGCACAACAGCGACCACCACCACCATCATCATCATCCGCCAGCCCATCGTCATCCTGGCGCCTCCGCTGCTGCCGCCAGCATCCTCGGTTGCTGCGCTAGAAGCAAGGTGTCTCCAGCCTCCGCCGACTCTCCGCCTCCTCCGCCTCCTCCGCTGCCTCTGCCTCTGCCGCCGCCGGTCCGTCTGGCGTGGATGATGCTGTGCCTCCTCTTCGTGCACTCAGCTGGTGCTGCACCAGATGATGAAGATGATGGCGATGGTGATGACGATGAGGAGGAGGATGAGGAAGAGGAGAGTGACTGGTCAGTGTACACCGCTGCTGCTGCTGCGGCAGCGTCCACGCGTGGATCTGCATTGGCTACTGATGGTGGTGATGGTGATGGTGATGGTGATGTTGGTGAAGGCACCGCCGGTCTCTGCAGCCGATGGCGCTGGTGGCATCGGCGATTGTGTGTGTGGGCTGGAGTTGGTATTGATCTGCGCTGTGCAAGACAGCGGACGAATGGAAGGGTGGAGAGAGAGAGAGAGAGAGAGAGAGAGAGAGAGAGAGAGAGAGAGAGACAGACAGACAGACAGACAGACAGACAGACAGACAGACAGACAGACAGACAGACAGACGTAGAAAGATAATGAGAGAGACGGACAGGCAGACACATGGACAGACAGACGGACAGACAGACAGACAGATGGACAGACAGAGGCAGAGGCATGGATAGAGACAGACAGAGACAGAGACAGGAAGACAGACATAGAGAAACAGAGAGTGATTAAGGGACCGACGCGAGGATGGAGGGTGGGCAACATGGAGGACGAGACGGCGGATGACGGAGAAACGAGGATGGAGGGAATAAGATGGAAGAGAAGATGGAAGGGAGGAGGGACGAGAGGAGGGAAGAGAGGAGGAGGAGGGAAGGCCATGCAATGAGGATGCAAATGCGCATATACATGTATAGCAGACGAACGAGTATGGAGGAGGTAATAGGCTTAGCATGGAGAAGGAGGAGAAGGAGGAGGAGGAGGAGAAGGAGGAGGAGAAGCAGGAGGAGGAGAAGGAGGAGAAGGAGGAGGAGGAGAAGAAGGAGGAGAAGAAGGAGGAGAAGGAGGAGGAGAAGGAGAAGGAGGAGAAGGAGGAGGAGAAGGAGGAGGAGAAGGAGGAGGAGGAGAAGGAGGAGAAGGAGGAGAAGAAGGAGGAGAAGGAGGAGAAGAAGGAGAAGGTGAAGAAGGAGGAGGAGGAGGAAGAGGAGGAGGAGGAGGAAGAGGAGGAGGATAATGGAATGAACGATGCATTGAAGATGGAGGAACCAAGGCGGAGAGAAAATAAGAGAGTCCAGGGTGGCTAAAAAACAAGATGGGAACGAGTATACAGAGAGGATGGAAAGATTTAAAAAATTCGGGGAAAGCGGAAGAGCAAGTGAAGCATAAGCAGCAAGCGAGTGGCAATAAGGATGGCTTGAAGCAAAAGGGATTAAGGTATATGACTATGGACTTTGAAGTGTTAATGAAGGCAAAAGATGATGAAAGAGGAGGCTATATAATAAAGATGATGGAATGTCACGCCACTCAATAAATCGACAAGGTGTGATAAGCGAGCTTTTGAGAGCTCATTAAGGCTCTATAATATGAACGCATATAGAAATTAAAAATACTTAGCACCTAGATGTTTTCAGTGTGGGGAGGAAGGTATATGTAATGTTGTAAGTAAGTCGGCTTGTACTTAAGTTCTGGAATTCAATCCTATAGCTGCTGAAGTTTAGTCGTGATGACCTTTTCTATACTCTAATTTGAGAACTCGCTTTCTAGTATTTTTGTCATCACATGCATTTGCAGTCACAGATTTTTTTAAAAATCTGGCTTTGCCACCTCTGTGGAGAACGCTCAGATCAGTTTAGGAGGAACTGGGAAGCGTACCCCGAATCTAACAGAGCTATAGGGCATGACGAAATGCGATTACATCCGCCCTTCATGCATAAACAACTACGACACATTTAACAATACATGTATGCATATATATAAATATACATAAATATATATTGTATGCATGCATGCATGCATACTTGAGCCCCATATGAATGTATAAATATAGACTATATATATAATACATACATGAATACATGCATGCAAACAGACATGCTTACAGACAGGCATATATGTATATATACTCACTGTGAGGCGATGGAACTTCATGCTATATTACCTTCTGCTACTACTAGCGCTGCATAAATAGGAAAGGAAGGAGGAGGAGGAGGAGGAGGAGGAGGAGGAG